>NW_024121432.1:14731552-15147793 GCF_016745375.1 Pimephales promelas | reverse complement strand
TGTTTTTAACGTCTTGTCCCAAGAACACTTAATATCTTGCATTTAAAAACTGATATTATGTCATACTATAGGCCTACTAATGATGTTAAAACTAAAATTAAGTTAAAATTAAGAAATGTGTAAAGAAATAGGTAGGCCTACTCCAAATAAAGTTTTATTATAATTTCATATCACTAATGTCAGTAAATATGTTAATGGATTAATTATAAAAAGAAATTTTAAATACATTTTGTTATAGTTTTTTTTCACTAGGGCTGTGTATGATATAAAAAAATGTTGCTCTAATGTCATAAATCAAAAGTAATATGCTGTTTCTGGTGAATGATGTTGTTGAATGCCTGATGTATTTCTCAAGCAGCTGTATGTGGTCTAGCATCTCAAGCCCTCATTGATTTATGACTCAAAGCGAGGCTGCCTCTGTAAATGTAATCTACAGAGCGGTCCTGGGTCACCCATTCACACTGGATAATAGTGTTTACAACAGGCGTCACTGGCTGACGAACCTTTTTAAGAGGACAGTCATTTTTCAAAACACCATAATCGCAAGAAGAACATTGCCAATGTATATGGCTAAGGATATCAGCAGGCTTCATTCTTCCCAGCAACCATTTCCAATTTAGTGTATTTTTACTTCATGGAAATATGTATGCAGTGGATATACTGTAGTCTGGCTCTACTTTGAGGAGAAAGGCTTTCATTGGTAGTGATCCAGTGTCCATACACTGAGGTGAATTATAGGGATGAGACACATATGGATCGTATTCCCTTGTGTTTTTTTTCCACAGGATGAGAGCAAAGTCAAACCAATAAAACAGTGTTATGTTACTGTCTAGTCATATGCTTAGTAACACAGTTGCATAATAGAAATTAAATGTTTTTACTTGACCCTGTAAATTGCTGATGAGAAATCAATCAAATTCACCAGCATTCTTTAATATGTTCAAAAGATAGGTTAGTTCAAGCCTAAATGCATTGTATCTTAATTTAATGTGCTGCTTTTGCTGAGAGTCCTTTTAACAGCAGTGTCTCTTGAAATGTAATGATGATGCTTCCTTTCATTGCCTTCAAGGGAGAGCAGATCATGCAGCAAGATTCTGGTGGGCAGGCAGAATTCAGATGGGCTGCGTTTACTCCGAGAAGACACTTATAGGAGTCTGTAGCCGTGAGCCTCTATCATGTGGCCAATTCTCTTGAAAGAGGCTCACATCCTCAGGCCAAAGGCCCCAGCTGGTCAATGTGCTGTTAATAACTCTGCCAGGAACACTCAAACGCAAAGAATCTGTGACGGAGTTTTGACTTTGATAACATATGATTCTAACAGCACATCTGATATGATAACTATATGAAGAGTTCAGATGCAAAAGCCTCTAAGTGCCATTTGAAATTTTCTTCTAGAATGATCATTTTGATCAAGCTTGTATATTTAAGTTCAGTGATTTCACTTAAATGGCAATGATAATTACCTATTAATTGTTATTTAAGTGAAATTACTGAACTTAAATATACAAGTTTGATAAAAAATCATCATTAAAGAAGAAAATTTCAAATGGGATTTAGAGGCTTTTGCATCTGAACTCTTCATATCAGCTTTCTAAAGATATACTGTACTCATTAGCACTTAAATCAGCATAAACTGATTGTCTTTAATCAGCTATTAGTATTCACGTAAGATGTACAGACCTAATTTTAATTAGGTTTAATTTATCATTAGAAGTAGCATTATTAATATCACTATTATGTTAATGTATGTAGAATTAGGTCAAGTAATAATGGAAACACACAAAAATATTAAAATTCAATAACACTTTCAAAAATAGGCTTTCTAAAGTCTGAAGAAAAAAATAAGGTGAGGACCTGTACAGATTTATTATCAAGGTTGACATCAAAGACAATTATTTAAGATGTTTAATGAAAGCAATTGGAATAACGCAACAAAAAGCCAGGAAACTGGTGTCTAATTGAGTCAAACATTGCATGGCACAAGCTGGGTTATTAGTTGCTAAGCAACTCAAATTAAATAAACCCTTGCCTCCAATTTGTTGGCATTTAGTTAAGCTAAATTTGAGAGAAATGTCCTGTTTCCATCAGACAATTTAACTAATGCTTTGGAAATCATGAAAATGGCATTATTGTTTTTAAAAAAAAAAATGTTTTAAAAGTGCCAAGTAAATGGATGACAATCACTGTATTTCAAAACAACACTTTCACTTCACCTTTTATACATTCACTATTATGTTATTTTCACATATCCGTTGTGGTGTAGCTAGCTATATTAGAAATCCAAGCTAGCGGGTAACTGGATTTGGATAACACATTAAATCTTCGAAATACATCAAGACATTTTAATTAATGACATTAAAACTGGCATATGGGGGGAAACACGTTGCCCTTTTTCATTTTAAATTTCATCCCAGTCACATGCAAGTGCCTAATCTTTAGCTTTTCCTTTGCGATAAAAAGCGATTAACTCAGAGAAACAATGTTTCTTTTTTTATGAAATGCGTTTAATGAGCCATGCTTTAAAAAAAATACGGGTCAATGAATGAGGAACTGGTCACACAGATTTAATGAACCACTGCCAAGAAATAGCCTTTAGAGATTTTCTGAACATTTCAGTGTCAAAACAATGTTCCTTTATGCATTGTTTTGCTTGAATTTGAGTCTTTAAATGATGGATGTTTATTTATATACTTATATACTATTGGAAGAGAAAGGATTTCTTTCAAATAACTGATTATGTAAGAAATACAAATACACATGTAATTAGCCTGAGAATGGCCTGGCTTTTGAAGAAAAGGTATAATTAAATGAAAGCCTGTGAGTCACAATGCTTCTGCATATGCAGTATGATTAATCTATATTGTTCCAAACAACACTTTACTGTCAACAGACCTCAGAGAAAGCAGAGGATGTCTTCTCATTGTGTTTCACCCCATACTCTCCTGTTCTCAAACAGGAAAGCCATATTCCTGCAGACAAACTGATTAAATAATTCATAGTTTCGGATTAGAATATCATCTACATGTGCAAATCTTGATAATAGCTGACCACAGACAAGGGCTGTGATTTGTTCTTAAATGTAATATAATCTGAACTCTTCAGTGCATGGAATTAAAAGTTTCTTTGCCATTTTTTCTCAATAGAAATCATCTTTCTCATGTTTATTGGGAGTTTGTGCATTAAACCCACATTGGTTTTCCATTACCAGCATGTGGTCATGGCAGCATTTTAATAGCATTGTAATGGTAGTGCACATAAAAGTTAATTTATATGCTTTAATTGTGAGTAGACTCTATTTGAAATAGATTATGTTGCTAAATAAAATGTGGGCAGTGGGGTGATGCTTCAACAAGTTGAGCAGGACACATTAGTCATTCAACACAGCATGGACATATCTACATAAAAATGATTGTTATTAATTTTATTCACCATTCCAACAAAACAAATGTCAAACAATCCATGCCTACCATATGGTGTTTCTTGCATTTCCTGTGAAAGATCATTTTCCGGTTCTGTCAGTTCATGGAGACGAACGAATGTCTATTAAATCGCCCAAACAGACAGCAAGAGAGCATGAAAACTCCTACTTCATAATGTAAACGTATCTCCTCTCTTTAATTGTTCTGTACTCACATAGAAAATGATCCCAAAATAACTTTAGATATAAAATAGACAGTGTTTTTTCTTGGCTTTTAATGATTTGGTCCATGGCACTGTGTTTTAGGGGTCCACATTAGGGAAGGTACTAACTTTATTGTTTCTACTGATGCGTCTCTCGGGCCGAACTCTAGGCTGCTTGGTCTGGATCAGCTCCTCTGGTGTGTTACCCAACGGAGGAAGGAGTCTTTTCTTACTGTTCCTGGTTTCAGGCAGCCATTGAGGAGGCAGCTCAAACGGCCCGAAACCAAACTGCGTCGCATCCTCGGGATCCGTGGGAGTCGCGGGGGCAACCTGCGAAGAGGAGTAGGCACATGACTGAATAGGGGAATGTTTTGGTAACACTAAGACCTCTTCTTTAACCCCGTCCCCTGACTGTAGCTGACGCAGCTCTCCTGCGAGCATTCCATTTCCACCCTGTGCCTCATCTTTGGGTTGGAAGTTGGCGGAAGCCACAGATGAAATTTCATTCTCATCTTCTTCTTCCTCATTCGGTCTGAAGATCTGCTGTTGGCCGATATTGAACATCTCCAAGAGTTGACTACCAGAGCGAACCACAGTCTCGCCCCCTAGTGGCCCTACCTCAGCCAGACCTCCAATGCTGACCATGTTTCTTCGGCTATAGCGTCGGTGCAACCGTGCTAGCATATCGAGAAGGCAACGTCGCACTGAGCGGTTTACTGTGAGGAGAAACAGTGGGTTGGTGAGGAGAGAGACCTTTGGCAGCCACACGGCTGTCAGTTGCAACCAAGACGAGGCTTTTGCAGCCCCCAGCACTGCGCGGTATATCACCAGAGCGGCATAGGGTGTGCTGCAGAGTGCAAAGACTAGAACGATGGACAACAGAGTGGCATGAAGTTCAGACTCGCGCTGAGACACATACGGAATGGAAATGCTGTTCTGAGGGGTGCGCAGCGCTGCAATGATCACTTTCTTCTTCTGGCTGCTGCTCAGTGCACGGCGGATTAGTGCCATGGCTAGAAACACCACTGCTAGTGGTAAAATAAGCGTGGTGATGCTGTATGTGACCATGTAAACCAGATGTCCAAACGATTGGCCGTCAGAACAAGATAAGGTGGCGTAGACATCCGTCACATTGCTTACGGCGAAAACAGGGACACTGGCCACCACGGCATGCACCCAGATGTAGATGACCAGGTCTCTGGATTTGGCATCTGATATCTTTCTCTCCAACGGATACAACACTGAGTAGTACCTGGAAGCGAAAGAGAGGATTACAATTTGCAGACAAAAAAGGTCCATTGTCAATCTTTCTGTTAGTCAACACAACGCGATCTGCGTGGATAACCCCGTTCGCACAGTTGGTGTTTTTTTTTTGTTTTTTTTTATGAAACTGGTTCTAAATTAAATCGCTTGTTGGTTCCCTGCCCTTGTTGTCTCATATGCATATCCATCCTCTTGAAATGTCTGAAAACATCTGTTTAAATTAACTACACATATTAACCAATCTGAAGCAATATTAAGTTTCACAAGCATTATAATAAAATAGCAAACTAATATGTTTGATTTTCTAAAAATAATCGGTTCATTCTGTAAAAAACTTATTCGTTCGGAAATCGGTTGGTCGCACTGAAGAGTTTTTATTTACTTTATTACTCATAGGAGTCAACCTTTTGGGAACTGGACTAGAGTAGTTGTGCTAAATTATTTTTTGTTCTGGTTTTGAAATTAAAAGTCAACTCCCAGCCCTAGTTGCTCCAATTACAACCTTTGTACTGTTTAAATGATTAAATTGTTTATTATAGTATCACAGTTAAAATGACTTATGTGTGTGCAAAAACATTGTAGATGTATTTTATGTTGTCAGCAAGGTGTGTCTAGCGAAAAAATACTGGTATCAAGAAAGGCTTCTGTGCAACATAAATTATTCAATGAATTGATAAAGGGTCTGGCAGAGTATGTTGCTATGGAAGCACTAGTCTGGGAAACAGCTGGTGCCCATGGGTTGAGTACAACTGTAAGGGTTACCAGATTTTTTCACAAGATCTTTTGCCCTATTATCATCTTAACCAATTGTTTTAATAATTCTTTGGTTGATGCTTAATTATAGTGACCACAAAGCTGAGACAATTACACTTCAGTTAACCCTCTGATTATCTTCATTTGTGTCTACAATCATAATCTTTAAGGTCTCTCCAGGGACCCCAGATTTAATTTTGTAACAGAATAATATATATATTTTTTTTTTTACAAATGTAATTTTAGTCTGTTTATTAATGTTTTTACTCAACATTTGAGCAGTTTTTGGAGGGTTTTTGATATCTTTTAAATTTCTATAAATAAATAAATATTTAAATAGGCTTTTTTTTTTCTTTTCTTTTTTAAACAAAAAACAGCATTTTATGTCAAGTTTACTTTATAAAAGACCAAGATTTCTAACTTTCATTTATGGGGATTACATGGATAATTTTAAATGATTATAAAATCACAATTATTACACAAAAAAACTTTTTGTCAAAATTTAGCATTTTTGTACTGAGAAAAGTTTTTCAATAATGTTACATTATGCTTAGAATCAAACCTGAGCAAGACTCCAAATGTTGGAGTCTTTAGATTTTATCATTTATTTTAATCATCTGTTTTTAATATAATTCAACAATTTTAATTCTACAATTTTACTGTAACAGAACAAAAAAAATACAGAAATTAACTGTTTGAGTAATATTACATATTGAGTAAAAATACATGACATGAACATCAACATGCAATGAACTGAACAGCAATAAAAATGAGCAAATAAAGCAGTAAAAAAATAAAAAATAGTTTAAAAAACAGTGAATGGGGGAAAAATCAAACAACTAGGAACAATAATTGGTGGTCATCACATACAGTCTCGTTTACAGTGCATACTGTGAGTGTGCATTGTGGATTTTTATTTTTTTTTTTATTTTTTGCATTGTTGGACGTGTGTGCCACTTTATTTTTGTCTATGTGATTTGCGTTGTTTCTTCGTTGTTTCTGATTTTGATGATGAACTTTGTATATTCACTTTGCGGTGTCTCCAGGGACCCCGAAGATAACAAGTGTCAGCATTTTTTTCACGCTAACATAAAAACAGATATCATTTCAATACATTTTTTTTGGTATATCTAGATAGTGTTAAGAGGCGTAGAAGTTTTCATACTATTTGGACAAAGAAAACATTTTTAAAAAATTCACCAAAAGTCATTTGCGGGTCAAAAAAACCCCGAAGATAACCAGAGGGTTAAAAGCAAAAGATGTATAAATGTGTATCCATTCACCTGTCCAGGGCAATGACAGCGAAGCTTAGCACAGTGGCGGAGCAGAAAAGCCTGTGTAGGAACTTGATGGTTTTGCAAAGCAGGAGTGTGTGAACCCAGAGGCAGCAGAAGGGGCTGGCATTCAGGGCTATGTCAAAGGGTACACACACCAACCCAGCACAAATGCCAGAAAACGCCAGGTTCTTGATGAAGAGATTTGTGACAGACTTGAAGACGTTGGTGTAACAAGTGCACCATAGCACTGCAGTATTGCCTGGGGAGAGAGAGATGAAAAGGAGAAAAGGTTGAAGATTCACAAGCATAGGTCACTATCTAAGGACACAGTTGAATGTGCAGCCTTCATTTCATTGTCTACTGCAGCTCCCATGGCAATGAGGTACCTGAAGGTTACAAGCTTATTTAAAGGTGGAAACAGTGAAAAACCTGATTCTGGCAATAAACAATATGTTATTCTTATGCTGTGATGAAGGACAAACAAGCCTTGAAGAAGCGGGAAGAAGTTAAATCGTAGCAATATTCAGATGTTCACTTGAGTTGAGACACCGGTTGAGTATTTCATCTTTTTAAATCAATATTCCAGATTCAATGAACGTTAAGCTCAATTGCATGCTTTTGTTGATTGCCATAGGGAAAATTATTTTTTTTCTTGACCCTTCTTTTCTCTACAAAAATAAATAAAAAAGGCTCATATGTGTTACAGTGAGGCACTAACAAGGGAAGTGAACGGGGTCAATATGTAAACGTTACAATAATTGTTTCTACAGTACAGCCAAAAAACCCCACTTTCACACAAAAATCATGTTGAACAGAAGCTTTTATATAGCCTAATTATAAGTTTCACATTTATGCTTTTAAATCCTCCAAAAAATGGGTCTATTCACTTCCACAGTGCCTTTTTGAAGAAATTGGTCAGGTTGAAAGTCAAATGCTCCAACTTGTAGGCTATAAAACCAGAATACTACACAGCTGTCAGAGATAATAAAAAAAAAATTAAAAAAATAAATAAAGTTATTTTTGCTTATTAGTATGGTTGAATTGGATCATCGAAGGTAAGACATTGGTTAATAAAGTGAGATTAACAAAGTATATTTGAGTACTTTAATATATTTAAATATCGCAGGTTTGTGTAATATTCTGAGATGAGTAAATGCACACATTTATTTTAAAACTACAATAACCATCATGTTGTTCACACAATGCCTCTGGACGTACTCACGATTTCTCTCAAGGAGGGCTGTCAGTCAATAAATGGAAAAAACAAAATAACTTTTTATTTGAAAAGAATTAAAAGCAAAATTTTGTTTTAAATTTAGTTGAAAAAAGTATCTGATTATGTAACTCAAGATACTTGTATGCGTTACCCCCCCCAACACTGCTTGCGGCTAAATGAGAATGAAACGTCATTTGAAGTGGAAATTTTTTCTTTTAATAAAATGATGCACGGACATCAGGAATTCACACGCCTTGAATTGAAATGGAGCCTGGGGATTTTCTTGGATGTTGATGCGAACGGAGCACTTAGGTGACAGGTGCTCTAACCAGCTCCATTATTACGCTTGACACACTTTCGGAAGGTCCATCTTTTTCACAAATATGGTGACTTTCATCTTTTCTCATGCAGGTGTAACGGGCACAGCACAGAGGAATCCATCTGCAGCTGCCTCTGTGTTATTACCCTGATGACATTTAGAGTGCACACTGACAGGGCTGGACAATTGTCCATTTGTTCCCAGAGGTCTCCAGTAAAAATTTGTGGTTAACAGTGGTATATTTAGACTTCACGGGAGCTTCTTTAGTGGTTTCTCAACTCTTTCTAATATGTTTGAGAATTCTGAAGAGTGAAAATGGATGTTGGATGCTCCTTTCTGACATCTTCAATCTTGTAATTAATATGTTTAATAAATCTTAATCACTAAAAAAAAAATCAATCAAAAGTAATACATTTTTCAGAACAGGTATAAAATATTGTCATGCATTTCAAATGATAGTTCACCCAAAAAGGAACATGTTATTATTTACTTTGTTAATGCATTTGACTCTATTATTAAAAAGATAAAGTTGTTATTGTAATATCATGCTATCAAACAACTGCATTTTTTTTTATATGGATGGTACATGAGCCAAGCTGTTTGCTAAATGAATGCCAAGGATAAACCTTTAGGTGCAATAATGACTAACCCATTGGCATAATGACTTTCTATAATGCCAGAAACACAAAATTCCCAGCTTTTCTGAAACTTGAGCTCTAATCCAGTGCAGAGACTGATCTTCAGATTACAAACATTTATACTAAGCATTCTGCAGGCTAATTAGTCATGTGATGTCTTATTTGGTTGAGCCTCCCGAAATTGCCTTCCTTCAGAAAAAAACAACAAAAAACAAGCAGAACAAAGGGACATTATACTATAATCAATGCTAAAAACTCATTCATTCTGAGGAGGGCTCTGAAAGAATTTTCTTTCTGCAAATCTTGCATCATTTCCATTGGCACAGGATGGTGTGAATGCACTGCATTTAAGAAGATAAGAGTACCAATTGTGTCCCACAGCACCAATGTAATCGATGTAATTTAGCAAAATCGATGTACACTGTAAAAAATTTGGAGTATAATTTACTTGAAAAAACCTTGCTAACAAATCTCACTCAGAAAAGGCTAGTAAAATTTACAAACATTTTACTAGCAGCCTTAATTAGAAATGTTTAAGTTAAATTTACTTGGGTTTTCCAAATAAGTTTTATTGACTCTTTGTC
Source organism: Pimephales promelas (assembly GCF_016745375.1). The sequence goes on along the minus strand of NW_024121432.1, from coordinate 15,138,122 downwards.
TGTAAATTTTACTTAAGTAAAGCTTATAAATGTATTGAGTTTTTTTTTTTAAAATTTACATGAGAGTCCTAGTTATATTTTTTTTATTTATCTTGAGTAACCTTTACTTTAAATATTACGTAAACATTACTTACCATTAGTAATACAAATTTTATTTTCAATAATAATAATAAAAAAACAAGACTTTTTTTCTGTTTTACAGTTTTATTTTAATTAAATTCTCGAAAAACAAGTGCACAAAAAAGAAATGGACACATCAAGATTATCTGCTATTGGCCAAAAAATACGACCAAAATTGTTCAGCATCTTTAAACCATCACAGATGTTTTAATGTCTTTGTGTAGGTCATAACAGACCAAACATTTTATGCAAGATGCTTAACTGATCTCACATACAGCATTGAAATAAAACTCTGCTTCTGTTTTCTATGCAAAGAGCTAACTTTTGGAGAAAACTTTAAAGCATCCAGCCCAAGAAAGATTTTTTGAAAGACTTCAAATGTGTTTCTCAGCTTTGGTGGATAGCTTAAGTTCAGGGCGTAAATGAAGCCCATGAGCAGAAGGCACGCATTTGTGAGATTCTTACATCCCAACAGCACCTCAGTTCCCTCAATGACGACGATGACATCAGCGATGTTGGCCTGCAGTGTTGCCCAGTACAATGATCTTCATAACATTATTGGTGATGTTATCTTTAATCATGTCTCTGCTTACATCCTGTCAAAAACACAAATAAGAGCAAAATGATTACAATAATGTACACCAAGTTGCATGTTCTCTTTAATTTTATGTGATAAGTGCCCCATACAGATTTGGTCTCACCATCATTAAATCTGTCATTACATGAAAAGGAAAGGGAGGGGGGGGGATCAAGACAGACAAAGTACAGAGGAACTGTCTGCAAGACACCTAAACTACCTACGAAGCTACAGTACTGTAACAAGGTTAAGGCACTTGTGTAAAAAATCTAAAGTGGCATAGCCTTTAAAATGCTTTCAAAACTGAACAAGTTTGGTGTGTTTGTCGCTGTCGTGCTAGCGTTGTTGGGAAAGATGTAAGACCTGGCTCTGTGGTGGCTCTAGCCTGTGGAAAGGCAAACCAGTTCATCGAAAGCTTGTCAGTCGTTCCCTCTCCAAACCGGCAAAAGCACTAGCTCTGAACTAATACCCGGTTCATTCTGTTGAAAAGGGGGTATTAAAATGACCACTGAAGCACCAAGATTTGGTGCTATATAGGACTTAAAGTGCTTCTCCTGTGATTACATGCTAAATAACCATGTTCATGCTATGTAGAACCTTTTGAGTTGACAAACTACAGCACAAAGATATAAAAGAAAAAAAAAATTATGGGCATGAAAATAGTAATGTGCCTTAGACTTTTGCAGGACTGTACATCTATAAAATCAAAACAATTTTAATTTATGCATTAATGTACCTGGTAGACTTCAATGAGTTCTTCAGATGACTCTCCAAGGTAGGAAAGAAGGCAGCGAATCACAGCATCTCTCTTATCTTCAATTTGCTTTTAAAAACAAAAGTAAGAGCAAACATGAACAGTGTACACTTCCATCTACATACAACTGCATATCTATAAAATCAGCAAGCAGCAGGATATCAGATGTGCAATATATAAATTTACCTGGCAGAGTGAATCTAGTAAACTTCGAATTTTTATGCCAGCATCCCCACCCTTCATTCACCCTTCATTACAGTGGAGGTTAAAGGGATAGTTCACTTTGAAATTAATTTTTGATGTTTTATCTTACTTCAAGGGCATCCAAGGTGTAGGTGTCTTTGTTTCCACAGTATTTTCAATTTTGATATTTATGTCATATAATGGAGGATTTAAAGTCACCACGTCAAAGAGCATGCACAGAGAAGTCAAAATTAAACATGATTTAATTACTCGTAAATGTAAGTACACACTGATGGCCTAAGACACGAAACGAGCGGTTTGTGTGAGAAAATGAACAGTATTTCTATAATTTTTTTACCTCTTGTAACCACAGCCACGTCCAAGTGATCTGAAGGCGCGGGCGCTTTGTGGCTGTGGTTACAAGAGGTAAAAACTATATAAATACTGTTCGTTATCTCACACAAACCGCTCGTTTCGTGTCCAATGTGTACTTACATTTACGAGTCATTAAATCATGTTTAATTTGGACTTCTCTTTGCTGCTCTTTGAGGTGGACCCCCTATACCTCTATTATATGACTGACAGACAACACCGGTTTGACCGAAAAATGGCAAAATTGAAAATACTGTGTAAACAAAGACACCTACATCTTGGATGCCCTTGAGGTAAGCTAAAACATATCAAAAATTAATTTCAAAGTGAACTATCCCTTTAAGATTTAATTATGTATTTTAACATATGTTTCAATTTTAAAATATGAAACATATGAATATGTAGTGCTGCTAGACCTGTGTTTACTGTATCTTTTGAAGTGATATACTGTATATATATATATATATATATATATATATACACACACACACACACAAACCATGTATATGTGTGTGGCTATAGCCAAAAAATCTATTGAAATCTGTGTCATACTGCAAGGTTAATCAGTGTTGTAGGGTGTAAGATTTATTGCCAACTTACCTTGCATGGAGCTTGGATAGTGAGTGCAATCTGTGAAAACATTAGAAATGTTAATGTCAGAAATATATGTTTTACCAATTTTGAATAAATATACTGATCTTATCGATTTGAAATATGAACAGTTATTTGTTTTGGAACAACTGCATTCAAGTAACGTTAGCCTAAGCATCAACATTAAATGTTCAAGACAGCATTGTTAATTGTAACGTTATAGGTTCAATATAATCTCTTCTTTAACTTGATTATCATCATATGCTTATCTATTTTATCGATAAAACAAAGTAGTCTATTGATGTGAATTAATGGGGGATTAACAGTTCTCCGTCACGCTGGGCACGGGTGAGTTATCATTCCAGGCTCGTAACGTTAACCGCGACTTCCAAGGCTGTAGGCCTAAATTACATCGTGTCCAATTTTAATTTAAACTTTCATTTATAATTCTGATAACACGCAAGGTCACGATTATTTATTCACACAGATGAATAAACACACACCCTTGGACGCTATTTGTCTCGACGCGGGGGCAAAGTTCATTTTAAAATTCACTGTAGCCTACATCAAACGTCTCCGTATATTAACGTGTTTATTAACAACCTATATGTAAAATACAAGACAATTGTTTTCGACACAGAGATGGCGTTTGCTAATAACGGATGTTTAAGTTATGCAAAAACTCAACTCTGTCAACTATGTTAACAGTTAACTTAACGCTTTACTAACCACCAGCTGCAGATAGGTTCTGCAAATGTAACTAAATCGACCAAATAAACAAATATTTCATAACTTACCGTGTAAAAATCACATCAGTCTTCAAGAAAAGTTCCCGTTGCTTTCTTCTTCGCGCCACTTCTGAATCTGATTCTGTACCAAGAAATCAATGCGCATGCGCTTGGATTGCCTGGCTTCTTGGAGTAAGTTTTACTTGCGTTCGTCATTTTTTTGCATTAGTTCATTAGATGACAAAACACTAGTAAATATTACTTGGGCAGTTCCAGTTGAATTTATTTATGTATTTAAGCACAATAAATTAAAAAGAAGCCTCAAGTACCATATTGAATTAAACGTGACATTTTTAAGTAAAAAGAATAAATATGATTTGTTTGTAAAATTTACTTAAATCATGCTACCTTTATTTACAAGGTCAAAAAATCATTTTTTACAGTGTAAACAAAATTTAGTAAAAATCCTCCTTAGAAATCTACCATGAGACATCAAACTGATTGTGAAAACATTACATTGTTTGTATTGATTGAAGCATGAATGAACATGATCAATGGCTTCTAGATGGGATAATCATGTTTCTGCAATGTGTAAGAATTCACAGTCATCTTCTAAACACATTTTCTTGGAAACATCTTGAGCATGGCGAATCATTTGATTAGCGCTATTATCTACATTTTCTAAGTTTTTTGCTTTTAGTGAAAAACAAGCTGTTTGCACATGGCATCATACACACAACGGAGCACTTGGTGACAGTTCTTCAATTGAGTAGTGATGTAAAAATCTAAAGAATAGTGGAGGCATCTCTAAATAGTTGCTTAATTATTTGAGTTAACTATTTGAAATTGTAGTTTTGTAACAGCTACCAATATTACTGTATATTATAGAAATGTGCAGATTAGAGAATAGAAATGATGAAGAGTTGAGGTCATTAATTTTATAAACTCATTCTCAAAAGTGAATGTAAAACTGCACTTTCATTGCAGAGAAGTCAACAGGTTACGAATGAGAAAACTACAATCACACAAAATATAACTTTGAACAACACCAAAAATACTATAAAGAGAAAAAAACTCTTAATTCTTAATAACAAATATTTAACCCCTCCCTTAAGTACCCCTGCTTTGACCAAGTATGAATTATTTAAGCAAAGGCTTGTGGATGGATATTTCTCACAGTAAATTGTGCACATTAATATTTTGAGTTAACACGAAAATAAATATTTATTCGAGGAACAGATTTCAAAATGTGACCTTGTTAATTAATGTTTAAATGGACAATATTTTTAAAAAAAAATTATTAGGCTACTTTCAACATCAGGGTTCGGTGTACAGATTGTGAAGGGAAAAACTTACTGCAACATGACTAATTATTTAGGCTACAACACCCGTGTCTGTCAGTGAATGCTCAATAATGAACAGCTTTTGTTTAGGCTACAGTTGCAAAAAATCTCACCTGATCTGATCACACAGATCAGAACATACTGTAACATCTGCTCAAATGCGATTTATCACGGAAAATATGGCAGGCTGTAATAATATTTGTTAAATTTTCGCTTTCCAAATATAATTTGCGCACCAACTGTAACTGAGAATGGATATTAATTCGCACGTACAATGCAAAAGGTCATTAATATGGTGGATAGTGCAGTTTATCACATCAATTAAATTAGATGTGAATGTTTACTTTATTAAAATACATTTAGAGATCAGTGCAATCCCCACACATTTGCTGACGAACATGTTCAATCTCGTGTTTGTACTTACCCAAAAGGGAGCCGATGAGGATGAAAACTTGAATGGTGGTGGTGAAATCTTTGTAGGCTCTTTCCTGCACGTATAGGATCTCCTCCAGTCGGGTCACCTCTTTATCCTGAGCATCACCCCACAGACCCACCGGAGACGACGCGTTTGGGAAACCCAGGTTCGAGACGTTTAAACTTGTGTTTCCGTTTTCTGACAGAGGAAACCAGCTCTCCGCGTTTTTCGCCTCCATCATCATTCATATCCGAGGCGCCCTATAATTCTTCGGCTATCCGCGCGCACGTTATTGGTGAATAGAGGTTGAGCGTTATGATGTCGTATCCATCATGATTAACACGCGAGTTTTCTACGGTTTCTCCAAATTATCGAAAACGTGAAATATTCTGAAAAAACACTGAACGGTGATCTTTCCCGAGTATAATATATCGAGGAAAGGATTGCATATTTGGTTACATTTGCAATAGCTAGTTGTCTAAGCTACCTTTTGAGAATATTTAAAGGCATATTTCACATATAAAACGGCATGATTTCGTTTTTACAGCACAGATCAGAATAACAACACAGTGATGGAGCGACGGTAGCTGACGGCAACATTCAGGCGCTTGTCTCACGCCACATCACTCAGCTTAATTCATTTCACTAGCCAATAGACGAACATTACGGGTTAAATGCAATATTTCTCGAGCGCTGGGAATTAAAATATGTGAACGTCTACAAATAATGATGTCTAATCAGTGTATGATAAGCCTTAGACAGTACGATAGAGAAATAACATAGCCTACCCGTATGAGATCGATATGAATGATAAGCCAAATCCAAGTGTAAAAAAAAAAGATTTTGGTAAACGCATATCACGTTAATATTCGTGACAGTGTGTGATCTGACTACTGGGTTTTTAGCGAACAGGCTTCATCATTGAGAGTGACAATAGCGCTTTATTTCTTCAAATGAAAGGTGGGCGCTTACAATAAAACGTCACCGTATCCTTCCGTTACGGCGTCTTCCATGCGCGTGAGGATGTGGGATACTGATGACAACCAGCACGCGAACAAAGTATTGTATGTTTCGATATTAAAAGAATATTTGGAACAGAGATTTGACGAGTTTTCCTTATTGTTAATAATAAATAATTAATACAGTGAGCAAAAAAATCCACAAAATTATTCTTTCCAGTGTCTACTGAGTGTGCAAACTTTGAAAACAGCAGCTATAGGCTTTGGTTTGTTTGTTTCTATAATAGGAAGGTCAGTATTCCTATTGCTTATGGTCAGGGGAAATTTTAGACAAACCATGAGGAATCTCTAAAGCCTGCATGAAATAAGACATGGCTATAGTTATCACACAAGGATGTTGTCACAAGAGTTAGGCTAGGCTATATACCCAAGTAACTAAGTTTTCGAGTAAACATTCTAGTCTTGTCTTTTTTTTTTCTAGTATTTTTGGATTGTTTCAAACACATAATATATATATTATATATATGTAGGCTGGTTTAGTAAGCCTTTTCTTCGCCCTATAGCTTAATTTTTAAGACCCGCATTTTCTCCTCCTAAATCTATGTCAATCTGAATCAAATCTTATTTAAGATTTATTTTATTTCCTTTTATTTTATTTAAGACTTTTTATTTTATTTGATTGTGATTCATGGATAATATACTGCAATCTGCTATATTATTCTCAGCACTAGCACCATCTGCTGCTCAGACAAAGGGTCTTTATCATTGTCATATATTCTAACATTGTTCAGTGACTATTTTAAGACTAGTAAATCATATATATATATATATATATATATATATAAAGTTCATAAATGCAGCAAAAGCCCTTTGTAACTCTCACAAAGTGCAGGCCAGAAAACAGCTAGCAACCGACTATTCATTGCCATAATGATGATGTCCTTTGTTGTAGAGCTTATACTGCAATCAACATCAGTAATTATTGATATGCTGGAAAACCTTCATTAAAGGTTTTTAACATACTTTTTAGAAACCATATGATGTTTCTGAAAAACATCAAAGTTAGAGTAATTCATGAAGCAATTCACGAGAATGCCATGCACTGCACAATATTACTCTCAGAAAAAAAGGTATAAAAGCCATCACTGGGGCTGTACTTTTTCAAAAGGTAAAACTCTTGTCCATTTTAGGTGCTAATATGGACATTTAGGTGCTATTATTTATATTTTAGGTGCTAATATGTACCATTAAGGTACCAATATGCACCGTTTAGCTACTTGAAAAGGTACAGCCCCAGTGACAGCTTTTGTACCTTTTTTTCTGAGAGAGTAACAGCTCCTCTATAAATATAAAAAGAAACCCTTTCCAGTTAATCAACATGTAAAAACTCTTCAGAGCTTCCACTTAAGTAGTGTGGGTTAAATAACAAGGCCTGCTAGAGTGTGTCCTTGTCATAGTGCTCTCTAAAAGATTTGCAATAAGTACCACTGGAGATTTGCACAGAGATCTCACCATTTGCATGTTTAAAAAAATAAATAAATCTGAAAGTAACCAATCCTCAGCATTCATCCAGTGAAATTGGCTTTGATGTATTGACGTATGTAGGATCATTGCAGTTATACTGCAATACACTTGAAAGGGATAGTTGTTCACCTAAAAAGAAATAAATTATGTCATAATTATCTCACCATCATGTTGTTCTAACCCTGTCTGTCTGACTCACACACATACACACACACTCAAAATACATATTGTAAACCCCTTTTACTTGTGAGGATGAAAAAAGCTGAAAGTTTCTTCAAAATCATCTTGAGGGTGAAAAGTATTTTAATTTATGATTGAACCATCTTTTAAATATTGTGTTGCAAAACAATGTTTAGTATTGTTGTGGCACAGAAAGATTATTTTGAATTATTGCTTCCTAATAATCCTTTGTGGATACAGCTCATTCCATCGACCAACACTTTAGGATCCGAATCAAAATAATGTAAATCAGACACAGATATGAGGTCACCTCCTAGAATCAATATTAGAAATTAATCAAAAGTTATAAAAATTAGACTATAAAAAACATATTTAATAATTGTACTTCATTGCAAGCTCTTGTATGTGCAAGGTGCATACAATAAATCACTTGTAACCAATGCCCATGGTTGCATATCTCATCACAGTGTCTGTACCCTGAATATTTATCTATACATTAACATTCACTATAAAAAAAGCAATACTGAAGAGGAAGAATACCTGCTTTTTGGTTCTTTGAAATGAAGGCACCAGGGGCTGTACTATAAATTGGACCTAGATGCTAACAGAGAGAATACAAAAAAAAAAGAAAAAAGAATGCAGATCAACAGCACCAGTAAAGTGATTATTAGTTACAATATGGTTTAAAATGACTTGAAATAATTAAGTTCTAATTAAAAAATGTGGCATAGCAGTGAAAGTTCATTACTGTTTTTTGAAAACAAGAAAATAATATTTTTGTTCAGCAACCATATTTTTGTTCATGGTTTAAATAGTGACTGTAACACATTTAATTGTTACAAAAAACATTTTTAGCAGCATAATTGTTTTTATTCAACGTTGATGATATTACATTATAATATGTATGAATGATATAAACATCAATAGATTGCATATAATATCAATAGCATATCATCAACCATTATTATCACTAGAATAAATTTTTTTTTGTTTTTTAATACTTGATATCTAGATTAGAAATGCAAGTCAACATTATAACTGGATGTTATGACTACTATTATGTACTGTAAATGCCCTTTTTCTTACAGCAAAGTGTTACAGCTAAGTGTTTTTTGAAAAAAATTCACAATCCTCTGCCATGCGTCACACTGTGCTTCTGAATGAGCCTTGGGTTCCCCACCAAAGAAAATCACATGGTTAGCTGCAGCATGAAAATTTGCGAGACAAAAGGGCATATAAGGCACCTCAATAAAGTGACCCGCTTTTTCATACTTCACCAGCTCGTAGTTATTTTTCCCATGTGCTTTGAGTCTGTCGCATGCAAGTTTTGCATAATAGACACTTTGCCAATTCCTGTCAGCTTCTGACACTATAAACATGAATTGACCAGAGGCACGCTCAACGGGAATAACGCTAGGAAGGCCTTCTTTGGACATCGGGTCATTCATGCAATCCCCAATATCCAAAAGGCCCAATGGTGTCATTTTTGATCTCTTTACGTCAAACATGAGGGGTGGAACACAGATGTCTTTGTAGTAGATCGGTATCACAGTATTGGCATTGCATCCATTGACACAAACAGTGGCCGATATACCAGGTAGGAATGTTGCCATTGACAAAGCGAGATCTCCACTCTTTGATATGGACACTAGACCAATTTTTTGATCTTTGACCTTTGAAAAAAAAAAGTGCTGGAATTTAATTTGTGATTCTTATAAACCCATCTTTGTAATTAGCTATTTTTTTTTTATTTAGAGATAAGAACAAGAATGTGCATGAACGGTTTTACACTAACCTCTGGCTGTTGTCGCAAGAAATCTATACCTTCTTCAAAATACTCGAGGTGAAATTTGTCAGCTTTTTTGGGTAAATCTTGGTATCCTTGGAAAGCTAAGGCTAAAACAGCAAATCCTCTTTTTGCCAGCAGAGCAGCCCTCAACTCAAATGGAGCTCCTCTAAACACATTGGTATCCAAAATACCAGGAAATGATCCTTTACCTGAAAAGTTAGAAAATCAGAATTAAAAACTTGATTTGACAGGCTTGATTAAAATAATAATGGCCAGCATGAATTTGTGATTGACAATTGAAGACCTTTTCAATACACTGCACTCCTCCATTTTCACCACAAGGCGCTGCTACAAAACAGAATATGGGCAAAAACTTTCGCAACATTTAAATATGTTTTAAATACAAGTCATACTGCGGCCTCCTGGTTGAGAACCAGGAGTGCCTTACAAACTAGTCTTTAAGACAGAAGTTATTACGGCTTAAAATAACTGACCAGGTGGCATAAAAAGAGTTCCTCTGATCCTGCCTTCAGTTACAGGAATTCTCCGGATACCATCGGCAATGCAGTGTCTCTCGTTTGTTACTTTAGCGATGACTTTATCGTCACTGACACACTCAAGGTCAACGAGTTGAGTGCGCGTCACGTCTGTTAATGCAAATTTGCAGCTTACGACGTCTGCTTTTAGTGCCCAGAATAAGCCCATTGGTTCAACCCCGGTAAAGCTGCCACCAAGAGAAGAGTCGCGGTTCAGGTCAACTTGACCACTGTTGTCTGCTTGGTAGGTGGCTGAAGCCTTGAAAACAAGTCCCTTTTCATCGGTGATTTTAGAGCGCAGGACCACGCGTTGTTGGGGATTTAAGCCACTCACGGTCACGTGCACTGGGTCTTCAAAAGAGCACTTATTACTGGGCAAAAGCCTAATACTGACCCCCGAGCTGTAATGCATTTTTGCCAGAGTATTTCTTGCGAAATGGGTAACAGCAAATTTCAACATATTATGTCGTTTTTTGTTGTTTTTTTGTTTCTTCTTCTTCTGGTGTTTAGAATTGTGACGTTCGCGAACGAACCGATTCTGAACGGCTCACAAAATGAAGTTTTATGTAACAAGGTTCGGGAGGTGCATGTTCAGGTAATCATCCAATTAGCGCATGGAAAGCCAGCCAGAGAACGTCTAATTGGCTATATGCACGCATAAATTCCGCATTTGACGCAAGGATGCTCGTCCATTTCCGGTTGTGGAGATTAAAGCGGAGGAGAACCGAGGAAAACGGGATTATGGCAGAGTCTTCAAAATTTACTGTCCTCCCGACTTTGAAACGAAACGTACATACGTTTATATAGTTATGTTTATTTAATATAATTTTAAAAAGAAGCATAAACACAACGAGGGGTGTCTGTTTTATCTGTTTTTGTGACTAACGTTTCATTAGTATAACCATGGAGTATAAAATTCAATATAAATTCTCGGTATTGCATTGGACTCTATGATCGGCGGAAGTTATCGAGCATCCTTAATCCTTCACCGGAAATAACGCCGTGCATAGAGCCCATAGGGCGTCTGTTTTTTTATTTTTATTTTTTTTATTGGTTATTTTTTTTCCATTGGCCGCTGGAGCGTACCTCAACGGCGCCGCCATATTGGGGAGAGCAACTTTCCCATACCTCTCATACCGGGAATTGAGAAAAATGCCTGTTGTGTGCTCTGCTTGGAGCTGTAAAAATCTCCACACAACTGAAAACACCTTTCGAGGAAGTACCTTTCACAAGCAAGACTGAACGTTTGTTTTTGGTTGTATTTGGTCATGATTTAATTAGTAAGTAACATTTAGAGATTAAAGGGTTAGTTCACCCAAAAATGAAAATTAAGATTTTCCGCAAAATGGCTGACCCGTTGACGTATCCCAGCAACGTTCCAAAGCGGCCAATAGGGCGTCTATCAGGGCCGGCCCGAGCCTTTTGGGGGCCCTAAGCAGAATTTGATTTGGGGGCCCCTCCCATGATGCGGAGTCACCTGTGTTTGACGATTATTGACACAAATGTCACGCAATAATGATACATTATAAATGAATAGGTTATGTATAAGGCTACAACAAAATTAATACTTAATAAAAAGAAAATAGATGCCTACTTAAAAAAAAAGCTTTAACAGTCTTAAAACTGTCTCAAAACATATAAAAGAAATTATTTGCTAAAATTATGACAAAACTGAGAAACATAACAACAAGCCTATTGTTGAAAACTAAAAATATTTGGCCTACTATTTCTCAACTGTCTCAATACAGTGTAACTGTCCTCAAAAGCTTTATTATTATTATTATTATCGTAAGAGACTTTGTTAGATATTACATGACATAATCCAACAAAGTCTGTTACTATAGGCTAATACCGGTAATGATGTTCTGGCGCTCGTTGTGTATGCAATGTGTTTTTCCCCTCGGGGCTTAAAGCGTTGGGCTTTAATCAAGAAGAACTGAGTTCATTTCCCATACTTGCGTTAAATTGTTGTGATTATATCAAACAAAGTGGCCTAAACAATATTTCTTCAACCCGGTATCGTGACAAGACGTGAAATAATCACGTTGGTCCACTTTTGAAAACGTGTAGATGTCACGGTTTAAATCCTCAAACGTGAAACTTAAACTTACCATCACGACCTATTGGTTTTCATTAAACCGAGAAAAATCGAATTTTCTTTTATTGACGATCACTGAAAAATGTTCTATTATTTAAAATGAAAAAAAAAAATATATTATTTTAAAGGTGAAAATGATTCATTTGCAGGGATCCACGCCGAAGAAAACGTCTAAATGTCACGTTTTTAATGAAGTCCAAAATAGTCCACTTTGGAAAATGTGTAGATTTCAGGTTTTCATTAAACCGAGAAAAATGGAATTTTGTTTTATTTACGATCACTGAGAAATGTTATATATATATATATATATATATATATATATATATATATATATATATATATATATATATATATATATATATATAAGCGTTGGGCTTTAATCAAGAAGATCTGAGTTCAATTCCCATACTTGCGTTAAATTGTTGTGATTATATCAAACAAAGTGGCCTAAACAATATTTCTTCAACCCGGTTTTTTACAGTCTATCTAGACGCATGACTTAAACGCAGGCAGACAACAGTTGTAATTTGTAGGCAGGTATATTGATCATTAAATCAGAGTTTTGTTGTCTTGAATGATTCATTCAGTCATTTTCATTCATTCATTGATTTATGTCACTTGTTTAAGTAATCTAAAAAAATAAAAAAATAATAAAAAATAACCGCGATTAGGGGGCCCCCTGGTGGCCGCTTGGTTCGCTTCTGCCTCGGGCCGGCTCTGGCGTCTATGTATATATTCTGGGTGCTTCTCATTTCTTATTTGTGCATCCTCGTTTCCTTTCCTTGCTTCCTTTCCTTGCGTCTCAGCTCCACCCCCTGTAGGACGTGAGGGAAGGAAGCGAGGAAAGGAAAGGAGGACAGAGGAATCGAATAAAAGCTTTTTTATATACATTGGAATACTTGATCACTCGAGCGTCACTCCACAGTGTCATCAGCAGCGCTAAAAGGATCTGCCCTTATGTTGTTGAAGTTTGGTAATTTATAATAAATAATAAAGATAGACTATACTGTTGAAATATCTGAGATGTTTTGGTTTATATAAACTGCAAAGGTAAAGTATAAATTCAAATGATTGTGACCGATGTGAAGGGGGAGGAGAATTGACACGTGCGTCACGTTTAGTCAACATAACAGTTCCGCGTAGGATGCACCTGTGTATCCTCGCTTATGACTCCTCAGGAAGCCTCCTCACTCCTCGATCCTCGACTCCTCACGGTGCAATTAGAGAATTGAGATGTCCTTCAAGATGGCTGAGCTCGATCGGTTTCCGGGTCATAGGAGGGAGGACGGAGGAGCGAGGAGACGAGGAGGGATATTGAGAAGCACCCCTGGGCTGCGTTCCAAACAGCATACTCAATGAGTAGGTACTTAATTTCAATAAGTACTTACTCATCGAGCGCTAAAAGAGTAGGTACTTTATAGCCAAATCTCGTTGAGTATGATTTTTTTTTTTTTTTTTTTCGTTGAGTATGAATGCGAACCGGACATCTGCCATGTTGACGTTATCATGTGACCTACTACGCGTTATCACAAGCGCAACACCTTCATGCAATAAAAAAAAAATATGAACGATACGTTTAATTAATCTACCTATAAATATCTTGATATTGATGAAACTTGCTCATTTTGTTGTGGTATTGTTGAAGAAACAGCTGCCTATTTATTTTGTGAATACATTTAGGGTTGATTTAAGTTGTTATATTTTAAACCCTAGTAATGTGACCAACAGTGTTATTCTAACGATATTTTTTTTTATTAAGAAACCCCAAAATCATCATCTCTTGATTATGTTGTTAATTTCTTTATTTTATACCCAAAAAGTTTCTCCTTTAAGTTTTCCTCTTTTTCTTCATGAATTTACCTCGTTTCATCCCTCAGATATAACAACAACTTTTTTTATGTATTATAAAGAACTATAATGAAGATATTTAGCCTTTTTTATTGTTCTTATTTCCTGTGTATAAATATAATTTTGTCATATTATGATGTACACAAACCAATGATCTTTATATTTTCTGTTTTGTCACTATGATTGTTACATAAACTATAGTATCTTTCCATGATCTTGCACATAATAAGTTTAAATTATATGAGCGACAGGTGCTCTAACACTTCATAACATCAGTAACTTGACAGCACAACCTAGAACAGCGTTTGTAATGTCTGCACAAAGGAGACGGGCAGCTGCTTGAAGATCTCTTTTGGAAAAACTGTTGATTTTATACTCAAAAAATGTAAGTATCACTGCTTAAAAATTAATATTACCTCAGAATGAATTTCATTGTTAGCCCACCCCAAAACTTAAACAAAATAATAATATTAAATGCTGACCAATACTTATATAACTTTTTATATACTAAAAATATAATTTAATAAAACAAGCAAAATGTAATTTGTTTTGTAATATGACAGTAATGCATGAATTCATTTATATTGCTAAATGCAGTGAAACATCTCAATTGTCAGTCAATCGATGAATTAATGCATAAATTAATTACATTTTATATACTGACAACAATAAGAAACATGAATAAATGAGTAAAAGAACAAATAAAAGTAACCATCACAATAAACAAATGCATATACAAGTCAACACATGAAACAGCTTTATTCAAACTACAAGCATGTATTTACAGGCACTGAACCCCAAACCCTACTGCCGACTCAACACAGCGGTTCCCATTCTTTGATGACAGCATTCAGCATCATGAGCCTCTCTCCACCGGATAAACACACGCGTGTTCTTCTGTCCCTGTAACATACAGACAAGATTCACATTACGAGCTCAACACTGCATTTACATGCTGAGGTTGATGTGTTAACTCACTTTTAATCCAACTTAAATGTTCCTCAATATATCAACACCAATAAGGGACAAATTAAATATATATAATGTTTAGTTACTTTATAGATGTTTTTATTGACAGCACATAATTTGTCTAATGTAAGCAGTGTTGACAACAGAATTATCCTACATAATAATAGCACACACATGTATTTTTCATGTTGGGATGTGCTCACCTGCAATACTTATACAATATTTTCCTTCCTGATGTAAATAGACATTTTAAATAAGCGTATTTAAGATGTATGGTTATGTAAATACACGTTGGAAAAGTAACTTTATGGTTACTGGAGCTCCCCTGTTAGCTATACATAATAAAACATGTGTTTACAGCAAAATCACAACTATACTATACTGTCTAACTCCTTTAGACGTTCAACAGTTAAAACGTTTACTCTATAGTAGTTTAACACATACGATTTAAACCGTATTTACTCACATTTGAAAACCCCCGCGTCGCTTATCTCCGCGATGTTGATATTGACGTATCCTCTCGCGTGGCCTCCTGGGATAGATGAGTATCATGAGTAGCCGTGGAAAAGCACTCAAAAATCTGGGCGGAAGCAGTAAGCCATCCGGGAACTTCTCGCCTACTCTTTTTATGAAAACTGATGTTTCGAACGTACTGCTTCCTTCACGTACTGTTTTCGCCTACTATATAGTAGGAAAGTAGGCATATTGGAACGCACTTAAGTCCGAATCTCGCGACAATTGCTACGTCACCCAGGTAATTCTCGCCTACTCTTTTGGATTCATTCATACTTTTTTGCTCGCCTACTCTTTTTCCCATACTAAATAGTAGGGAAGTATGCGGTTTGGAACGCAGCCCTGGTGTTGGTTAGAACGTAACTCCGCCCCTTACTTCCGGTTCTGGCGTTGGGGTTCTGAAACTGGTGTGCTGCGGGTCTGCAGCTGGATACTATAGCCTGCTGTTGGCCCATATTGAACATCTCCAAGAGTTGACTACCAGAGCAAACCACAGTCTCGCCCCCTAGTGGCCCTACCTCAGCCAGCCCAGACCTCCAATGCTGACCATGTTTCTTCGGTTATAGCGTCGATGCAACCGTGCTAGCATATCGAGAAGGCAACGTCGCACTGAGCGGTTTACTGTGGGGAGAAACAGTGGGTTGGTGAGGAGAGAGACCTTGGCAGCCACACGGCTGTCAGTTGCAACCAAGACGAGGCTTTTGCAGCCCCCAGCACTGCGCGGTATATCACCAGAGCGGCGTAGGGTGTGCTGCAGAGTGCAAAGACTAGGACGATGGACAACAGAGTGGCATAAAGTTCAGACTCGCGCTGAGACACATACGGAATGGAAATGCTGTTCTGAGGGGTGCGCAGCGCTGCAATGATCACTTTCTTCTTCTGGCTGCTGCTCAGTGCACGGCGGCCATGGCTAGAAACATCACTTTTTAGAAACCATATGATGTTTCTGGAAAAACATCAAAGTTAGAGTAATTCATAAAGCAATTCATGAGAATGCCATGCACTGGACACAATATAGTACACTCTCAGAAAAAAAAAGTACAAAAGCCATCACTGGGGCTGTACTTTTTCAAAAGGTAAAACTTTTGTCCATTTTAGGTACTAATATGTCCATTTTAGGTGCTAATATGGACATTTAGGTGCTATTATGTACATTTTAGGTGCTATTATTTATATTTTAGGTGCTAATACAGTATGTACCATTAAGGTACCAAATATTAGCTACTTGAAAAGGTACAGCCCCAGTGACAGCTTTTGTACATTTTTTTCTGAGAGTGTAACAACTCCTCTATAAATATAAAAAGAACCCTTTCCAGTTAATCAACATGTAAAAACTCTTCAGAGCTTCCACTTAAGTAGTGTGGGTTAAATAACAAGGCCTGCTAGAGTGTGTCCTTGTCATAGTGCTCTCTAAAAGATTTGCAATAAGTACCACTGGAGATTTGCACAGAGATCTCACCATTTGCATGTTTAAAAAAATAAATAAATCTGAAAGTAACCAATCCTCCGCATTCATCCAGTGAGATTGGCTTTGATGTATTGATGTATGTAAGAATCATGCCAGTTATATTGCAAAAAACTTGAAAGGGATAGTTGTTCACCTAAAAAAGAAATAAATTATGTCATAATTAACTCACCATCATGTTGTTCTAACCCTGTCTGACTCTGACACACACACACACACACTCAAAATACATATTGTAAATCCCTTTAACTTGTGAGGATGAAAAAAGCTGAAACTTTCTTCAAAATCATCTTGAGGGTGAAAGTAAATGAAAGTATTTTAATTTATAATTGAACTATCTTTTAAATATTGTGTTGCAAAACAATGTTTAGTATTTTTGTGGCAATTATTGGCTTCCTAATAATCCTTTGTGGATACAGCTCATTCCATCGACCAACACTTTAGGATCCGAATCAAAATAACGTACATCAGACACAGATATGAGGTCACCTCCTAGAATCAATATTAGAAATTAATCAATTTAGACTATAACAAAACAGATATTTAATTGTACTTCATTTGGAAGCTCTTGTATGTGCAAGTTGCATACAGTAAATCACTTGTAACCAATGCCCATGGTTGCATATCTCATCGCAGTGTCTGTACCCTGATGGAATATTTATCTATAAATAAACATTTACTATAAAAGACAACACTGAAGAGGAAGAAAACCTCCTTTTACCTCTACTAAGGCTAAAGATGTAATCAAGGGTTCTTTGAAATGAAGGCACCAGGGGCTGTACCATAAATTGGACCTAGTATGGTGATGTTATTAAAATATAATATATATAATTAAGATATAATTAAAAAAAATGGCATATCAGTAAAGTTCATTACTGTTTTTTGAAAACAAGAAAATAATATTTTTGTTCAGTAAGGATGGTTTAAATAGTGACTGTAACACATTTAATTGTTATAAAAAACATTTTAGCAGCATAATTGTTTTCATTCAACGTTGATAATATTATATTATAATATGTATGAATGATATAAACATCAATAGATTTAGAAGCATATAATCAACCATTATCAATAAAATGATTTTTTTTAATACTTGATATCTAGATTAGAAATGCAAGTCAACATTATAACTGGATGTTATGACTACTATTATGTACTGTAAATGCCCTTTTTCTTACAGCATAGATCTGCAGTTGTGATCAGCAGCCGCTAAGTGTTTTTTGAAAAAATTCACAATCCTCTGCCATGCGTCACACTGTGCTTCTGAATGAGCCTTGGGTTCCCCGCCAAAGAAAACCACATGGTTAGCTGCAGCATGAAAATTTGCGAGACAAAAGGGCATATAAGGCACCTCAATAAAGTGACCCGCTTTTTCATACTTCACCAGCTCGTAGTTATTTTTCCCATGTGCTTTGAGTCTGTCGCATGCAAGTTTTGCATAATAGGCACTTTGCCAATTCCTGTCAGCTTCTGACACTATAAACATGAATTGACCAGAGGCACGCTCAATGGGAATAACGCTAGGAAGGCCTTCTTTGGACATCGGGTCATTCATGCAATCCCCAACATCCAAAAGGCCCAATGGTGTCATTTTTGATCTCTTTACGTCGAACATGAGGGGTGGAACACAGATGTCTTTGTAGTAGATCGGTATCAAAGTATTGGCCATGCATCCATTGACACAAACAGTGGCCGATATACCAGGTAGGAATGTTGCCATTGACAAAGCGAGATCTCCACTCTTTGATATGGACACTAGACCAATTTTTTGATCTTTGACCTTTGAAAAAAAAAAGTGCTGGAATTGAATTTGTGATTCTTATAAACCCATCTTTGTAATTAGCTTTTTTTTTTTTTTTAGAGATTATAACAATAATAAGGAATGTGCATGAACGGTTTTACATACCAACCTCTGGCTGTTGTCGCAAGAGATCTATACCTTCTTCAAAATACTCGAGGTGAAATTTGTCAGGGTTTTTGGGTAAATCTTGGTATCCATGGAAAGCTAAGGCTAAAACAGCAAATCCTCTTTTTGCCAGCAGAGCTGCCCTCAACTCAAATGGAGGTGCTGTTAGCACATTGGTATCCAAAATACCAGGAAATGGTCCTTTACCTGAAAAGTTAGAAAATCAGAATTAAAAACTTAATTTGACAGGCTTGATTAAAATAATAATGGCCAGCATGAATTTGTGATTGACAATTGAAGACCTTTTCAATAGTCAAGCAATAGTGTTACACTGCACTTCTCCATTTTCACCACAAGACGCTGCTACAAAACAGAATATGGGCAAAAACTTTCGCAACATTTAAATATGTTTTAAATATAAGTCATACTGCGGCCTCCAGGTCGAGAACCAATGCTATATGGAGTGCCTTACAAACTACTAGTCTTTAAGACAAAAGTTATTACAGCTTAAAATAACTGACCAGGTGGCATAAAAAGAGTTCCTCTGATCCTGCCTTCAGTTACAGGAATTCTCCGGATACCATCGGCAATGCAGTGTCTCTCGTTTGTTACTTTAGCGATGACTTTATCGTCACTGACACACTCAAGGTCAACGAGTTGAGTGCGTGTCACGTCTGTTAATGCAAATTTGCTGCTTACGACGTCTGCTTTTAGTGCCCAGAATAAGCCCATTGGTTCAACCCCGGTAAAGCTGCCACCAAGAGAAGAGTCGCGGTTCAGGTCAACTTGACCACTGTTGTCTGCTTGGTAGGTGGCTGAAGCCTTGAAAACAAGTCCCTTTTCATCGGTGATTTTAGAGCGCAGGACCACGCGTTGTTGGGGATTTAAGCCACTCACGGTCACGTGCACTGGGTCTTCAAAAGAGCACTTATTACTGGGCAAAAGCCTAATGCTGACCCCCGAGCTGTAATGCATTTTTGCCAGAGTATTTCTTGCGAAATGGGTAACAGCAAACTTCAAAATAATGTGTCGTTTTTTTGTTTCTTCTTCTTCTTCTTCTGGTGTTTAACGGCGGTGGTCAAAGTCCAACCAACTTATGTTGCATTTCCGTCACCTACTGGAGAGGAGTGTGTGGAGCGCAGTATAGTTGGGAAGTTGGGACGTCCAATGAAAATGGGATGGGACTGGGAGGGGGGTTAATTCAGCGCTATCTTAAATTCGATTGATAAGTCTAGTTTTTTATTTATTTAAAATAATTAAATAAATAAAAAATTAAGAAATAATTCATGAAATATTCTTGATTGTTTTGGGCCATTTCCTAACGGAACCTGAAGTGACAAATAATTTATTGCAAAATATCTTAAACTTGAATTAGTTGAAATTTTGCTCTTTCATATGCATCACACTCTATAAGTAAGGGTAGTGATCCTGCGCTTGACCACATTTGTCTCAGTTTTCAGTTTCATGCTTCCCCACCAACAATGTCCAATATGCATTCTTGAGATTAAAACGGCATCTTTCCTGTTTCCAAATTTTCTTTTTTAGACCTACTTTTTCTTGGATGTGATGAAAGTGTCTACCTTTTGTTCAACTAACCCACTCCTTCTGCCAATTCTTTCTTATTTAACCTTTTTACTTCTGCTGTACTCTTTGACACTTTAATGTCAATTTGTAAATCTTTTGAAGCCCGTTTAGCCATATGGTCTGCCTTTTCATTTCCTTTCACACCCTGTGATTGGTACCCACAAGAGGTTTACTCTAAGTCCAGATTGTCTGACGCTACATCACTTCAACTATTATATCTTGCTGTTTATATGAAAGGGAGTCTGTACAAATGACTGATCTCATTGGTTGTACTTCTGTGTGATTATTACTGCAGTAATGTGTTGTTGCTGACCTCTTCTTCTTCTTCTTCTTTGTTTATTGGAAGTTGGCAACCCAGCTTTTAGGTGCATTACCGCCACCAATTTATCTTTATGTGGGTTACAGCAATTACAACAATAATTGCATATACAGCAACTGCTGCAGTTACAGAAATAGAGGGCTGCAGCCGTGCAGGTATGATAATGACCAATAATGACATCGATTTGTAGGCTAACTGGCAGTTAACATCACACTGGTTCCCTCAAGAAAAACCAAACCAATAGAATTTTACCACACATGCTTTTGGATTAGCGCTAAAAAAGCTCTGTGATCAACAAAAGTTTATGATACTTACACGTTTTGTCTATCAAGATAATAATCACTGATGAACACAAGCTTAAATTCAGTCGCCAGAAGTAAAAAGCTAAAGCTAGAAAATAAACAAACTACACCACAATCCCATGGCCATCAACGTGAGACAAGGTTCAACTCTTTCAGTTTTTATCTACAAACATTTTCCCAGAATGTTTGAGTTAGATTAGTTTATAAGGGCACAATCAACTATAATGCTGTAAAAACCAGTTCTGTCTAAGATAAAAGCGGACTGAGCTGACCTGTTAGGTGTGATGACGTTTAATCTCCTCGACAGACTTTAGCCATTTGTTTCTTTTCTTCGAGCATTTAATAAATGGTTAAAATATAATGTTTATTGTTTAGACAAAAAAAATGTGCCATTTGTTAACAACAGCCTTTTTCAAGACACGTAACAGCTTTAGTGTGTAATAATATTATTGGTGTATTTTATGTCATAGAATAAAACGTGAAAGTGTCTTGAGCTTGTGTTCACCACAGACCTTCAGCTATTTAACCAAAACCCCGTTAAAAAAAACATTGACTTAGGGAGATGGAACCAGTGTTAAAAGGCTAACTCGTTTCTGCATTTTGTCTACAAAGTGATGTCACCATACCTGTAAGGTACCACTATGCGGAAATAACTACTCTTTCTAAAGTGTGTGTGTGTGTGGGGGGGGGGGGGGGGGATTCCTTAGTTAGTTACCTAATTATATTCTCAAATATAACCTTGTTGCTTCTATATATTGCAACACCTCATCTTTCATACCTTGTTTTCTTGCCAACAGTTTTTTCAATGACATGTCTTGGATTGCTTTTTCCTGCAATTTTATGAGCAACACTCATCTTTTATTTTCATACAATGTACAATGTAATATTACATGTTCAAATGTCTCTTCTACTCTTCTTTGTTGCTGCCCTAGTAATAAATTGAGTAAATTAAATCTGATCCTGTTGCTTGCCACATTCAGAGATGGAAAGAGTAATACAATATTCTACTCAAGTAAAAGTAGCCTACTACTTCAATAACATTTTACTTAGGCTAAGTACAAGGAAAAGTACTGGTCTAAAAATCGAATCTAATAAATCTAATAACATTGTCTTATGAAATGTATTTCATTTTGAAACTTAATTGGTTTTTTTATTAGGATATCTATCCTCAAGGACAACCACGCATTTTCCTACAAAGTAATTTCATACAGGCCATTCGCTTCACTCTAAAAAATGATGGGTTAAAAATAACCCAACTTGGTTTGTTTTATAACCCAACCGCTGGATCAATATTGCACCAGCCCAACAGTAGTTAATTTGACCCAGCAAGATGGGTCGGTTATTTTTAACCCAACAGATGAGTTGTTCATTTCTACTCAAATGCTGGGTCAAATTAAACAAAATTCTGGGTTGATTTAACTACAAATTTGTTATATAGCGTACCCAAATGCTGGGTCAAATTAATTACAATTCTGGGTTGATTCAACTACATATTTGTTATATAGTGTACCCAAATGCTGGGTCAAATTAACCAATTTGCCAGACTAAATTTAGCACATTACAGTACAATTGAAGAAAATAAATGGCAATAGACTACTCATAGCTATAAAACTGTTACACTACCTAGAACAGAATACATGCTAGATGTATGCATAGATTATGCAATAAACACTTAAACAATACAAAAACAAAACAACAATGGAATCTTTGAAAAATTATTTTATTACTTTAATATCAACAATATTAGTGAAACTGCAGTTAATATCACTGATGTAGGAAAACATTCAATTATGAATGAACTGGCTGAACATTTAACAGGCCAACAGTCAACGGGAGCCATTAGCTCTACTTGCAAGCAAGTATTCTGGCATCTTCCCAAAGAAACTATTAAAGGGATAGTTCACTTTGAATTTAATTTTTAATATGTTTTATCAAATCTGAAGATTTTAGGGGGGGATACATATTTTGGCAGGTCGATACGGTCTGAAAAAATCTGTATCCCACTATAACTTGTCAGGAAACAAGAAATGTGTCCATATTCACTGCTGTTATTAGACATGATGTACAGTATTCACAAAATAAAACACTTGATGATAGGCCATCATCTGTAGATTTTAGGGGGGGATACATATTTTGGCAGGTCGAAAATACGGTCTGAAAAAATCTGTATCCCACTATAACTTTTGTCAGGAAAAAAGAAATGTGTTCATATTCACTGCTGTTATTAGACATATTTGAACAGTATTCACAAAATAAAACACTTAATGATAGGCCATCATCTGTAGATTTTAGGGGGGGGATACATATTTTGGCAGGTCGAAAATACGGTCTGAAAAAATCTGTATCCCACTATAACTTTTGTCAGGAAACAAGAAATGTGTCCATATTCAATGCTGTTATTAGACATATTTGAACAGTATTCACAAAATAAAACACTTAATGATAGGCCATCATCTGTAGATTTTAGGGGGGGGATACATATTTTGGCAGGTCGAAAATACGGTCTGAAAAAATCTGTATCCCACTATAACTTTTGTCAGGAAACAAGAAATGTGTCCATATTCACTGCTGTTATTAGACATGATGTACAGTATTCACAAAATAAAACACTTAATGATAGGCCATCATCTGTAGATTTTAGGGGGGGATACATATTTTGGCAGGTCGAAAATACGGTCTGAAAAAATCTGTATCCCACTATAACTTTTGTCAGGAAACAAGAAATGTGTCCATATTCAATGCTGTTATTAGACATATTTGAACAGTATTGACAAAATAAAACACTTAATGATAGGCCATCATATGTAGATTTTAGGGGGGGATACATATTTTGGCAGGTCGAAAATACGGTCTGAAAAAATCTGTATCCCACTATAACTTTTGTCAGGAAACAAGAAATGTGTCCATATTCAATGCTGTTATTAGACATGATGTACAGTATTCACAAAATAAAACACTTAATGATAGGCCATAATCTGTAGATTTTAGGGGGGGGGATACATATTTTGGCAGGTCGAAAATACGGTCTGAAAAAATCTGTATCCCACTATAACTTTTGTCAGGAAACAAGAAATGTGTCCATATTCAATGCTGTTATTAGACATATTTGAACAGTATTCACAAAATAAAACACTTAATGATAGGCCATCATCTGTAGATTTTAGGGGGGGATACATATTTTGGCAGGTCGAAAATACGGTCTGAAAAAATCTGTATCCCACTGTAACTTTTGTCAGGAAACAAGAAATGTGTCCATATTCAATGCTGTTATTAGACATATTTGAACAGTATTCACAAAATAAAACACTTAATGATAGGCCATCATCTGTAGATTTTAGGGGGGGATACATATTTTGGCAGGTCGAAAATACGGTCTGAAAAAATCTGTATCCCACTGTAACTTTTGTCAGGAAACAAGAAATGTGTCCATATTCAATGCTGTTATTAGACATATTTGAACAGTATTCACAAAATAAAACACTTAATGATAGGCCATCATCTGTAGATTTTAGGGGGGGGGGGGTACATATTTTGGCAGGTCGAAAATACGGTCTGAAAAAATCTGTATCCCACTATAACTTTTGTCAGGAAAAAAGAAATGTGTTCATATTCACTGCTGTTATTAGACATATTTGAACAGTATTCACAAAATAAAACACTTAATGATAGGCCATCATCTGTAGATTTTAGGGGGGGATACATATTTTGGCAGGTCGAAAATACGGTCTGAAAAAATCTGTATCCCACTATAACTTTTGTCAGGAAACAAGAAATGTGTCCATATTCAATGCTGTTATTAGACATATTTGAACAGTATTCACAAAATAAAACACTTAATGATAGGCCATCATCTGTAGATTTTAGGGGGGGGATACATATTTTGGCAGGTCGAAAATACGGTCTGAAAAAATCTGTATCCCACTATAACTTTTGTCAGGAAACAAGAAATGTGTCCATATTCACTGCTGTTATTAGACATGATGTACAGTATTCACAAAATAAAACACTTAATGATAGGCCATCATCTGTAGATTTTAGGGGGGGGATACATATTTTGGCAGGTCGAAAATACGGTCTGAAAAAATCTGTATCCCACTATAACTTTTGTCAGGAAACAAGAAATGTGTCCATATTCAATGCTGTTATTAGACATATTTGAACAGTATTCACAAAATAAAACACTTAATGATAGGCCATCATCTGTAGATTTTAGGGGGGGATACATATTTTGGCAGGTCGAAAATACGGTCTGAAAAAATCTGTATCCCACTGTAACTTTTGTCAGGAAACAAGAAATGTGTCCATATTCAATGCTGTTATTAGACATATTTGAACAGTATTCACAAAATAAAACACTTAATGATAGGCCATCATCTGTAGATTTTAGGGGGGGATACATATTTTGGCAGGTCGAAAATACGGTCTGAAAAAATCTGTATCCCACTGTAACTTTTGTCATGAAACAAGAAATGTGTCCATATTCAATGCTGTTATTAGACATATTTGAACAGTATTCACAAAATAAAACACTTAATGATAGGCCATCATCTGTAGATTTTAGGGGGGGGGATACATATTTTGGCAGGTCGAAAATACGGTCTGAAAGAATCTGTATCCGTATTGGGGGGGGGGCATGAAGTTCATTCCGTGCATGAAGCTCGATCGTTTGCCCACAGAAGAATAAAATAATTTGTTTGTGATGGGCCACGTGATATCTGTCTTTGCTAAACCTCGTTTAAAAAAAAAACAACAGTAAAACGATAACTTAAACAATTCACGTGTTATAGTTTAATTCACCTTGGACAAAGCAATGACACACCTTCTGCTGAATGCGAGCGCGCTCCCGCGACCGGGGATACACTTTCTATCAGGGGTAAGTACCTTGGCACGACACCTGTCATGCATCTCGCGCTGATCACCGGTGATCGGTTCTGCGCAGATTTTGCTCATCTCAAACAAGCCTAGTACTGAAGAGGAAGAAAACCTCCTTTTACCTCTACTAAGGCTAAAGATGTAATCAAGGGTTCTTTGAAATGAAGGCACCAGGGGCTGTACCATAAATTGGACCTAGTATGGTGATGTTATTAAAATATAATATATATAATTAAGATATAATTAAAAAAATGGCATATCAGTAAAGTTCATTACTGTTTTTTGAAAACAAGAAAATAATATTTTTGTTCAGTAAGGATGGTTTAAATAGTGACTGTAACACATTTAATTCTTATAAAAAACATTTTAGCAGCATAATTGTTTTCATTCAACGTTGATAATATTATATTATAATATGTATGAATGATATAAACATCAATAGATTTAGAAGCATATAATCAACCATTATCACTAAAATGATTTTTTTAATACTTGATATCTAGATTAGAAATGCAAGTCAACATTATAACTGGATGTTATGACTACTATTATGTACTGTAAATGCCCTTTTTCTTACAGCAAAGTGTTACAGCTAAGTGTTTTTTGAAAAAAATTCACAATCCTCTGCCATGCGTCACACTGTGCTTCTGAATGAGCCTTGGGTTCCCCACCAAAGAAAATCACATGGTTAGCTGCAGCATGAAAATAAGCGAGACAAAAGGGCATATAAGGCACCTCAATAAAGTGACCCGCTTTTTCATACTTCACCAGCTCGTAGTTATTTTTCCCATGTGCTTTGAGTCTGTCGCATGCAAGTTTTGCATAATAGGCACTTTGCCAATTCCTGTCAGCTTCTGACACTATAAACATGAATTGAGCAGAGGCACGCTCAATGGGAATAACGCTAGGAAGGCCTTCTTTGGACATCGGGTCATTCATGCAATCCCCAACATCCAAAAGGCCCAATGGTGTCATTTTTGATCTCTTTACGTCGAACATGAGGGGTGGAACACAGATGTCGTTGTAGTAGATCGGTATCAAAGTATTGGAATTGCATCCATTGACACAAACAGTGGCCGATATACCAGGTAGGAATGTTGCCATTGACAAAGCGAGATCTCCACTCTTTGATATGGACACTAGACCAATTTTTTGATCTTTGACCTTTGAAAAAAAAATGTGCTGGAATTGAATTTGTGATTCTTATAAACCCATCTTTGTAATTAGCTTTTTTTTATTTAGAGATTATAAGAACAATAAGGAATGTGCATTAACGGTTTTACACTAACCTCTGGCTGTTGTCGCAAGAAATCTATACCTTCTTCAAAATACTCGAGGTGAAATTTGTCAACTTTTTTAGGTAAATCTTGGTATCCATGGAAAGCTAAGGCTAAAACAGCAAATCCTCTTTTTGCCAGCAGAGCTGCCCTCAACTCAAATGGAGGTCCTGTTAGCACATTGGTATCCAAAATACCAGGAAATGGTCCTTTACCTGAAAAGTTAGAAAATCAGATTTGACAGGCTTGATTAAAATAATAATGGCCAGCAAGAATTTGTGATTGACAATTGAAGACCTTTTCAATAGTCAAGCAATAGTGTTACACTGCACTTCTCCATTTTCACCACAAGGCGCTGCTACAAAACAGAATATGGGCAAAAACTTTCGCATCTCAGTCGACTGAGTGAGTACGAGTTTATCTAAAACATTTAAATATGTTTTAAATATAAATAATACTGCGGCCTCCTGGTTGAGAACCAATGCTATATGGAGTGCCTTACAAACTAGTCTTTAAGACAGAAGTTATTACAGCTTACAATAACTGACCAGGTGGCATAAAAAGAGCTCCTCTGATCCTGCCTTCAGTTACAGGAATTCTCCGGATACCATCGGCAATGCAGTGTCTCTCGTTTGTTACTTTAGCGATGACTTTATCGTCACTGACACACTCAAGGTCAACGAGTTGAGTGCGTGTCACGTCTGTTAGTGCAAATTTGCTGCTTACGACGTCTGCTTTTAGTGCCCAGAATAAGCCCATTGGTTCAACCCCGGTAAAGCTGCCACCAAGAGAAGAGTCGCGGTTCAGGTCAACTTGACCACTGTTGTCTGCTTGGTAGGTGGCTGAAGCCTTGAAAACAAGTCCCTTTTCATCGGTGATTTTAGAGCGCAGGACCACGCGTTGTTGGGGATTTAAGCCACTCACGGTCACGTGCACTGGGTCTTCAAAAGAGCACTTATTACTGGGCAAAAGCCTAATGCTGACCCCCGAGCTGTAATGCACTTTTGCCAGAGTATTTCTTGCGAAATGGGTAACAGCAAACTTCAACATGTCGTTTTTTGTTTCTTCTTATTCTTCTTCTTCTGGTGTTTAACGGCGGTGGTCAAAGTCCAACCAACTTATGTTGCATTTCCGTCACCTACTGGAGAGGAGTGTGTGGAGCGCATAATGGTTGGGAAGTTGGTAAACAATAAGACCAATGAAAATGGGATGGGACTGGGAGGGGGGTTAATTCAGCGATATCTTAAATTCCATTGATAAGTCTAGTTTCTTTTAAGAAAATAATTAAATAAATAAAAAATTAAGAAATAATTCATGAAATATTCTTGATTGTTTTGGGCCATTTCCTAACGGAACCTGAAGTGACAAATTATTTATTGCAAAATATCCTACACTTGAATTAGTTGAAATCTTGCTCTTTCATATGCATCACACTCTATAAGTAAGGGTAGTGATCCTGCGCTTGACCACATTTGTCTCAGTTTTCAGTTTCATGCTTCCCCACCAACAATGTCCAATATGAATTCTTGAGATTAAAACGGCATCTTTCCTGTTTCCAAATTTTCTTTTTTAGACCTACTTTTTCTTGGATGTGATGAAAGTGTCTACCTTTTGTTCAACTAACCCACTCCTTCTGCCATTTCTTTCTTATTTAACCTTTTTACTTCTGCTGTACTCTTTGACACTTTAATGTCAATTTGTAAATCTTTTGAAGCCCGTTTAGCCATATGGTCTGCCTTTTCATTTCCTTTCACACCCTGTGATTGGTACCCACAAGAGGTTTACTCTACATCACTTCAACTATTATATCTTGCTGTTTATATGAAAGGGAGTCTGTACAAATGACTGATCTCATTGGTTGTACTTCTGTGTGATTATTACTGCAGTAATGTGTTGTTGCTCACCTCTTCTTCTTCTTCTTCTTCTTCTTCTTCTTCTTCTTCTTCTTCTTCTTCTTCTTCTTTGTTTATTGGAAGTTGGCAACCCAGCTTTTAGGTGCATTACCGCCACCAATTTATCTTTATGTGGGTTACAGCAATTACAACAATAATTGCATTTACAGCAACTACTGCAGTTACAGAAATAGAGGGCTGCAGCCGTGCAGGTATGATAATGACCAATAATGACATCGATTTGTAGGCTAACTGGCAGTTAACATCACACTGGTTCCCTCAAGAAAAACCAAACCAATAGAATTTTACCACACATGCTTCTGGATTAGCGCTAAAAAAGCTCTGTGATCAACAAAAGTTTATGATACTTACACGTTTTGTCTATCAAAATAATAATCACCGATGAACACAAGCTTAAATTCAGTCGCCAGAAGTAAAAAGCTAAAGCTAGAAAATAAACAAACTACACCACAATCCCATGGCCATCAACGTCACCACCAGACAAGGTTCAGACAACTCTTTCAGATTTTATCTACAAATATTTTCCCAGAATGTTTGAGTTAGATTAGTTTGTAAGGGCACAATCAACTATAATGCTGTAAAAACCAGTTCTGTCTAAGATAAAAGCGGACTGAGCTGACCTGTTAGGTGTGATGACGTTTAATCTCCTCGACAGACTTTAGCCATTTGTTTCTTTTCTTCGAGCATTTAATAAATGGTTAAAATATAATGTTTATTGATTAGACAAAAAAAATATGCCATTTGTTAACAACAGCCTTTTTCAAGACACGTAACAGCTTTAGTGTGGTAATATT
The DNA here is from genome assembly GCF_016745375.1 of Pimephales promelas. The sequence goes on along the minus strand of NW_024121432.1, from coordinate 15,108,191 downwards.
ATTGGTGTATTTTATGTCTAGAATAAAACGTGAAAGTGTCTTGAGCTTGTGTTCACTACAGACCTTCAGCCATTTAACCAAAACCCCGTTAAAAAAACCCCATTGACTGCATTTTGTCTACAAAGTGATGTCACCATACCTGTAAGGTACCACTATGCGGAAAGAACTACTCTTTCTAAATTAGGGGGGGGGGGGGGGGGATTCCTTAGTTTGTTACCTAATTATATTTTCAAATATAACCTTGTTGCTTCTATATATTGCAACACCTCATCTTTCATACCTTGTTTTCTTGCCAACACTTTTTTCAATGACATGTCTTGGATTCCTTTTTCCTGCAATTTTATGAGCAAAACTCATCTTTCATTTTCATACAATGTACAATGTATACATGTTCAAATGTCTCTTCTACTCTTCTTTGTTGCTGCCCTAGTAATAAATTGAGTAAATTAAATCTGATCCTGTTGCTTGCCACATTCAGAGATGGAAAGAGTAATACAATATTCTACTCAAGTAAAAGTAGCCTACTACTACTTCAATAAAATTTTACTTAGGCTAAGTACAAGGAAAAGTACTGGTCTAAAAATCTAATCTAATAAATCTAATAACATTGTCTTATGAAATGTAGGCTATTTCATTTAGAAAATTAATGTTTTTTTTATTAGGATATCTATCCTCAAGGACAACCACGCATTTTCCTACAAAGTAATTTCATACAGGCCATTCGCTTCATAAGAATTCGAGCCGAGCGCTTGCTTTCTTCTCCTTATTTTTTACTCAGTAGCGGATATGATTTCAAGAAGTACAATACAAACATAACGAAATTTAAAATTACATATTTTAAAAACTTCTTTAAAAAGAAACACAAAAAACTACTCAACTACGTAACGCGAGTAAATTCGTTACTTTCCACCTCTGACCACGTTACTTATCCAAATATTCAAATTCTATCTAAACTTAACTAAAATCATCTTTATTATAAATTGTGAAGCCAGAATTACATTTTATTTATGAAAAATAGCAACTCGAGATGTTAGAAGAGAGTAAATGCACTTCAGTGCGTTTATATTGCAATTACGCTAAACCTACCTACTTACCAGACCCATCGGGGGATCCTCCTCCAAGTACAGCTGATTTTTCGTGAACTAGCAGACTAAGCCCCGCCCCTCTCGCGTACAGTTCGCCATGGTCGTCATGGAGACGGTGTGAGAGCGAGGCCACTGGTGGAGCTCGAAACCCTTTCCTACTGTTGGGAGGAGGTACTCCGATCTGGCCCCGCTGGCTGGCTGCACTCAACCTTCTCCGTAGACGGATGTTCATATCGTAAAGGGCCGTCAGAATCTCAGAATATATTCCATACCAGCATATAGCTACAGCGTTTACAGTAACCCTGGGATTTCCATCTATTAGACGCAGCTCCATGGTGACCCAATACTGGTTTTAAAGAAGAGGGTATTCACTGGTAAGATCTGTTTGTTTTTTTGCGCTGTGAAGGTTAGTTAGCATAGCTAACACGGTTAGCCACTCGGAGTCTTTAGCCGGGTCTGAATCACTATAAAGCTGACATATATCGATAGTCAAATGATTCAGTCTATGTACTTGAATATAGAAATAGAAGGTCGGTAAGATATTGATTGATGATAGTACTTTAATATTCTAGCTCGCTATTGAATCCTAATCCAATCAAAAGCACTGTTCCGATCACAGCGATCTGTTTTGTTAAAGATCATGACGTGTAACGTTATTTGTTTTTTAAGCTAATCACACTGTCCTTATGTCATTATCTTGTGAGTTTCAATTGGAAATGTGGCTGTTAATTAGTGTGTCATAACGCGATTACTAAAGTCGCCAGTCCGGCGATGCGGACAAAGCCTGTTGTTAGCCATAGGCTGCCATTTTACTTTACTAGACTGTTAAATATCTGTTGTAAGTGAATTATTAAACGGCTGTTTTTGTTTTCGATACATTGGCATGAATAGTTGTCGATGTGTTACAGTATTATTATGGTCACCAACGGACCTGGAATATCGTTGTAGTCTTTTGTGCTTGCGTCCACCGGTTTCTTGCGTCGTGTGAATATCTAGGGAGTTTGTCAATATGTAACTATAATATACATTCTGTTTTTTCGAGCCGTCGCAAAATGGACATGTCGAAATATTGAACTCCTACACGCGGAAACACATACGCGTGCACGCGCAGCACAAAGTGCTGTAACGTTACCGTAAAGTGTTCACATTACAGGAGGACTTTAAAAACTTGTGTTCGAAAAGTTAGAAACAACCCCAAAGTTAATTATTTTATGAAACCTAATCGTGACCATTAGTGATTCGTATTTTTTTGTTTGATTGTATAGGTTAATATTATTCTGTTCACAGTATTTGAAGAGCAGGGCGCGATCTGTTCTCTTTGTTGTACTTGTTCTGTTCTCGGTACAGTTGCACGTGTCGACGCGTGTGACTTAAAGCCCGCACATACTGGGGCTTATTTAGAACAACTATGTTACCGTGTCCCTACGGTATCTCTTCAAATTCCTGGCCTTTTAATGTATTTTTTAATAAAGGTGTGCTGCTAGCTTTTCTAGTGAGGCGATATAGTAGTGTAAACCAGATTAGTGTCATCCGCCCACGACAAATTGCCTGGTATCTCTAATTTTCCGCCAGCATGCATTGGTTGTTGCTTTGTTTTTGCACCACTTGTAACCCAACTACAACTTTACTGTGCTTTTTGCAGTGGCATGTCTTGACGTAAATGTGAAGCTTCATGTTGAAACTTGATCAAGATGTTGTTTCAATATGATATCATGTGGACAAATTTAATTGTTGCTTTGAAAAACTTCCCTGCACAAACTCTTAGATCCCTATGGATGACCACCTCTTCCTCATTGCTTTTCATATGCAAAGGTGTAAAAAAAGGAACTGTGTGACTGTGAGCCATAATATACTAAACAAAAGGCCTTTTCTTTACTGTCATGCAACCTGGACCCTTTTTGCCTGATTGAATCTCAATATTCCCAGCTATGTATGTATTTCTCCCTTTCTTTCTCCCATCTTGTTCTAAACTCCCTGGAAGGGCTCTGTATTTCGATATTTCTTGCTTAAACCCTTTTATGTTTGAACCTGAAGGCAGCTCTGGTATGATGAAGCAGGAACTGTGGTGCCACGTTATATTTGGCATCTGGCCGGATTTGTTGTTTGCTTCAAAGGAAAGTGACTAGTAGTGTGATAGGATTATGGCTTTCTAATGTGGTTAAACTTTACCAAAAAGTGGTATAGAAATGCTTTCAAAAACAAATAATTAAAAATCACATAAAATTGATATTTTAAAGGGATAGCTCCTGTTCCTCATGTTGTTCCAAACCCATAAGATGTTTGTTCTTCTCCTCAAACACAAATTAAGACATTTTTATTAAAACCTGAGGGATTTCGTTTCCTTCAGTGAAAGTAAATTCCATTAAAATGTTGATACTTCAAAATGTCCATAAATGGGTCCTAAAACAGCCTGGAAAAACCCAGACAACTTCCGGGAAATTTATATTTGCTCTGAAAGTTAGTCTGGCAAAGAGCTCATCCAAGCCCATTTCCAATCCGTCGAAATCGCATCACCAATCAGAAACGTTGGGGTGGGCTTTACACGATGACGACAGCTCGAAAATCTCAAACCATTGTAGTCTTTTGTGTTTGCGTCAACTGGTTTCTTGCGTCGTGTCAATATCTACTAGAGTTACAATCCATCAGTAAATCCATTTTTCTCTGCATTTTGTACAAGTTTGGTTCTTCAACAGCTTGTGAGACGGTCATTTATCTGTATTTTACCATATTTACAGCAGTCGTTTTTGGATATTTGTGTTTTTACGATATTACGCTTACTCGGGTCACCTTAGTCACTTTTACTGAATCCAGGCTGATTTGCTGCTTTCCCACTCTGGGATCATGTTGGCACTGAGCATTTTGTTGCAGAATGTTCTATTGCACCAGTCTGTTTGGTACACGAGACAGCAGGCAAGCTCTTGTCTGCCAGTGGGATGTGCGTCACACTCCTTGTGCTCCTTGGACACCCTAGTGCTTCTCCCGAGCTATGAGGGGAAAGGTGTGGCGGCGGTGGCAGATTGGCTGTAGCTGCACCTTCAGCATCCTGTTTGTTTCTCAGACTCGAGCACCCCGTGTTTTTTAATTTAATCTGCACACACACATGTATCTTCTTTTGGAGGAATGCTGACAAATGGCTTGTGCTTTCAGCAACTCCTGCACCTGCTCTCATTTGTGTGATGGCTGTGCTCTTGTTTTTTCCCTAAGTGCATATAGGCTAAATATGTAAACGACACCATACCACATGGATTTCCTGCAGCATCTTTTCTGTATTTTGTTGATTTAAAATGTTATGTCATAAAAACGTATTCAAAGCAAAAATAACTAGGCTATATCGTGAATGATATCTTGATTTTGGTCATATTGCCAACCCCTACATGAGTGGTGAGAGTGGTAAAGGACCTATTAGGGTTTTGCATTTACTACACTAACCATTGATCTCCCTGTAGTAATAAGTGTGTGTTTGTGTCATCAGGTTCAGCCGGAGAGGACTCTTGCTGCACAAGCAGTGCTGAAAGATGTGCAATGGAATGGTAGCGTGTGAGACGAGAGCCTCGCTCGCTCACAGGGTGGCCGCCAAATCCCTGCTGCTCCTTCTCCTCGGCATGTTCCCCACAGGCCAAGCTTCAGGTAAGATTATTCACAAAAACCTCCTCCAAACTTATACACCTCGACCTTTCACCGCTGTTCGCTCTCACACTCTTTAAACATTAATTAAGATGCCGACAGCTGCCTTATTGAATTATTTCGTAGGAAGTAATATGTCCTTAGATAATGAAATATGTAAAGTAACTTGCGGGAATGGAGGTTTTTCAATGTATTAAATTGAATTTCAGTTTCTGCATAATTATGAGTCACAAATGGTTTACAGTGCGGCGGGTTTGTCTGTTGGCATCCATGATTCTTGACGTCAAAGACAAAAGCTTTTGTTCTTTGGTTTTTAGCGCTGTCAGTGCTTTGATAACAGAAATAACCGTTGGACTTAAGCTACCGGATGGAATAAAATGAGCATCATTTCTTTGTTTTCAGTCGAGCATCTGGGAGGTGTTTGTGGGGGCTGGGCACACACTCACTCTCTTTCTTTCTCTCCACTGAGGGTGTGTGTACGTCTGTTACCCCTGTCCGTGAGAGTCTCATCCAGAGTCTCCCTCACTAAAATACCTCTATATCATGTTCAACATGGCAGATTTGGCCTGAGAACTAAGACAGATGTCCATGTTGACAGGCAGTCGATGTGTTGTTATAATGACTGAGGTGTGTATCTGTGACCTTAGTCACTTGGGCACGTGTGTGTGTGTGTGTTTTACAAAGCCTAAGTTATTCTTTAACTCAAAAAGCTCTTTTTTTAGTTTCATCAGACCATAGAACCAGGTCCCTTTTGAAGTTTGCAGCCGCTTTTGCTCATATTTACCAAGGGTGCCAATATTTATCGAGGGCACTGCATATACTAAGTATCAACCCAATCCACCTGAATCGATATTTGAAATCAAAACCGCTCTGTGTTAATAATTGTAACTGAAGCGTCGTTTGGAAAACTAGTCCAGTCTGAATAGCCTATAACTCTGTTTCCAAAACCACACGGCATCTGCACTATTTCCCCTTAACAACATGTGAACGGGGCTCAATGAGCAAATGAGTGTCTCTTGCCTTATGTAATATGTGAGTCATTGAGAGCGTTGCATTTGGAGATGGAGAGATTGAGGGATGGTGGGATTGGACTGGACCACTGATCCCATGTGGCCACATTCCCATATTGATTCAGCACCACAAAGTCGAGCCAGGGACAAAAGTGTCCCAAGTGATCCCAAGTAGTGTGTGTGTGTGTGTGTGTGCATGGATGTATGGCTGCTCGCACGTGTTTGGCATGAATCTAGTACATCGGCTGAAAGCTACGTGTTTAGCCTTCCCACAGACCGAGCAGCGGACAGAAGGATGGATTTTTCAAGGTCATCCGATGAAAGTCTGTTGATGATATTGTGCCATATTCTTGGCTGCTTTTCCTTTCATCCACTCAAATATCCACGTTTGTTCGGTTCATCTCTTCAGTATTTTTAAAGGTGAAATGTGTAATTTAAGCTAAAAAAAAATGTGGATGTTGAAAAGAAATTGTAAATAAAACTAATTATTTAAAGGGGACCTATTATGCAAAATTCGCTTTTACAGTGTTTTTGAACTTAATTTAGTTGTGTACATAATCACCATACTGTGGTAAAAATCCATAAATCAGAGAAGAATAAAAAAGGACATTTATAGATTGGTAAAATAAATGATCCATTGGGGAGATGGATCCATGGGGTAATAGAGCTGAAACTGCACAGACTCATTCTGGGAAAACCTGAGACTTATAGTACATCTTGTAAAAATGGACATAATAGGTAAAATCTTTAGGTCTTAATGGGCGTAAATGCATGAAATTGACCTCTCACAGGAAGTCCTAGACCTTGGATCTGTATTGGTCTGTTGTAGAACATGCTGAAGGAAGCATATTATAAGGCTTCTGAGTGATGAAAGAGAAACCTGAATTGGATGTGCAAATCCCCACAGGTCTGCTTATACTTTTGGCCATGTAGCTTGATTGGCAGGTCATCAATGTCAATGTCAAGACTAGGGATGTGCGAGAGCGAGACTATTCGACTAGTCGATTAAACGATACTGGTGCAGCCAGTCCACTTGGAAATACTAGTCGTCATTTACATTTTTCTTTTCTTTATATTTTTACAAAAGCTACATTTAAATTACTGTGATGTTGATTTTACATTTTAAATGTAATATATTATTTTGGAGTGAAAAACAATAAAAACCTAATTTAACATCAGATTTTGCATGCGTTGGTTTTCTTTGTGTCACTCACGGTGGGTTCACTTTTTGAAATTATGTTGTATGAAATTATTCTTTTTAAAAGGCTCGATTGCATCGCTTTCATTCACATGTGTGTCTAACAGTAACAAACAAGAGGAAGTAGCACAGGAAGGCAACAACAAAAAAACTAAACCTTGCTGTTCTCAGGGGCTGATCTTAGGGTTTCTGGAGCTTGACATAGCCCACATTATTTCAGAGTGTGAGAAAGAAAATCAGCTCCCTAAAGGCACACAGCTGACGTCGCTCTGTTTTTAGCACTAGGCACGTTGTGAACTACAGGAATTTCCCATGTTACTCACTTCTTACTCTAATTTATCACTGTAACACTTCCATATGTTAGCAAGTGTTACTTCTCCCCACATGCAAAGACTGTTTTCAAACCATTATGACCTGAAAGGCATTGGATGAGGTGCTGGCATCGTGAGATTGCATACATAAACCTGATGATTCATATATTATTATTAAAAAATAATATTTTATAATGTAATTTATTCTTTTGGTGGCAAAGCTGAATTTTCAGCAGCCATTACTCCAGTCTTCCGTGTTGCATGATCCTTCAGAAATCATCATGAAATTATCAATGTTGTGCTGCTGATCAATTTAATGCATCCTTGTTAGATAAAGGTTTTATTTATTTCCAAAACAAAATGCAGAAGCAGCATTCTTATGCTTCAGGATGTGGTTTGTGTGGGTTTGAGATGACTGCACATTGTTTTTTAACCATCATTACCCAATGGTAAATTTCCCGATATAAGTGATGTTTATTTGATTAAAGCACATTATGTGAAAATAAAATGAGAACTGTGATCATACACTTCATGTTCCCTAAGTTTCGGTTCAATCACTTTGTAGTGCAACTTTAAAAGAGTTACAAGGCTGACCTGATTCTTCTTCTTTGGAAATCTACGTGAAACCGTAAATGTCTGCTTTCCCTCTCCAGCTACGTTTTATTTTTCCCCTCAAAGCTTGTTGTTAGTAGCACAGGTTTAGCAGGTGTTGTACAGTCCCTCAATTTTATATAAAATGTTTTAGAGTGTTGTTTGTGTGGGTGTCAGATCATTTTGGTTTAGGAATGATATGAATCATAGGGTTTGTGTCTCTTGTGTTTATTGTGGAAAAATAGCAGTTTTGTACCTTCAATTCAGTGCCTGTCATTGAAGCGCCATTTGTAATTTCTCAAAACGAAAGGGATAGTGATTCTCTTAAAGGGATAGTTCACTTTAAAATTAATTTTTGATATGTTTTAGCTTACCTCAAGGGCATCCAAGATGTAGGTGTCTTTGTTTCCACAGTAGTTTCAATTTTGATATTTTTAGGTAAAACCGTCTGTCTTGTCATATAATGGAGGTCTATGGTCACCACCTCAAAGAGCATGCACAGAGAAGCCCAAATGATTTAAGGACTTGTAAATGCAAGTACAAATTGATGGCCTAAGACACGAAACGAGTGGTTTGTGTGAGAAAACGAACATTATTTATATCGTTTTTACCTCTTGCAACCACAGACACATCCAAGTGATCTGAGGGCGCGGGCGCTTCGGTCGACGCCATCGCCGGAAGTGATCTCTCGCGCGTGTGCGTCACTCATTGTTTACACAGAGATTTCGGAAGCGTTACCTTTCACTGTTAGCCTGGCTAACGCCAGACCACGGTCTGGAAACCACATGTTCATTTTCTTGTATTTGAGGCGTGGTTTATGAATGCCCAGAGCCGTATTATTGGGTGTTATGAATGTCTATCAAATGTGCCTGTATGTAGCTCATAGCCAATCGCTTCAATGATACCAGATGATGTATGTAGACAGAGCGACAGAAAATTAGACGATGAAGACAACGATGGGTCAGAGATTTATGTAAACACAGTATTTATTTGTAGTGGAGATAAGTGGCACCCGGTGGGGTCTTCTGCTGTTGTAGCCCATCCACCTCAAGTTTGTGCGTGTTGTGGCTTCACAAATGCTTTGCTGCATATCTCGGTTGTAACGAGTGGTTATTTCAGTCAAAGTTACTCTTCTTTCAGCTTCGGCCCGTTCTCCTCTGACCTCTAGTATCAACAAGTCATTTTTGCCCACAGGACTGCTGCATACTAGATGTTTTTCCCTTTTCACACCATTCTTTGTAAACCCTAGAAATGGTTGTGCGTGAGAATCCCAGTAACTGAGCAGATTGTGAAATACTCGGACTGGCCCGTCTGGCACCAACCATCTCATGCTTAAATCACCTTTCTTTCCCATTTTGACATTTAGTTTTGAGTTCAGGAGATTGTCTTGACCAGGACCACACCCCTAAATGCATTGAAGCAACTGCCATGTAATTGGTTGATTAGATAATTGTATTCATGAGAAATTGAACAGGTGTTCCTAATAATCCTTTAGGTGAGTGTATATCTTAATAGACCTTTCTCACAACTTCCGTATTTGTGACCGGAAATACGCAATTGTCGTGGTAAACTTCTTCCGCTCCATTCATAACAGATAGCGCCGAAGGCAACTAGTGAGAGTTGTTGCGTAGCCTACCGATCTTTTTTGTTATTCCCAAAAGCAGCCATACCTATCGTTTTCATTCCTTCCCTCGTCAGTTCCCTGTCGATGAAGTTCGACGGAAATGGATTCAGGCAATCTGGCGGGATGTTATTGATCCTGTGATCTTCTGTACTTCTCATGTCACCATTCACTAATAAGCCGTCATTGTTTGTTTATTTTTTATGTTTTATGATTTGCGTATTTTTGAAGTAACGTTAGTTCATGTTCAACTGTATTAAGATATTTGTATCCAGCGGAATAAGCACATAAAATATACACCACAATATAAAACAAAATAAATAAGAACACACAACAGTGGGCTACATATAAATTTAAAATATTAATATATACCATTCTGAGTATTTAACAATCTGAGTGTACAAGGAATAAATTAATATTTGTATAATTTTTCTTCATCTTTGATCGTTCTAGCAACAGCAGTGCAAAAAATTCAGGATAACTGTTGAATAAAACTGACAGACTTCTTTCTGGTATTCACATCAAAATGTAGTTTATTGTAAATAATACTCCCTAAATATGAATAACTTTCCACACACTCCACCTTACCTTTAATTAACGTATATTGGGAAGAATGAGCTTCAGTTCTAAAATCAATATCATATCTTTGGTCTTAGATAAATCAGCTGCAGACAAGCATCACCACAGCATTTTACAAAGTCATCAACAACTGGACCATGACAAGTTTACATTTTTTCGAAGTTTTGAAGACTCTCTGATCAATTTTCTCCTCCCAGAGTAGGTTTTTCTGATGTGTTAACAGTTGACGGGAACTCCGTTTCCACAACGATTACGTATTTCCGGTTTTTGTGAAAAAGGTCTATCTCATACAAGATGTGTTTGGTTCAGTTTATTATCCACCCACGCCCTTATCAAACACAATGGCATGACTGAGTTTAAAGGTTGATGTCTGGTTTATCATCTGTAGAAAGGGGATAATACGAAATTGTTTATGTGAAATTGCGAATCTAAAAATAACTTTTATTGTAGCTTTGTAACTAGCAATCAATATTTCAAATTTTCATTACACATCAGGGAAATCATGCAGTTTTATAAAAACCCATTTTCATCCTGCCTCTTTCAATGACAACATTCTAGCGGCATTGGCTCAGAGTGATTCAATTTTTACAGAACCCGCATCTTGCCTTGTATAGCTAGATTAGACAAAGTTACTGATTCACAGTAAGTCATGAGGAAGTAAAAATGTCAGTGACTAAAATACAGACCGTTCCTCATGTGATGATTAGCCTAGATTATTTCCTATAGACGTTTAAAGAGTTGCATAAATGTGGAGTATACACTTGGAGACCCGTATGTCTACTTTTGTGGAAAATAATGGAGAAATTTTGTAGAATCCACTTGGTGCTTTTTTTTCGATATAATTACAACAAACAAACAGGGACTTTATAAGCTTTCAAGCTTCAAAAAAAGATCAGAAAGCAGCATAAAAGTATTCCATACAACTCATACACTTGTATCTACCTTACTTTTCAATGTGGAAGCTATTTCTTGTAAATGTGTAAGACTTCGGATTAGAGCCCGCCCGATAAAGGATTTTGAAGGCCGATACCGATACAAATATTTTTGGGTCTTAATATACGATATTGCGATATATCGGCAAGATATTTTTTTTTTTATTAAATATTGTTGGATTTCACACACGTGTAAAAGAAAAGCTAACTTTTCTGCACAAGATACGTTTGAAACTTTTTCTCTATGTCTAAATGTTCACTCCTCGCAAGTATAACTTACATTTTACAATGCAGGGACTGTAACTAGAGATATGCTAGTTATAAATGCACTTTATTTAGGCAGAAAAAGTTCATTGTGGTTTCCAAGCTCATTAATGTTAACGACGTTAGCGGTCTTCCACTGATGATATTGGCATTAGCCTGCTTTGTGGTTAGCTACTCTATGATGAGCCATAATTTAGCAATAGATAACATCATACTGCAAATTGTAAAACATACATTTTCAATATAACAGGCCAAGGAGAGATGAGTGAAGCATGTTTTGTCCCTTTTTATTTTATTTTTTAAATATTCATTTATCGGCCATTATAACTGCCGATACCGATATTATGGAAAATGCCTAATATCGGCCGATAATATCGGTCTGGCTCTACTTCGAATTTACTAGTTGCAAACTTGCAATAGGTAAATAACTAGAAGAATAACAAAGTCCAGCACTGAACCTGTATGATAACTCTAGATGAGAAACAGACCCGATTAGTTTTTCACTGGAAATCGGATGTCTGATTCATTAACAAATCATTCTTTTGAGTTTAATCTTTTCAGTGAATTGGTACTTTTTGTGAATAAGACATCAAAACATAAGGCGAACTTTCCATTCAAAACTTTTTCAATTACATTTTTGACCAGCATCAATTAATTTAAGGTTGCTGTTAAAGTTGCTGTAAAATTGCTGCAACTAGTTATCTGTTGCGTGTGGAACCGATCCCTTGGTGGTTTAGCTTGTGATGTGACTGTGGTGTGAGATTAAAAAAGTGAAACTATTTACATACATCCATCTGAGAAAACAACACTCCACCCTTTTGATTTTTTTTTTTATCGCCACCTTGCTTCAAAGCAACTAACTGCACCATCTGTCTTTGTGGACAGTGTTTGATAGCCATTCACCATTGACCCTCTAAGTCGCCTAGTCACGTTTAAACAGATGCCCTTTTCGCACTCAAGTTCCTAATAGCCATTAGCCAGCACAATTGATGTCAGCACCTCTGAGCACAGCTGCTGGCCCAGGATCCAGGCAGCTGAATGGCAGCAGCTTTTGCTCCGACCGCTTGCGTGCACCACAGAGGCTCCAATCTGTCATTAGCTGTGGGCCGAGTGCATTCCTGGAGTGGGTGAGCCAAGGCACAGCAGATCCTGAACACAAGAGCACTGTGTCTAGAGCTATCCGCTGATAGCAGACACAGCAGGGCCACCGGGTGCCCCCTCTCGCTTTCTATTTTTTCCTTTTTGTCCCTCTCTGTGCACAGAAGAGGAGTTGCTCACAGCTGTCCGAATAGAATCAGGAGAGTGCAAACACCCATCTGCCACTTTTAACTGTGACAAAGCCTAGAGGAACAATAGAGTCTTCCTCTGTGTCTTCTGTCAGATTGTCTCTCGGTTTTCCCTCCTAGTCGATTTGGTTTGTGAGGACAAGCTGCTTAAATCAGTCAGCCGCCGACCTCGGGCTGTAAATGGGCATAATAAAGAACACGTGGAGCTTTGGTTAATGCTTTTGTTTGGTTTCTCAGAAGACAGGCATCATTTTAAGGCCCCTTTGTTGTCCACGTGTCCCAAATAAAAAGATACTATATATTTTAGAGATGCATTGTGCTGTTATTTGTTCAATTTTTTTTAACTTAATTTTTTTTAATATCGGTTATTTTAGCAAGATATATCAGTACCGTATAAGTTATGGGAAAATATTAGACATTTAAAAAAAATGTTTTTACTGTGCATTCTCATTTAGAGTTAATCTTTAAGATACTAACACCATTAAATGTCATCTTTAGTCAACCTCAAAACTAAATATCCATTTTTCAGACTGTATATTAGAATGCTGTGATGCCTAAATTCACTTGTACACTGTAAATAAATGTTTTCAAGATTTGTTATCACAACATTTTTTTTCTTTAGTCAAATCAACTTAAATCATTTATTTAGTTCAGATAACTTATTATTTTGAGTTTCTGATGATTAAATCAATCTCCTTCATTTTATTAACTCACTTTTTCCAGTTCAATCAACTTAAAATTGTAAGGCAACCAGGTAACTTATTTTAAGTTAAACCAACAATATTTTTTACAGTGTAGCAATTAAAATGATTGATTTTTGTTTTATATTTATTTATTTAATGGTATCAAATTAACATCCATTTATTGCTTAACATGAATATAATTATAGGCCTCTTACGATTCATAAATTAGATAATAATTATTATTATATATTGATATTAATGTGTTGGTCAATGCTACACTGTCTCTGTGAATAAAGAAGTCAAATGTGAAAATGCTTAGCACTATTTAAGTTATGGTGCTTAGAGATGTTTTTAGATATGCGTGTTACACAAAAAATATGATTGAATTTGTCATTTCAGACATTAGAGGCTCGAACAGTTATGGTTTCGTTCAGTGTTTATCCAGGGAGAGTCACTTGGATGTCTTGTCAGGGCTCGTTTTGTTGTAGCAGCCAAGTTCGTCTGTTTCTACTGTCTTTTTTTCTGTGTTATTAGACATGTGCATGTGGAAACTCATTCCTCTCTCCTCTATCCCTGCATAAATAACACCCCTTTCACTGAAACTCTTTCCTAACATCCCTTCCTGCTCGGGCGTGAGAGTCTGTGGGTGCGCTTTATCTCTCAGAGTCAGCTGTGTGCTATGTTTCCCTTTAACCCTTTGAATCTGCTGGAAACACGTGTTAGAACAGTAAACGCAGACATATACATTCACACATATCAACTCGTTATCCCTCTCGCCTGCAGTAAGATTCATGTCATCCCAACCTTGTTATGTACACAGAAACATGAGACTCGAGTATCTTGCGGCCTTCTCTCTCTCGTGCAGCGTTTTCTTACAAGGAAACCACATACTGTTATTAGCCCTTTGAGAGCCATTCAAGACATGTTTTGTCATGGGTGGGTCTCATATCTCAGCAGCTGTGGTGTGCTTGTTTCGTCAACAACGTCAAACTTGCAGTGCTATAAACACGTGGATATCTCAGGAGGTTTGTAAAGCAATAGTTCAATGAACAAACATATATTATAAATGAATCACCATGTGAGGTTAGAGCAGGGCATTATGGTGGTAGAAATGTGTCAAGCTAGTATAGATTCTGCTATACCTTTTCAATGCTGTTTTAGATATTTATATATAAAAATCGTACTTTTGGACAATAGTGTGTTTTTCCAACCTGTGTTTATTAGCTATGATAATGTGAGCGATTCCATTTTGCTGTGTGCATATGGTGGAAACATTTTACTTATTTTATTTTTATTTATATTTATTGATTTATTTTTGAGTATGTATTTTAAATTTAGTATAGTTTTAGTATTTAGGGCCGGCAAAGTTAATCTGCTAACACATATAATTTAAAAACAGTTTTATTTTATACTTAATGCAATCATATTGGTAAGATTTCAAGTTTTATAATGTACTGTGTTTCATTTTTGTTTTAGTTTGGTGCCGTGGGAATTTATTTTAGTGTAGTTGTACACCGGTATGCTAGTTTTTGTTCTAATTTCAGGCCATTTTAATTTTTCAAATATTTTAAGTCACTAGAGAATAAAAAATAGATATTACCAATGTGAAATTAAATTTTTGAATAAATCATGTTGTGATTTTAAAGAGTATACCAGCCATTTCTTAGTTAGGTTAAGTCTCTGGGAGATCCTCCCTCTTTAGGTTCTACAAAGTCCATAAATGGGACAGAGGAACAAATCCCCCTTCTACCATTTACTGACTATTTGCTTACGATCTCAGGGATTTGAATTAGGAGAGATGAGGGGGAAACAATAGAGATTGAAAAAACACATCAACCAATGTCATAAGGAGATCTTCAACCAAAACATATTTACCAGGGAGGATTTATTTTATTTGTGTTTTTTTGAGACCGCAGGGTCTAATCCATGCCTGGACTGCTGGGTTTTGGTCTCAATGAGCAGCTGCGCACTGCAGTGGTCAGAAATGTGATCTGCTTTTTAGACCACAGCCATTTCTAATGAAGGATAATTACAATTTCATTCTGCTGTTAATCCCTTGGGTTTGTTTCTTTCTTCTGGGTGCCGCATCATGGACAGATGGAGGGTAAAGGCTGTTCAGGACCATGTGTTTGACATTTAGTTTCATTGTTTGGATCTCACTCCAAATGCTAAACTTCTCATCTAAATGAGGTCTATTTTATTCAGATTATTGGTGTTTAGAAGGAGGTCAAAGGATCCAGTTAGAGTACTTTAGGACATTTTTGTGGTAAATTTGATCTGCGGTTCAAGGTAGACTACTAAATTAACCAGGTTTCTAATGAAACTTCTGCCAGCCAAACAGGTTAATTGGAATTTCATTTTGAAAACATTACAGAAATATGTATTCCATGTGACCCATCCCATGTGGTACTCCTAAGATTGGTATCTTATTGTCATGTGTACAGCCAGTTTTAGATTGTGAAGGCCCAGTCCAACTTGTCATAGCAGGTCTGGGCAGCCGTCATTTACAAACGCTCTTCCGCAAATCTGAGATTCTTTCCACATTTTCCCTTGATAGATCCTAGCTTTCGGTGACGCATTAACTAACAATAAAATGACAAAAATGAAGAAAAATTTTGAAGATCCAGTTTTAATCAAACCAAAGGCAAAACAATGTAGCTGACATTGGTTTGCAATATATATATCTTTAATGTGAGCTATATTTGGTCAAATTTGGTAATTTTGTGATTAGTTTATTTTTTGTAATAGGTTTATTTGTGGAATAAAAGGATACGTCAAGGATACTGCGTTTGAGTACAATGATTTTATAATAGCCAATGGGTAAAATGCTTTGTTGTGCCTAAATCATGGTAAACTCCATGTAATGCATGGTTTCAAGTGGCTTATTATTTAACAGTGGCTTGTATAATACAGCAGTACAATTAGACCGGTTCAATAGTTACATTTAATAATTTTACAATTTATGTATTCATTTAATGTTTTATTATTTTACATTTTATGGGACATGTAATTGTTTCTACATAGATTTGAATTAGAATTTTAAGCTGATGCAGAACACTTTTTTCATACTGTATCATACATTAATGTACGTCGACTTTGAGTGTGGCTGGTCCACTCAGACAAGTGCATTAAAATACTGATCGCTGACTCCAACAAAAAAACAATAGCTTACAGATGTTGCACGTTTGATATAATGGATTGTGATTCTGTGCATCTGTAGTTCATATCCTGAATGTTTCTCTGGTGTCAAATCAGAAGAGTTTGAGCTGTATGTCTGAACTCTGAGTCCATAATCAGCTGATGGCAGCTTAAGAGCATGTTAAAAGCTCAGATTAGAGAACACAGTGATCGAGGTGGTCTCCAACAGACCCTGTTTGTTTGAGTTGTTTTCTTCTTTCTGCTGGATAAATGTAATGAGGGGATAGACATGTTTACGTGTTTCAAGTGATCTATTATGTGAATAAAGCTCTAGCTCAGAGGCTCAGGAAATATGTTTTCTTTTTTTCTTTTTTTTTGCTCGTGTGAGAAAGATGAAGAAAATGAGAGCGAAAGAGATACCACTGGCTTTATGCCATTATGCCCGAGGGCAGAAATGTAGTATTCTGTTATGCTTTTCAAAGCTGGACATTTTGTGTGTAATATGGGTGAAGTTTTTGTTAAATTGACGATGTAATACCAGACAATATGAGAATAAGATCTATTTGTGTCCCCTTTTTCTTTGATATGTTAGGAATTTTAGGGTTAGTACAAATCCATTTTAGGTCGCTTTTAGACCAGAGCTTTTGGTCTGAGCCTGAGTCTATGTGATGTTAGTTCCCATACTTGGAAGTGACAGAAATGATCAACCATGTAAAGAGTCATTTATTAACTTACTTTTTGTTTTCTTCAGAACGTTGCCCTGCAAAATGTCATTTCAATTGGAATCTGTGTGATCACTTGAAGGTGAAAGTTCCCCAATTTCACTCATGTTGAAGTTGGTCACGAAAATTCATTGTTTGTTGATCTTTTATCAACTAATATTGTAGCATTTGTTGTCCTATACTTACAGTCAATAAGTGGCTGTATAAGTATCAATAAGTTTTATCATTATTAAATAGCTGTAGTTTATGTAGTCTGTATAGCAGTCTTATTGAAGGACACTATAACAGGAACAGGCCAATGGGAAATTTGAAATGGTTGGCACTCTTGTTTTTATATTTTATTTATTTATTTAGTTAGTTGAGTTGAATTGATTTTTATGCTAACCTCTGCTCTTTCTGCCCCTGTAGGTTGTCCCAGACCCTCAGTTGTGCCTCATGGCAGTGGGAACCTGACGGAAACAAACCGCGGCTCCTTCCCTGTTGGCACACTATTGCAGTACAGCTGCGATCCAGGATACACGCTGGATGGCTACAGCATTATCACCTGCACCGTCTCAGGCCACTGGTCTTCTGACTTGCCTCGCTGTGTCAAAAATGATGGTATGTTTAATTTAACTCTCTCTTTAGCATGTCATACTACGTCAAACTTCTAAATGGATACTGTTAAGGCAAAAATTCAATAAACAGACATCACTTCGTAAGAGACACTCTGAGTCAAATTAATAAAGGAAAAGGTTTATTATTCTTGCAAGAACAATAAGGCTCAGTCACCAACACAGATTACTGCGAAGTGGAGTGACGCCCAGAACACAGGCCGGGGTGAAGACTAAATAGCCCTCCCCAAGGTTATTTACTGCAAGCCGAGCCTTCTCTGTAAATTTCCACAAAGTTATAGGATTCATGATGCCAGGTTAGATTTACTAACCCCCTCAACCCCTGACAGTCTAAGATGACCCCTGACCCGGCCGGTCCTCTGGTGCCTAGCTCCACTCTTGATAAGGGAGAACAAATCACTTCCCCCATCCCATAAGACTTTCCTCTGTGGTTACATATAGAAAGTGAACATAATAAGGAAATAATGAGACATAAGATCCAATAATCATATTAATATATGTGAGATTAAAATTTCCACAACAATTCCCCCCTGTTTATCATTAGGTTACCCATAATCATAATAATAAACAAAGACAAATTTTAAGCCCAACATCACATTTGTACCCTTCAATTGATTTTCGCATAAATGATCACTCTGCTTAAACATCTGTTGAAAAAAATAGTATTTGTAAAAGAAGAAAGCTTAAGGCTGTTTTTGCGGAGTAAAGCTCCATTAATTGTCTAGCAAGCAAGTAAAGCATTTTATTTGAAGCCGGGCTAAATGAATAATCACTGTTATTGCACTCCTGATAAAAATCAGACCCTCAGTCACTCCAAATATATAAGAAATAGGTTATAGATTAGCAAGAAAAACAACCAACAAAACCCCATAATTGTTCCAATATGATATTAAAATACACCAAAATGCAGCAGTCCTATATCGCTACAATTGGCAGTACCGTCTGGATTATCCAGTACACCCATCCTCCCCACATAGACATGAACCACCCAACCCATGCCCCATTAGCATGTTCAGGCTCCTTTACCGCCTGTCTCATGTGTTCAATCCACCAGTTATGTTGTCACTATAGTCTGCAATGTTAAAACAAGACTTCTAATTCAATTTAGTAAGCCCTATTAAATGCCGTTTAACAAATCTTACCAGATAAGACTTGTAATTTTATCCTTTCCTGTAACCAAATTAGTTGTTCAAAATGAACTCTAATATCTCTAGTACAGACACATCGATCAATACATTTCCTATATTTGCACCAATCAAATCAATACTTAGTTTGATTCAACAGATTCTCCTGTTAAACTTAAACCATCAGTTAGCAGGTGGTTCCTCCAGGTGTGTTGATCATCTCGTTCGCCCCATGGACGTTCCATGTTCACCAGGGTGACACTTTGCGTGCCGTCGCAATGGTCTTCCCACGTCGGGAGGGAGGCTGTTACTAGCACTAGCCTTTGACCCCTCACTTTATGCTCTATTGGATGGTTGAGGCCTGCTGGTGTTGTCTTAAGGTGAGAGGCTTGGACCCAGTTGTCACATTCTCTGTTACTTTCAAGGTTTCCCTTAATTCACGACCGCACCCCCACTGGAGTGAACCATTTCTTGCCTGCTTTCACCTGCGAACAGAGACCTTAACTATTCTTGTTAGTGACAACATCTATTAACTCATCTGCTTGTCTGGCCGGTCTTCCCCTTTTAATGTGACCTGTGGAATCAATAACCTGAAACATTATCACTGGATCTTAATATCATTCAGAGTCCTTTTTCCTCTGGGAAACATTCAACTCATATTGCTCATGTCCTCAACATAACGTTTATACATTTGAAACAGAATCAGTTCTGTTTGCTGCAATCCATCCTGAGATTCTGTAAAAGGAAAATCTTAGTTATGCGCTGCGCAGGTGTGACACCGTTCCGTCACACTAATAACCCAGGCCAGGGTAGTTAGCCAAATTCATCCCTAGCCATTATTTTATTAGACACATTCTGCTCATGTCTTAAAAGTCCGCATGATCTGTAGAGAAAAACAAATGGCAAGGTTATTTTCAGATAGTAAAGTACACGTAGTTTCTTTTGTCCGCTGTGCTGCCATGGCCTTCGCTGCTGCCTCTGCCCTGGCGTCTCCTGTTGGAACAGTCCTGAAATTGTGTTATCAGCGTGTGCAGCCCACTTATAGACAGCAACATTGCCCCACCTGTGCAATGGCTTTCAGCAAATTTGAACCCCTCAGTAAACCCATATTTGGCAATTGTTACCATCCCCCTTTTGATGCATGACCCAGCTCATGCATCAATTCAAATTAATCTAATTCTCCAATCAACACTAACCCAAACAGCATCCTTCAACCAATTTTCGCCCAGACATCTTTCTCTGCCTCTGAAACAAAAATATTACTTGAAGGCCCAATCTCACCTTCTTATCGAAGTTTTTTTTAAGGGCAACGGCCCTGAGTCTCACAGCGAATCCTGCTTTTCAGGCCTGTTGTTTGGTCTCTCAAGTCAGTTATCTACAAACATTTCCAAAGTCATCAATTGTTTCTATCAGGTCAGGTCGTGCTGTACAGACTTAGTCTATGTCAGTCAAACATGTCAGTTCAGTTCATAATTGTTAAGGACTCTCTTAATAATTCGATATTAACTTAGCCATTTTTCTTTGTTGTTGCCGTCAAATCTACACCCCTTTCGGTGATCTCAACCCCTGACAGACGTCCGTCAACAAATTCACAATTCCAATTTACTACATCATGAATGACAAAACTATTACTACTAGACAGAGCTTGATGAACAATCAACTTAAAGCTCGTCAGAATTTTCCTTTAAAGTTTGTCATTTGCCTTGGCCCATCTGTGATGATAAAACTCACAAAAGCATAAAATGCTTTCACTATTAAACACACACACACACACACACACACACTCATACCTGACTATGAACTGCATATTTTCATATTCAAATCTTTCGAATAAGATTTTAAACTTTACATTTTCTTGTAACCTTTACCTAATTTTACATGGTTTCTGAACCATCTTTCAAAGCATGTCTGTTCATTATTCATTCGAATTTAACAAGGTCAGCTGGTTGTTTTGGTTCATTATCATTATTTTGCTTTAGCAGGCCAATAACAGAAAGACAGACACAGTTCCTTCCTCCACTCAAGTCTCTCTCACTATAACAAAATAATCTTTTCAACAGCCTCCTAAGACTGTAACTTAGACAACATTTAAATTCATTACAATATTCTTTGACCGCACCTTTGTTATCCAGACTTTTCTTAAATCTACAAAAGCTGTCTTCATCTTTAGTCACCACCATCTAACGACCTCCAGGAGTCAAAATTATGTTAGACATATTAGTTCTAAATCAACAGTATAATTTTCCTTGCCCATAAGGCAACCGGCATCCAAAAGTTTTGTTACTGTCTCCACAACAACAAATGGGAATCACTTCATGGCCCTGACTGAACCCCGAAAGCCCACGTCCTGTTAGCTCTTTATCTATAATCTCCATCAGGGTGTGGTCCCCTGGCATACATAGAGCTTGTCACAATGAGAAACAAGCCATGCAGTGAATGCGGTTTCTGGTGAGTGGGATAGAGGGACTTACGTTCCTGGGGCAGACTGCCGTGACTCCTCACAGCTCCATCCCCCCTAACGATACAGGATGCTGTTGGCCTCGCAGACACCCGTCCACTCTCATACCCAACCTCACATAAACACCTCCATCAGGAGATGCCCAGTGTCTGCGTGATCCCCCTGCCTTAGGTTGCCTCCTATTTGGCCAAAGAAGGTCTTACCCGTCATCGAGATGACCACTCGTGCACACATGGTAACCGCCATTTTCTCAAAACCGTTTTCTTCAACAAAATCTGTTGTTTCTGGAGCTTAGGAAAAACATTCGAGAGTCACCAGGGCCATTCGGATTGCCTAATAGTTGTAACACAGGGAGACAGGTTAATAACAGCAGTATTCAATCACTTAAATCCATTAACCTTCTTAAAAGCAGCAACTAGCTACTCAGTGGATTTAGATCACAACCATACATTCAATGCACTTCATCTGTAGGCAGAGCCATCGTCCCCGCCCCCGTTTCATGGTGGGGACTAAGATCTTCAGACAAATAAGTTATTGGTTCACAAACAACCTAGTCAAAGATCTATCTTCGTTTCGTCTATTATTATTTTAATGACTTCTTGAAAGTCCTTCAGTTTTGCTTTTAAAACATTTAAAATAAAAATTGCCTCTGAATGGCAATGATTTCTCTTAACATCTCTGTGTCTATGATCTTCAACTGAAACACTGTGTTTTAATACAAATAGCTTATTATCACTAATGACACAGGCTCAGATAACATCTTTAGCTGACATTGAATGAGAGAGAGACTGTGAGAGATTCAGGACTGGTACTGCATGCTCATAAACTTCTAACATCAAACTTTATATTCTATTCCAGCTTAAGGCATCTTTGCCAGAAATTACATACGGTTTCAAATAAACATTATTTACATTTGTCTTTTGCCCACATCAGGGAATTTAATCATTACTAATTTCCTCTCAGATTGAGTCTCTGTTGCACTGGCAGTTTTCAGCCACAGTACACACCAGATTCAGATAAGCAAACTGTTTCATTACAGCCCAAAACAAACTTATCTTTTTGAAAGCTAAACATCAGCTTCTAGTTCTTTCATGGTCAACTTCTCAAGTTGTTTGTTTAATCAGCATTCAACAACTGCTAATAAAGTACTGCTTTATTTGTTCTTAAATAAAAATAGTTATTCTAGTTCTCAATAACGTTTCTCATTTCTCAATCTCAATTTTAATCGTCAAGTTCTCAACCATAGTTTAATATTTGACTTAAGTTTTCTCTTGGAGTTTATCAGTCTCCAATTAGGATTCACACTAACTTTGACGAGGCAAGCACTCTCTGCTTGTGATACTTTTGCAGTTATTGTAAATCATCTGTGCGATTAGTCTCTCTATATCATCTAAAAACCTTTTTACAATGTTTAATTAAAACACAATCATCCTTTTAGTTACTTTGATATATTTTGCAACTCGCATTTGTTGGAGTCATTCATTTTACATCAAACTGTATTTCATTATTTCACTATAAAAATTACTAGTATAGATCTTTTCTTTAAAAGGATTCACTTTAAAACTTCAATCTCTTGACCTAGTTTTTATCTCTTATTTCTCAGATGAAAAATGTTAATGTAGTCATTTAAACACAGATCTACTTCCAAACCCACATTAATACCAGAAATGTGTTGTCTGTTATCACATTTTAAAACACATTCTCGGTGGGCATTTACAGTTAAATGATCCTGCTGACCACAATTAAAACACTCTCTATCTGCTCCAACTTATTGCACACTCTTGAAGCAGTGTGTGACCCATTCAGAAATGCACACAGAGCCACTGATAAGCAGTTCTCTGTATTCTTTTACAGTCCACCAGTGGCGGATTTAATCACAATAGCCCAATCATAATCTTCATCATTATTATTATTGACAGATCATTCATTTTCATAAGCCGCATCGAAATGCTCAAAATATTCTAAGTTGTTTTCACAAAGTTTCTTAACTGTACTCCCAGCATAGCTGGACCCTTTAGGTTCAAACAATGGTTGTCAAACCAAAATTAAACATAATTTCAATCATTATTTTACCACTAAAATATAAAATTGTTCCCCATTCTGCTTAATGAAACATTCCTTATCTTTATATAACTGTTAATCATACTCAATGCCTTATTGTTTTATCTGAAACTTATTTTCATATAAGTTCAACTTAACCTGACTTAACAGTCGCTCATAAATAGTTCCATGAATTCTTTCAGAATTTTCTTTTCTCTCTACCAGCTTCCTCAAGCCAAATGTCCACTGTCTGTTCACATTTTTACATTCATGATGAACGCAGCCACAACAGCCTGTTTGCTTTTCGCTGTCCTGTTCCACTGATTCCTTCACTACTTTAGTCTGGTAGCGCTCAGTGTTCCCTCACTGGGAAAATCATGATACTTTATCAATTTTTCTATATCCACACATTTCTGCCCATAATGTTTTCTCATTTGGCAAAACACCGGTCTATCATATCTGGCAAGCTTGCTCTGAGATTTCCCCATACTGGCTGTTTCTATTTCCCCCATGGATTTTCCTTTCGACGCGTCTAATAATCTGTCGGAAGTCTCCAACAGATCCGATCTCTTAACCCAAGATCGGTCAAGGTGCACTACCAGCGCTTTATCTACTGGAAATCTTTTGACCCCGCTGCAGATCTTCAATTACCCCACAGATTAGAGTCCACCTGAAATCTCTTGACCTGCTTTCAGCTCTCAAGTGATCTCGGACCGTAATCTGGGCGAAATCTCTGACCTGACAAATGTCAATTAATTTCAGATTTACGAAAACTCAGTGTCCATGTGAAATTTCTTGACCTGACAACAGGTCTCAATTAATCTTGGACTACTCTCTTATTCGCAATTTACGAAAACTCAGTGTCCATGTGAAATCTCTTGACCTGCCAACAGGTCTCAATTAATTTTGGACTACTCTCTTATTCGCAACCACCGAAATAGACCCCAGCCAGTACAGTTCCTCTCAATTATATACCCAATATAAAATGAATTTAGCTGTGTCTTACCAGGATGTCTTTTCGCTGTGCCTCGGGTTCTTTTTGATTCCAGTGGAGCCTCTCCTGGGCCTGATAGCGGTCGGCCCCTCTCTCTCAAGCTTACGAGGTAGAGCTGGAACTGCTCAGTCCAGGTGGCCAAACACCGTCCGCTCTCAGGTCCAGAAGGCACTTCCAAGGAATCCCACTTCTGACACCAATTGTTAAGGCAAAAATTCAATAAACAGACATCACTTCGTAAGAGACACTCTGAGTCAAATTAATAAAGGAAAAGGTTTATTATTCTTGCAAGAACAATAAGGCTCAGTCACCAACACAGATTACTGCGAAGTGGAGTGACGCCCAGAACACAGGCCGGGGTGAAGACTAAATAGCCCTCCCCAAGGTTATTTACTGCAAGCCGAGCCTTCTCTGTAAATTTCCACAAAGTTATAGGATTCATGATGCCAGGTTAGATTTACTAACCCCCTCAACCCCTGACAGTCTAAGATGACCCCTGACCCGGCCGGTCCTCTGGTGCCTAGCTCCACTCTTGATAAGGGAGAACAAATCACTTCCCCCATCCCATAAGACTTTCCTCTGTGGTTACATATAGAAAGTGAACATAATAAGGAAATAATGAGACATAAGATCCAATAATCATATTAATATATGTGAGATTAAAATTTCCACAACAATACGAAAGCTCTGGTTCCTCTCCTTCGCACTGACTCTCAAACTTTTTTCCAATAGTTTGTCAACAACCGAGTGCGCCGGAGAACGGAGGATATAACTGCCACCCCTCGCCGTGCCGCAGACTGACCCAGGGTACCGTGATTGAGTACTTCTGTGCAGAGGGTTACATTCTAAAAGGAGGTTACCAGTTCAGAACTTGTGACAATGGAGAGTGGAAAACGTCCTTACAGATCAGCTGTCACCCTGTACAAGGTAAGTGACGTAGCAGCTGGAGCTTGTTCCACAAGCTCGGCTATTTGGAAATTGTGCCACCGTGGTACATATGGGAAGTTTTCCTCCTCTTTGGAAAATGTCGATAACTGAGAATCATTTTAAATGTATTAAATTATAATAATGTGGATAGAAGTTCAAGCTGTTCAAGTGAGTTTAGTAGAGCATTGGAAGTTTTAGGTCCCAGAAAGCATAATTTAAACATCACCTATATTTTTTTGTTAGACAATCAACATGGTTACAAAAAACAGCATCTAAAACAGCTGAAAGTGGTTTGCTGGGTTTTTTTTTTCTGTTTGGCCGGCAAACTGCTGAAATCACCCCAAACCCCTCTAAAACCTTCAAAACAGACCAGGTTAAATGGATGGTTGACCCGCTAACCAACTTAGACTTGTTTAAATGGGCTTTTCAACTATATCTGATTATAAACCTTTTTTTTATGTTTTTGGCTTTACGCACAGCAGTGAATCAAAGTGTTTCTCTTCCAGGGGAGCAGCAGCAATCTACGCTGCCCATGCCGGCTCTGTCTATCGTGGCCTCCACTGCCAGTTCTGTGGCCCTCATCCTGTTGCTGGTGGTGCTGTTTGTTTTGCTTCAGCCCAAACTCAAGTCCTTCCACCACAGCCGGTAAGGCCCTGTCTCCCTCTCAAAGGAGTAGCTGATAATTTACTCACCCCTGTGTCATCCAAGATATCCATGTCTTTCTTTCCTCAGTCGAAAAGAAATTAAGGTTTTTGATGAAAACATTCCAGAATTTTTCTCCATATAATGGACTTCATTGGGAACCAAACGGTTCAAGGTCCAAATGAGAGTTTCAGTGCTGCTTCAAAAGGCTTTAAATGACAGACGATGAACAAGGGTCTAATGCCACTAGTTTGATATTTTATTATAGTACATTTTTAAATGTTATTTTTGTACTTTGGGTACTTTTTCAGTCATTTTTGGTACCACTGAACGCATTAAGAACATTTAAAAAAAAAACAGCTTCTTAAAGTGTTTGCATATGTACTAATTTTAGCAGCATGCAGAGTCAATCCTAATTCCAGTTGTTTGACATAAACAAATATGGCACCTCCCCTACTGCGCTGTCGTTCCAGTAATCTGCTGTTGCGTAATCAGCCCACTGTGATGTAAGCCACAGGTCAGGATTTGACACCGTTTAAGCCTTACTTTTTATTCTCCTTCACTCTTTTAAAGCAGCCGGGAGCAGGGTGTGTCAGGACAGTCTACCTCCATCATGGTGGAGGGCCTTCAGGTGTCGCTGCCCTCCTACGAAGAAGCCGTGTACGGTGCAGGCGGCACTCCCGTGCCACCTCCTGAGTCTCGGGTTCAGATCGTGATGTCGGAGGGTTTGAACGAACCTCTAGAACAGGCTCAGACGAGTTACAGTTTCCCCTCCACCTCGACTGCTGCACCCTTGTGTCACGCAGAGACTGTATTGGTTCACCAGGTGCCCTCTTCCTCTTCTCCATCCTCCTCATCCTCTCGCTCCTGGGCTGCTGAGCAGCCTGGTGCCGCTGCGCCTCTGCACCGCAGGCAAAGCAGCGAGAGCAGCGATCAGCACAGCTTGCTTTCAGTCACCTCTTGCGAAGACTATGGTGATGGTGAGTGAAATTGCAAATCTATATGTAGAGGTGATGTGTGGTTTCATTTGTGTGGATACTCGACGAAATGGGCGTTTTGGCTTAAATTTCTGAAGGAAAAAAAAACATTTTACGATATTAATATTATTAAACAATATTTTACAATCTGAAGTAGCCTGATCTTATAAAATAATTTGATATTTTAAAATACGTGTCTTTTTTTAGATTAATAAACAACATTTCACTACCTGAACTAACATGGCCGTGTCATTAAAAAAAAGGTTCAATTATTTGATATTTTGAGATTTATCCATTTCTTTACTAAAATCTCAGAACAGTTGTATCACCAGACTTTTTGCCGCTATGCTTCCTCAAAACGATTAAAGTGAATTTTATTCTTATTTCAAAACACACTCATCATAGACGAGGTGTATTCATGTTTTTGTTTTTGTGTGGATTGCATTTTAAAAGTATTTTCTCATTTCTAAAAAATTAGCTACATGCCATTGACCGTTTTTTTTTTTTTTTTTTTCATGTCTTCTCTTCAGATATTCCATTGCTAAAGGAAGCCTGAGTCTGAGTACAGCCCTCTCCCTCTCTGTCACCGCTGGCCAGCACTGTAACCCCTAAAGCTTCTCACCAAACACTTACCCCACACCTACCCTTCAGAACGCAGCAGTAAATAAGATCCATCAGCTGTCCCTCTGCCAACAAATCGCCCGGCCCTGGGGTCTACAAGCTGCGTGGCCCCCATGGAGTCTGGCAGCTCTCTTGACAGGAAGGACTCTTGACAGGACGACCCCTCAAAGGGATGCGCAAATGCTCGAGTTTAACACTTTTCTTGCAGGTGCGCTAATAATCAGTTGCACTCACAGGCTTACCTCGCCATGACGAGGATTCTCTTATTACAGATGCATTAAGATTACGTTGTGGACCTCTGCTCCGTCAAGACTGTGACCCCGTGCGAAGGGGAGAGTTCAAGGATTTGCTAAGCCAGGCCCTTTTCTCTTTGATGCTGCATGTTCTGTGCAATTTCTATTTTCTGTTTCATTCTACACGCTTACACACAGGAGCACGGCACAATCGAAGCATGACACATAGCACCATCTCGACACATTCCCTTGTGCGAGACGCAGGGTTGAACTGATTTGCATTGTACTGTATTCAAATACATGCTTGCCTTTTTATTTGTCAAAAAGTACCTGTGCTGTGCTCTGCGTGCGTGCGTGTGTGTGTGTGTGGGTTTCTGATGCCTGTGACTGTAGCTGTTGTCATTCGAAGAGGGCTGAAGTATCATCTAGGCTTCTTTTCCCCAAAATAGGAAACTTTTTCAATACCTCCATTTTCTAATCGCAACGTTATTTAACTAGGATGGATGTTCCTTGTCCACATGTCTGTTTGTCCAAAGTGAGGGAGACATACTTTCAGAGAAATAATTCAACTTTATTTCTTCCTTTTAAAAGCAAGTATAGCGCTCTCATGTTTATGTGTTGCACTCACAAGCAAAGAAAACTTCAATGATTTTTTTTTTTTTTTTAATCACTTGTAAGTTCTATTTCCAAGAGGACTTTGTTGGGTGTGGACTAAGTTCATTGCTGGGCTGTACCTTATTAGCTTTGACTTAGACTAATAATATTTGGAATATAATTTAAGCTAGTTTAATTCACTTTTAATTTGTTAAATGCTACATTATTACATTTGAATGCTTTGCAAAGCCAGCTGTGGCTTCTCATCTTAAAGATGACTATCAAAGATAGAAGCACCTTCTTTTAAGTTTTCTTAATAAATCATTTGCTATTAAGATGGTATTTGAAGAGAATTCAACAGATATCCCATCAGATCTTAAATAGGTTGTGCATTTTTTTAATCCACTGTCTAGACTCAGCTCAAGAAAATGGCCGTGTTCCTCACTCATAATGTTCTTTTGGCAAATGGGCATTTGAAAAACCAATGAATCTTTTATTTTAACTGCTTTTCGTTTTGCATTTTTTCATCCTTCCTCATTGAACATTGCCACCTCATGTGTATATCCCCTGTGTGGTTCATGCAATATATATATATTATATATATATATTGTGTGTGTGTCTGACTTTGGAGAGAGAGGGCAGTTTGTTTATCTGCACATCCTTAGTTTTGTGTTCCTGGCTTATTTTTGTAAATGTATTTGCATTTTTTCATGCAAACTGAAGGCAAAATATTACTGCTGCCTTAACTTGTACATTTTTGACATTTCTCACTTTGTAATCACATTTCTTCTGTCTCACTGGCTTTATGGTAATTTGTCTTCAGTTTCCTTATGGCCTTACTTTTTTTTTTTTTTTCTATGCATAAACTTGTCTTGTTGAATTTAAGACGTAGGGTTTTACTCCTTTGGAGGATGTGACAAGATTGTCCACCCGAACTTCCTCAGAACTTTTTTTTTTTCAGTGATTGTGAAATATGAACATATGAGCTTTTTTTGTTTATCTGTTTCATTCAAAAGATTTTTTAAGCTTAAAAAAAGAAAGGACGCAATTTAAAAAAAAAAGGATGTCCAGGATGTGTGTGAAACACTGTTGTACGGTGTTTTTCTGCAAATGTAATTTAATTTGACTCATCCACCCAGCTCCCCCATCCCCATTAAATTTTTTTCCCCTCTGTACATTGTTGTGGGTGTGAAGATAGTATTTTAATATTTGTATAAAGTTTAATTTAATTCTACAGTGTGTATATAACTATTTCTAATTAAAGCTTTCATTTGAAGTGCACCAGAAGTTTGGTGTTTTTTATGTTATGGTTCACTTTGAATACTTTTAGGTATATTATATATCTACATTCAGTCATATGACGAAGGATTCCATTGTTTCCAGGGTAAAGTGCAGATACCCTTAGTAAGTAACAGAGAATGTCTAATTGAAGAGAATTGGCTTTATGCACAGCTGCACTACTTCCTGAACTTTAGCCAGCTCCTTGTTTCCTGTCTGCCATTATTGGCCAAATTTGATTAATTCAGGTGTGTCTGATTATTGTTGCCGTGACTACTGAGGTCAGACACACATGAATTAATCAATTTGTCCAATAATGGAAGACAGGAAACAAGGAGCTGGCTGAAGTTCAGGAAGTAGTGCAGCTGTACATAAAGCCCATTGGCACTGGCTGGTTACTTCCGGGTTCTGGACTGGCTGCAGTAACACGTCTCTGTCCATGCGGGGGCGCTCGCGGTCGAGTGCAGAATGAATGGGAGTCAATGGGGTTTCACCCCCATAAATCCACTTTTCTTTTCTGTAATTTTTTGTCAAGTAATTTGAAAGTTGCATTCAAAAGGGAGGGCTAAAATAACACAACCAGCTGAAAATTGCATTTTTAAGTTCACTTATCTGTTCTAAAACTCCGTTCAAAGATGTGATGACGTCACACAATAGCAGAATGCTAGCGTGTACCGGCCAACAACACCCTAACCTGTAAGAAATCAAAAGGACATAATTACTCGTTCATTCGACTTTTGGCCTATAATATATATTGAACTTGCGTAATCAACAATAAAATCTATGTTAATTTAACGACAAGCATGTGAAAGAGACACTTTTAGCCGTTTAGCCCCATAGACTCCCATTCATTCTGCTCTCGCCCGCGATCACCTCCAGTGGGATTCTAATGGAACTGCAACCAGGATGATACACAACGGGCTAATAGGAAGTGCCAAGGCTCTCCGTTAGACGGGCTCTGTTAGTAAGTAAGTAATGTTGTGCGTTACTGACATCTAGTGATTGATATTGGAAAGTAGGAATGCATACTAAGATTCATTTCCACGAATCGGTTCTTTTGATAATTCTTTCAAAGAACCGATTTAATCTGAATAATTCCTTTCCGAATCTCACAGAGGCGGTAATTTCTGTGCGACGGAGAGTCGATTCGTTATGGCGCAATCGTTAGCCTATTTTTACAAAAACTGCTTCTACGGGGCCATAACGTAAAATACAAGATAATGGAGCCTTTAATACATGTCATGTTTTTTTAGAAATAAATAATGGACAAATGGAGTCTTTGGACGCCTCAGATGTAAAGTTATTAGCTGTCAAAGTGACGCCAAAATGAATAGATTACCCCCTTGGACGTGAGTTATTCAGTGGTTCAGTCTGATTCGATTGTGAATCACTCTGATTGGTTTAGTGAACCGGTTCAATTGGTTTAATGAAAACAGCCGATTAAAGTACAATTCGCTGCAGTGTGGATGCTATTTAAATAATAAATAAACATGGCAGATCAGATTATTTATCAAAGTAAATAACAATAATAATAATATAATAATAGAGAGTAATATTGACACTACAGCTGTTTCGTTTCTAAACAAAATAGGTAAAAAAGTACCATGTTTTGTTGCATCATTATATTTCACACAGTTTAAACTAAATGATCTTTTTTCAAGTAGATACTGCATCTGACACAGTAGTAGACCGCAGTGTCTGAACTGATCTCAGATCAGTGTTTACCATCGCGCGCATCTCGCGGCTCTACACTGACTGACTCCATTTTGTGTGAAAGGGATTGTTCGCACACGCACTCATTCAAAGGAGAAACATTAAACAAAGGTATGTACATGAGACAGTGCATCTTCACACTTATCTGAATTCAGCTTTTAAGGGTTGTGTTGTTTAACCGACTGTTTTGTGTAACGATTCGCCAGTTGATGAGTTCTCTTTGGATGTGGGTTGTGGTTCTTGAAGGCCCTCTAGCCTTCGTCGGTGTTTGACGCTTGCATAATAACAGCATCGCGATTTTAGTTGTTTTTACCATGTTTGCATTTGTTTTAAGGAAGATGAGTGGTTGTCGTATTTTCATCGGTCGACTAAACCCCTCTGCTCGGGAGAAGGACGTCGAGCGGTTCTTCAAGGGTTATGGAAGAATCAGAGACATTGACCTGAAAAGAGGCTTCGGATTTGTGGTACGTTTTGCCTTTCGTAAACAATTTCAGATATTGCAACAGTATATGCTGTTTGTGTTGCATTGTAATTAAAGTGACTTAAGCTCTTGTGATGTGTGCATTTAGGTGTCTAACCTTAATAATATATTAATAGCACATGTGCTGTGTTTCAAAACTACAATGGACAACGTTTTTAAATAGAAACCTCTCCTGGCTTTGAGACAGCCACGTAATGAAATGTTCATAATTTCAGATTATTGTTATATAATTGTTATTTTAATACTATATTTTCAAATTCACGACCATTCAAAAGTTTTGGAGAACACAAAAGCTGAATCCATTTGATCAGAAATACAGTAAAAACAGGAATGTTGTGAAATTTTAAATATCTATTTTAACATTTTTTTTAATGGTAATTTATTCCTGTGATGGCAAACCTGAATTTTCAGCAGCCATTACTCCATTCTTCAGTGTCACAAGATCCTTCACAAATCAGTGATGTTGTCTTTCCTGTCACTTTTAATCAATTTAACACGTCCATGCTGAATAAAACTTAATTTTTTACTGACCCAAACCTTTTGAAAGGTCATATAGCCTATATTATCCAATATTATTATTTTCAAATGAAATTGCAAGTTTGCAACAATAAACTGACCAATTAACAAATGTCCAAATAATATAGGAAATAATTTTAGATTACCAGAAATTAGGAGAAATAAATGAAAGCTCAAGAATTAAGTGCCTATTTTTTTCAGGAATTTGATGATCCAAGAGATGCAGAGGATGCTGTTTATGAGCTTGATGGGAAAGAGCTCTGCAACGAGAGGTATAAATGAATTCAGTGCCTATTTGAATAGTGGTTTTCAGTTCACAACACATTAGCCGCTTTCCGACCAAGTAGTTACAGGAACTTAGTTATAGGAACTGTCCACTTCTAAACAGTTCTAAGAACCACTCTCCCCCAAACTCGGATGTGCTGCTTGCGTTCGCACTGGCCAAGTGGCCATAGGAACTGATAGGAGGGGTAACGCAAGCACGGCGACGGGCTTTATAGCGTCATCACTAGACGTAGCGCGTAGCACGGCTTTTGCAATGTTCCTGTTCTGCCTTGCCGGGACCAACGGAGAACGAACGGCGGCGTTTAAAGATTATGCTTGAGTTCTGTACAGAGAAACACAGAAGACGAAGGCTCCAGCGTAATATGATATTAAGTAATATGATGGAAGAAGATAAAAGAGCAGAGCGCAGGAGGCAAACAAAATGACGGGTAAGTTTAGCTATTATTAGCAATCAGCTGGTTGAATGCGTTATGTTTGTCTTAATCCTCGTTGTAATGTTTTGCAGTGGGCATGACTTATAAGTTTAACCAATCAACGTAGACCTAGGGAAAGGGAACTAAAAAAGTCCTTGCTCTAGACTAGGTACTGAAAGAGTTATAGGAACTACAGTCTGAGGAACTAAAAAATCCCCAATTTAGTCCGGTCGGAACACAACGAAAAAAAGGGTTATAGGAACGTTAGGTTCTAGGAACTGCACAAGTCCCTCCGGTCGGAAAGCGGCTATAGTTACATATTAGGGACTTGAGACTTAGCTGATACATGTATGATTACTTTTTTCCTGCAGAGTGACTATTGAACATGCCCGTGTCCGCCTGCGTGGGGGCCGAGGTGGTCGTGGTGGCGGTGGTGGTGGAGGTAGTGGTGGTGGTGGTGGAGGACGTTTCCCTGGTCGGTATAGCCGTGGCTCCCAGGACAGCCGGAGGTAGGGGTCAATCTTTGTTAAATACCTTTGCTCATGTGCTTTTATTATTATTGCATATTAAAGAAATGAATACTTTTATGTAGAAAATATGCTTTACGTTGATTAAAAGTGACAGCAAAGTCATTTTCACAGGTGAGGTTGTGTAAACATACAATGTTCAGTAATAATTCTTAACTGTTTCACCTGTCAGAAACCCTCCACCGATGCGCACGGAGAATCGTCTCATTGTGGAGAATTTGTCGTCAAGAGTCAGCTGGCAGGTGAGCATTCATCAATTACCTGTCATGTTTGGGGGAGTCAGTTGATTTCCCAAACACTGCAAATAACACACAAAAAGGAAAAAAAGGAATCCTTCATGGATACTTAGAACATGTAGAGTTAAGTTGATAAATGTAAATCAATGGCAGAAGTTGTCATTCTGAGATTACTTTCAAATTCAAGGTCATATAATACTGAGGAAACAGTAAGGTTAAGTCACTTTGCCTCTGTTTTAACCAATTGTTCACCCCTCTATTTGCCAGCCTGACTGTTGTGTCGTATGGAAGAGCTCGCTAATGGTGGAGTTAACCCCTACAGGGTCCCTCTCTCTGGTTAAGCCACTCCCATTGTGTCCCACGCCTAGTTGACCTCCGCCGATCGCACGAGAGCTCTCTGAGAGTGATGCCCTCTCGCTCTAGACGCAGCGGCTGCCGCTACAAAGCGCGGTTTGTGACGGTGCCGAGCTGAAAGAGAGAGAGAGACAGAGATTGAAAGCGAGAGATCGAGAGAGAGAGGGGCAGAGAGAGAGCGAGTGAAAGAGAGAAAGAGAGCGAATCTCAGTCAATCGAGAGGTTCGGTAATTTGAGAGGCTTCGATCGATATTCTCACCCACCCTGCTCTCTGGTGGTCCCACACACGTGACAGAGGATAAAACAGCTCGATGGGTACGTTCCCAGGTATTAGTCTATAATCTCTTCCTCGCTGTTTACGCTCGGTGCCCTTGAGGGGACGGCACAAATAGGGTACGATCGATGGAGGGAGGCCTAGTGCACTTCCACTCTGTATGCACTTGTGTTTTGGTAAGAATGCATTTGCCACGTAAATGTACATTTTACTAAATGTGGGGCCCTTTTTTTTTACGAGCCGCTCCACATAGTTGCTCTGCTAGTCTTGAATGTTGTAGTACAGGGGTCCGGGAATGTCCCAGCATTGCAAGCCAAATTATCCATGGTCAACATTGTTCCCTTGACTACCACGCCAGCACTTTTTGTTCTAGTGCTAGTTACTTTTGGTGTTGAGACACAGAAGTCTTTGTGTTTGCACATTTCAAAAGCTAGTGTTGGCACACAAAGCTTTAAATGGATAGTTGAAAGAATTTGAAATAAGGCTGACTGGCAAGCCAAAATTTCCCAAGTCAACATTGTTCCCTTGAATACTATGCCACCATTTTTCATTCTAGTACCCATTCATTTTGGCCATCTGTAAACACAAAGTCTTCTAGTCTCAATGTTTGCGCATTTCACAAAGCTTTAAAGGACAAGTTTGATATTTTACAATTAAAGCCCTGTTTTAAGATCGTTTCTGATGAAATAGAATGATTAAGATTGTGTTTTAGACAAATGGTGCAGTCACAAGAATTTTCGGATTCCACACCTCTACAATGGTAGCATAGGTGCACAGGAACAATCCTTCATAAAACGCATAAAACTTTAGTTTACAAAGACGTGAAATTCACCGAGTGGTCTGGGGTGTTTACTGATATGCTCACACAAAAATCGCTGCAAAAGATGCTTTCCAACAGGTTTTATGGTAGTTTTTGTACAACTCCATTGACTTGTATTGTATGTTCTGTGATGTACGGTATTACTCTGCTGCCAGAAATGGAAATGGGGTTGTTTGTATTCTTTCTGTAGTCTTATGCAGTCGCGGTATCATGGCTACACTATACAAGTGGTTTGCTTGCAATTGGCAAAGGTGCAATTTCGCCACCAACTGGGCTGGAGTGTCTATTATTCAAGCTCTCAACGGAAGAATGAACGGTCTTGAGGCGTTCGGAAAAATAGGTCGACAGTTTTACAACGAATGGTAAAACACCTGTTGGAGAGCATCTTTTGCAGTGATTTTTGTGTGAGCATATCAGTGAACACCGGTGAGTTTCACGTCTTTGTAAACTAAAGTTTTACGTGTTTTATGAAGGATTGTTCCTTTGCACCTATGCAACCATTGTGAATTTGGGGGGGTGCTACCACAGAATCCGAAAATTCTCGGGACAGCAGCATTTTTTCTAAAAAACAATCTTAATCATTCTGTTTCATCAGAAACGATCTTAAAACAGGGCTTTAGTTGTAAAATACTGAACTTGTCCTTTAAGTTGAGAGTGACCCCTTGGCTTCGCTTTTTGTTGGTTTCAGATCTATCCGTGTGCTTCCCTTCAACTTAATTTTAATGTTTATATGTGGCATATTGAACATTGTCCAGGCTTGAGCAAGATCTGAGAAGTTCTCGGACCCCAACTTTGATAGTTAATTTCCCCTGTTACTTCATAAAACGTGTAAATGTGCTCATCTAAGTTACCTAGCTAACACAACATGCTGCTGTACTGTGTGTAGGATTTAAAGGATTTCATGAGACAAGCTGGAGAGGTTACATTTGCAGATGCCCATCGGCCAAAGCTTAATGAAGGGTGAGCTGGCTATTTGTTTTTGTTTTGTTTTGTTTTTTCTCTATTGAATTCGATGAATTACATGTATGTAATGTTAAAAGGTTAAATTTTAACCTTTGTCAATTTTAACCACAGTGAAGACAAATTATGGATTGAATCTAAATTGATATTGCATTACTTTTTGAACATTTATGTAATATTTTTATCTTTCTACAGTGTGGTTGAGTTTGCCAGCCATAATGATCTAAAAAATGCCATGGAGAAGTTGTCTGGGAAAGAGATCAATGGAAGGAAAATCAAACTTGTTGAGGCGTCCAGGAAAAAGTGAGTTATTCTATTTTAATTTTTAATTTTATATATTTTTATTTTTAGCATATAATACTACTACTACTACTACTAATAATAATAATGTTTCCAATATGAAAAAAAATATATATTTAAAAAAATTATATTTTTTTATATATATATATAAATTCTTGAAAAATGGTGTGTAGATCGATTAATGAATGGATTTTTCCTCTTGCTTTCTCTTGTCCTGTAGATCCAGAACTCGGTCTCGCTCAAATAGCTCATCTCGATCTCGTTCTCGTTCACGAGGGCGTTCCGCATCACGTTCTCGTAGCCGCTCCCGATCCCACAGCCCCAAATCACATAACCACTCAAGAAGTCGGTCCCGTTCAGCCAGTCCCTCTCCTGTGCGGCCCAAGGAAGCAGCACGTGCTGAATCCGCATCCCCGCCGACCCCAGCGCCGCGCCCCCCGGCATCTCGTTCCCCGGCGTCTCGTTCCCCGTCCGTTGACAGCCGTCATTAAAAGCTGCTGCTGCACTGGGTGCTGAGGGAAGCGGCTGATGAAGTTTATCGCAGCAATATTGTCCCACCTTTGGTCAATTTAGGCCCTCTACATGCCAGTTTTCACAGCTCTGTTAAAAGGTATTTGACAGTAGAGTCCATTTAAATCAGGACTATGCTGCTATTTTTTTTTTAAAGGGGGTTAAGTTTGTCTCAAATGGGTTTTTTGTGATTGTTTTTTATCGTTACATACAGAGTGAGGTTTGATTTCTGTTGATATTCTTTAATTGTATGCATATTTATGGACAAACCAGTAAATATGATTGTTTTCAGTAAGTTTAACCCTTTGTTGTGTTCTGAAGATTTGTAATTAGGGTTTTATGAATAATGCAAATTGTTTGTAATGTAGATGCTTGAATTATAATGAAAGAAGTTAAAAAACTATCCGAGTTCCCTTCACACTGCATGAATAAAGAGATCTTGTTACACATTTGTGAATCCCTGTTTTATATACCAGCCTTTTCATATGTACACATTTGATTTCTCATTGTGTATACACATGTTAATGTTGCATTTCTTTGAACGATTCAATTTAGCTTTTTTTGCCATGCATTTTCTCATTTTCTTTTTTTTAAAGAGGATTAGATTTTAATATGCCATATTTTTGATGTGTTGTAAATAGTATCATGCTGATAAGTATTTTTTTTTATTCAGATCATTGTTGAATCAATATCCAGCTTTGTCTGGATATGTTTTGATGCATGTTTTTCATTTATTTGGAATATGAGTCACCTTTCTGTACCATGATATAAATATAAATTAAATGTGTTTGAACGTTTATAAAGTTTGCATAGCACTAAAAAAAATTTAATAAATTCCCCAAAAAGCTGTTAATGGGGTCAGTCGTTCATCTGAAAGCTCAAAAACATTACGCTTTAGACACAAATATTGTTTGTTAAAAAAGTTAACTCTACAGTATACCTTTATTGTTAACATTAAGGTATTATTGCAAGTTGAAACTTTATTTAAAAATTCACACTTGAAAGCTGTTTCAAAAAATGAAGCATCAGACTCCTGATGTCATTTGT
Organism: Pimephales promelas; assembly: GCF_016745375.1. Next base: position 15,070,209 of record NW_024121432.1, on the reverse strand, counting down.
TCTCTGCATATTTTGTTTAATGTCTTAGATATGTTTTGAATAGATTTATTAAATGCCTATGGTGATATTCAAACAAAAATATGGCAACTGAAACAGCAGTCACGTTTGTGCTGTTGTGCAACCACATACGATTGGACACTTTGAAGAAACTTTCCAGGCTGATGCTGTTGTTTTTCAAGGAGGAAGAAAAAAAGTGAACTTTCTGCTCCTTGGTGTATTTTTCATTCTTTCTTTGTAGCCCCAGCACCCTCTAGCCCCAAATTCCTCTTTCTTTTTTTTTTTTTTAACTTTTTGAAACTTGATCCTCTTTTAGGGTCTATTTGTTTCTTCAGGTACTCTTATCACAGTTGTGTACACTTTTGTTTTGTGTAAGATAAGAGAAATAGTTAATTCTAAGAGTTACAATACTTAATTTTTCATGATTTGTAAATTGTCTTTAGAAAAAATAAATAAAAAGATTGACAGATTGGTATATAGTTCGAATTACCATTCATGACAACTGATCTGTCCTCCAGAAATGTACTTCTGTAAGTTCATAAAATGATGTACCTTTTGGGGTGGTTAGGATAAAGTCTGTGCTCATTCTTGTGGTGCTAAACAGTGTTTTCCTCTTTCTTTTACCGTCTATGGTTCTCCTGCAGTTCCAGAGTAACTCATCACATGGCACTTACAGGCTCAGATGAATTATTATTTTTTTTTTTTAAATTGGGTTTTGTTTTCAGGTTTGTAATTGCTTTATTTTAGTGAAAATGCTATTATTAGCCTTTTAAATATTGTAAACAGCCGTGTCACAAATAGATTTTAAAGACATGTTTTAAATACAATTAAAATCTTTTGAAATGCATTTAACAATTTAAAATTTTAAATACGTCATAGGTGTTGAAGATGTTTTTTATTCAAATGGCACTATAGTCATACCCTAATAAAACAGACCTTTTCATAATTTAGTATGGGAGTACTTTATTTTTTTTTCTAGTATAAGTTTAAAAAGGAGCACTTTTCATCCAGGTTATGTGTGCAGGAATTGACAGCAGTGCATGTTGTGGGTTCATTTTCACAGTAAGAACACACTGTTTATTGACCTGTTTTATATATATATATATATATATATATATATATATATATATATATTAAAACTTATATAGGTTATATATATATATATATATATATATATATAGGTTAAAACTGTCCATTCAGTTCTATACTTACTAGTTTCAATTATGAAAGTTTCTAAAACCTGGACTAAAACAGTACAGCATGATATTCTGTCTTAAATTGCTTTTTCAGCTTATAAGCTCTATGGAGTCCCCTCAGATGTCACTGTCCGAGGTTCCATTCGTTTCTTCAGCTGCTCTTGCCACTGCTGTGAGCACTTGTGTCTCTGTGTAAGAAAAGAGAAAACAGTTCTTTTTAGTATTTATAATACTTAGAATAATTTTAAAATAAGCACTACATCAATCTTTAGGTTGATAAAATAGAACTCTGCCACTTTTAATACTTAGATAAAATAAATTGACACATTCTTCTCAGAAATGTACTTTTATAACAAGTTTAATGGACTTCATGTACCTTTTTGGGGTGGACTCAGCTTCTGAATGCATCTGAACAGGACTATGAAAAAAAGAGCCTCGACTATCTGGAACACAAGGTAGAGGACGGGAAAGAAATACAGCTGACCAATGAGCTCAGCAGGGAAGGCCACCTTCAGGATTGTGGAACACATCTGGATGTTCTGACAACCTACCTCCACAGAAACAGTACGTCTGCCACTGAGGACCCAAGGACACACATGAACATCACACTTGTGAAAAATGCAGTGTGACACCTTGGCCAGATACGATACAATTTCATATTCCTGGTGGACATACATACGGTGCATTCATCCTGAACACAGTGGACAGGATATATCCACATGTGAATCCAATCAATGGCATCAATGCAGCTGTGGCTGTAAGTTGAGGTGATAGCACTGTGAAAAGTTTTCCTCCATCAAATATACCAGCAAGAACACCAATGACAACACAGGAGATTAGCATCACCATCAACCCAACCTACAAGCCAAAAGGGAATAAAACAGGAGCATAGTTTAAGAATATGCTTATAATTCATATAATTTGTCTGTCATGCTGATGGCATGGAAGCAGAGGATTCATCCTTTACAATACAGCAGATTGTGTGGTCGAGCAGCAAGAATGTTGATAAAGTGATCTTGTTTGTTCACAACATGTCAGAATTACCATAATTACAAGATGACAAGTCTTTAAAAAAGAGCAAGTGTTTAAACAAGAGCTTTAAAAAAATAAATCAGAGTTTCCCATGAAGGTATACACTTGGTATCCAGGTTGGAGTCTCATAATAACTATACAACTTGTAATGATAGTTGTATCTTACGCAATATTTCTACTGTAAGACATTGTGCTTAGGCACAATGCTGAGCATTGTTCACAGTACACGGCATGATTGGACTACATTCCTAATAGCCTCATTGAATGGCGCAACGCTGAGAGACCAATATTGAAAGGGAACGTCCCCAATTACTACTGTAACCTCGGTTCCCTGAAATGAAGGAACGAGATGTTGCATCGAGATGTCCATGTTCCCCATAGAGTCATGGAATAGAACATATCGTTCCCTCTTTTCAGGCAAGCGAGGTTATGTTGATAACTAGAGGTGTTATCGTTGTAGTTATCCTTGGTGTAAATGGTTCTTAAATTATTTTATTTCAATAATACTGCATGGGATTAGGAATTTCATGTGATCGAGGACAAAAGATTTCCCCACATAATGTTCTTGTTTCTTCAACTGTTGAATACATGCATAGAGATCATTTACTAAATGAAGACAGCTGTGCTTGTCTCATCCCAAGACGTCATATAACTGACGTTTTGGGACGTCTTTTGACCATACGTCAATATTCGCCTTTTTAGGGCCCCCTTAAACATCGGTAGATGAGGTTATGGGATCCTAACTCTACCCCAGACCTAAACCTAACCCTAAACCTAACCCGTCACCTAACTGACGTTAAAGGTAAAGCGTCAGTTGACGGCCCGGGATCGCCATCTACCGACGTTTAAGGGGGCCCTAAAAAGGCGGATATTGACGTATGGTCAAAAGACGTCAGTAATATGACTTTTTGGGATGAGACTGTGTTACCATGACAACAGATAATGGAGGGACACTAGAACCAATGAAACACAGGAAACAGGTAACTAAGGAATACAAAATAAAAGTCCATGAAAATGAAACTATAACTGAACACAACTGTTACAGTGAAACTTAGCCTACTTAAAGGGATCCTCCACCATTTTTTCATATTAAACTAAGTTATTCCCGTAACTAAGACGAGTTGGTACGCACCTCTCTCGTCTCAGTGCATGCACTCAATCACTCTGGCATGCAAGACACTTTGATCGCACTTAAATTAGCCCAGTTCATTCAATAGGGGCCAAGCAGAGAAGCGACCTCCACATTTTCCCTATAGTTTTTCCCTATAATTTTCCCTATGTTTCAGTTTTTTAACACTACATAAAAGCTGGGATAAAAAAAAACAACCAACAGAACATATAAAACTGAATCAAAAAGTTAAACAAACATCTTTAAGATGTTTTCTTTACATGTGAAATAAGGAAAACAGTTACAAACCGAAACAGGAAGTGTTTCTGGACCAGTGTTGTTTACAAAATGGTCTATTTAAACACGAGTAGTGTAACTCGACCAATAATGGTGACACAAAATAAAAAATTGCACTTTTCTAAGCATGTAAAGTGTATAACTATGGCGGAATACCACAGCACACTTGCACACACTAAGACGAGAGAGGTTTGTATCAACTCGTCTTAGTTAAGGGAAATAACATAGTTTAATATGAAAACATGGTGGAGTATCCCTTTAATGTAGGGCCTTATAGGAACGTAGGATTTTGATGTGTTCATTATGTACCATATATTAATCTGGGGAACACATAGCCCTGAAACATTAGACCCTGACAACATAGGAATGACCCCATCATGGTGCTGTTTTCCAGATCAGTATGCCGGTTATTCGGACATAGGAACAATGCAATTGTGCAATACTGCACAATTGTTTGTTTTGATTTCGCATTATTACAATCTAGAAATTGTTAAAGTATACATGGATGAATTAGCGCACACCTGAATGATGATCTTAGAATATTGGGGCACTCTGTAGTTGATCAGGATCCCAATACCGCAGGCCACCAGGATCATAATCAGGGCAAAAGTGATGCCAGTGAAAGGAACATACTGCACCAAGTTTGAAAAACCCTGGCTGTACAGGTAGAGCAGGAGGGGCATCATACCCAATCCCAGTGCTGTGGAGCATGTAGTCATCACAACACTGAGAGAGAGAGAGAGAGAGAGAGAGAGAGGGGGGGGGATAGTTTAATTAATAAATAAGAAGATACTTTGTGCAACATAAGCTGCCTTTCATATCGACAGACAAACTTCTTTTTTTTTCTACTAGCACTAAAAACTATAGAATACAATTCCTGTAACTTATAATAATATATTTTATGTAACTTTTGGCCCTCTAGCAGTGTAAAAACAAGACTGCGTGCATTTTGAGGAAGAACATTGTTTCGGTTGTGCTTCAGTGCTTCAGCTCTGACTGAGCGGATGGATATGGTTTTGCCTCACCTGCAAACACAGGGAAATCCAAAAATAGAGTCATCTGAGAATGTAGGTGCAATATTTTATGCTTTTGCACAAAATTTTTAATTGGAAACAGAGGGCCAGGGGAGAATCCTCTGTTCTCCACTCCCCGCTGCTCACCCCTGGGTAATGTAGTTTCACCCTAATGTAGTTAAAGAAAGAAGTAACACATCTCTGAGCACACAGAGTTCTCGGACGACACCTCCGGGCCGACATGTCCCATGTCCCGACATGTCCCAGAGCCGGATGACAGTGTGTAATTTTGGGCAAATTCGTCAGTTCAAGCGCGAAAAGACGTGCTAGAGAATTCAATTCAGTATTCAGACGCTGTCTAAGATGTGGTTTCTACGTGTGCTTCGGATATTTGTGCGCAGTAAACTTCTTGCCCTTTTATAATGTAGACTAGGGCACATCAATATGCTGTGGCTGGACGGGTAAAAGAGGTAAACGTGTGGCACCAGGTTTAACAAATAAAATTCAAATTCCAAGTACCGCAAGGAACACTCTATAGCAAACATCTTATGCAATCATCTGGGTTAAAAAAAACACCTGATTTGCTGATTGTCAGTGATCTGGTATTGCTCAATTGGCTAAGCAAAAGATTAAAAGGAGATTTCTCAATAAGGTTAAGCTATTTGTCCTTGTTTTACTATGGGACTGTATTTATTGTCTTAAGAATTACCTGAGGTTCATGTCTCCCTGAAGAGCCAGAGCAAAGATGTTTGAGAGGTTTCCTCCCGGACAGCATCCACAAATTAGCACAGCTAAAGTCTCCATAGGACCTAATTGAAACAGCTTTGCTAGGCAGAAGGCTGTGAGGGGCATTATACCAAATTGAGCCCCAACTGCAATCGCCACCCCTTTGGGTTTGGTGAGATGATTCTTGATCTTTGAGATCTCCAATGTGCAACCAAGAGACACCATGGTGATAAATAGAATGACAATAAAGGCAAAGCGGATGACCATGTCCAGATTGTCACTGAATCCAGAGCCATTTGTAGTAGTAGTGTTTACATTCCTGCCAAAGCTTGAAAAGTTGGATTCGATGGTTGGAGTGATAGTGACTACCATATTTAAGATGGGGATATTTATTTTTCATAAGCTGTGAGATAGAAAAGAATGAAAGTGTCAAATAACATTTAAGTAATCCAATAAACATTGACAACAACAATTTTTTTTCAAAGTTGTTAAAAGTATGGTTTTATTTTTATGTAGATAGATAATTCTCAAGCTTACCTTTGATTAACGTAGTGCATCAGTGTATGTGTAGGGTTCTCTAGAAAGCCAGTGAGCAAGTGAGAGAAAAAAAATCTGTCCTTTGCTCTAGTGCAGTTTTTTTTTCCAACTCGTTTGTTCCTTTACTTAACCCTTTATGGTCTTAGATATTTATAACTGTTTTCACCTTATTTACATTTAATATAGAGTAATCATTTCTGAACACAGACAGATGTACACAGCTCAAAACTGTGTACGCTGCAGTTAAAAAAACAGTTATGATCAAACACGAATATATAGATTAAGTTCTTATATAGATGCAGCTGTTACAAAAAAGAGAACATAAAAGGAAAATATACTCATTTGCAACATAAAGTTAATCTTGTGCACAATTTACTTTTTTTTTTCTTGCATATAATGTGCAGGGCATTGTACTCCAAGTTTCAAATCTAAAATCTTTGCAAAAGTGTGATTCTATTTATCTTTGTAGTGATTTTCTTTGCTGTGTTTTGCTTTGCTTTCTTTGCACTGTCTGTAACCACATCCTACGCAGTGCGCAAGATGCCAATGGTTTCAAGAACTAGAACCAATGTCTTTCCTGAAGAACAAAATATTTAGGTCTCTCAAATACTTCTATCATAGCCTACTTCTAGTATCGTTTCCCCCCACTCTACCCTATGGCCAGTTATGATCACATTTATACATTAGAATGAATGAGGCATTTATATAGTGCTTTCATATGTAATACTGTACACCCAAAGCACTTTACAACATCAGGGAATCAAGTTCAACACACTCAGTCACAAGTTTATACCAAAGGGTTTAGAAACATTTAGGATTCAAAAGCCTAAGAATGTTATACCTGCAAGAAAAATAAATGTTATGATTAATTTTTTGAGGGAATTTTGGTAGAATTGTACAACAAGTACCGGCTGATGGATTTGGACATGGAGGTATACTACCTCCATACCCTGTCCCACCCGGTATCTGTCTGTTCTAAATCATCACTATTTAAAGACAGCACTAAGAATGTTTTGTTGACCTGCCGCCGGGAAATTGGAATTACTCTTCACCGCAAAGCTCAGCCAGTCCTACAGCCACACTTTGCTGGATCCTTTCAGCCCTTTGCATCCAGCAAATCATAATCAATCACCCCATCAAGGTCGGTCAGAAATCTTGGAGTAATATTTGATGACCAGCTGACCTTCACAGACCAAATTACAAAGACAACTCGATCATGCCGGTTTGCTCTGCACAACATCAGGAAGATCAGGCCTTTCCTAACTGAGCATGCAACACAACTTCTGGTCATATCTTGGCTGGATTACTGCAATGCTCTTCTGGCTGGATTTCATGTGCATCATGTGCAACTAAACATCTAAAAATGATTCAGAACTCTGCAGCTTGTCAAATTTCAACAAGCCCAAAAGAGCCCACGTCACTCCTCTGTTCATCTCTCTTTACTGGCTACCACTCACTTCTCGCATCAAGTTCAAGGCATTGAGGGTTACTTACAGATCTATCACAGGCTCAGCTCCCTCCTACTCTTTCACTGCTCCTACGAGTTTACGTCCCTATCAGAAGCCTACAATCAGTCATTGAGCAACGACTCATCGAAAACTCATCTCTTCCGTGAGCACTTAACCTCATAAAAAATATTTTTAAAACTCTTTCTTTTTCCTCCCTTGTCTGGTTTATGCTACTCTGAGAAATGCCTGCACTTTGTATTTTGAGCACTTCCTGCTTGTTTTTGTCTCTTCACGATGACTCGCTTTAAATTTAGTCCTAATTTGTAAGTGGATTTGGATAAAAGCGTCTGCTAAACTACTAAATATAAATATTATATTATATCCAATCATAAACATTTGAACATGATTTTAATCTGAAAAGTTTATTCTCACAAGATATATTCTTAATTTATAGTGCCATCTAGTGTTGAATATTAAATACTTGCTACTCAAAAAAAATGTACTTCACGGTACATAGAAATGTAATTACTAATCTACTCTGTATGTTATTCATCTCATATTTTGAGTATTTGCAAACCTTTATGTGATATAACAGTACGTACATTATGAAGACAGTATACGCATATTTTTACATTTGACTCATTTAATGTGTACGTATACACTAGTATTGCGTTTCTCTGAAAGGGAACTGGGTGGGACAGATTAATCCTGCAGTGAAGCAGAGCCCCCCTGAGGAGGCATGGGGGAAGGGTGCTGGTGGGTCACATAGATTGTCTGTGATCATATCCGTGAGCTTCCACACAAAGCTGCTTTTTAGGGCACTCACCCTTCATCCTGCTTCAGACTCCAGTAGTCCATTTCATTTTCTCCACAGCCAGTATCATTTTAGAAAACAGACAGTTGGAAGTGCACAAATGGTTCATTACAAATGAAGATGGTACATTATGTAAATGACTGAATGGGTATTTGGCCTTAGGACTGCATTATGCATCCCTAGTATTGACATCCCATGCTGTGCATTTGTGTATATTCTTTGACCATAGTATAGGCACAATATGGATTCAGAAAACGTGCATGATATAACAAATTTTAAAAGTATATAATTTGACTGCATGAATAAATGAGAAGTTGCTTATAAATATTTAATTGCAATAAGAGCAAAACAAAAATGGTGTAAAGCAAAACATACAGTATGGGGCAAGGATGCTCGCGGGTCAAGTATGCTATATTATTTGTTCTGGTATAAAGTGGATCAGAGAAAATATAGGATAATGAGAAAGTGCCAGTGACAGTGTGTTTGCAAGAGTCCTGTATGTTTGGTACTCTGACCTTGTGGGGGAGTGAACACAACGATGTGCTTGTTTTTACCCTTTTACTGATCCAGCAGCTCTTATAATCCACTGTTTAAGCTCCTTATCTGTAGCACTATTTTGAGGAGAGAGGAAAAATATATGCTATCTACCTTGCTTTTTATGGAGTCTGAGTCTGATCTTTATTATTGACTGTTTATTTATAACAGAAAATTTTCATTTTAAATAATGTCTCTCAGAAAATATATAGACGTTCTGTGGTCTTATACCTGCAAGTGCATTTGATAATGGTCTGCTTTATTTTAGATGTCTGTGATACAGCCCTTTTGGCTATTACGCAAAATGTATTTTGTTTTGATAACCATGCATTTTTAATAGTATGGATGTCAGAATATTGAAAGCATTTTTAGTTATTTATAATTAGCCTAATACAGATCTAACTTTTGATAATCAGTCAACAGCAAACAAATATGTTGTTATTCTCTAATTATGAGCATTTTTCATTGACCTATGGACATTATTTTGATATTAACTGCAGTTATTTAATCTAATTTATTTTAAAATTAATTTCATACAAATGTAATGAAAGGGTATACATTTGACACCTGCTTTCATGTTTTAATGTTTTTTTTACAACTTGCTTTGTTTAAGTAGGCCTACCTAAAAAATATAATGAATAATAACCCAAAATGTAGGCTAGTACTTCGTAAGAGTAACTGAATAGTAACCAATCTGTATGGATTAAGATTATTTAGACAACTGTAAATTAACCCCTATTGATATTGTAGCCTGTTGTGGTTTGTATTACTATAATAATATTAATAATAGTGACAAAAAGAAAGTGACAAAAAATACACTAAATATGTATAATGTAGTAGGCTATTACTTATACATATTTGTAGTATTAGTAATCAGCTCATTAGCCACAAACAGCACTGAGCACTTTCCACGTGTCTTGCTGGTACCGTGGCATAAAATGAACTACAATTACCATGAAGCATTCCCAATAAAAGGGCTTTCCTTCAACGCGAAGCAAGAGGCGCAACGCCGAAACACTGACTGGGTGTTATAGTTCTACATAATAGATTCGTCGTTACATCGACCGACAGCATAGTTCTAAAAAAACAACAAGTCCTACAATGCTTTGCGCCGCAATCACAGAACGTGATACGCCACGGTAAATGTCCGTGTGTAGGCGAGTCACGTGTAGAGTCCGTTGATCTCGTTTCGTGTAAGCAGTGAATCTCTCCTGTTTGTTCATTTGATTTGGGCCCCGTTTCATGTTGTTTTCAAAACAACATTTCGTGTAGATTTATCTATCTTCGCCGAAGAATGAGCGACAACGATGATATCGAGGTCGATAGTGATGTGAGTATTGTATTTTGTGTTTGTACTCTACATGTTTGAGAATTAAACCTCTTGTATTTTCAATTCTTGAGCCTCAATACGAGGCTAGCCTGTTAGCTAGTTAGCCAGCCTAGCCTCTGAAATCATTTTCTAGCCAGCCTAATGAGAATATCCAACCAGATGAGCAATTACACACGGGGTCGAGTCAATACTTGTCTCCACATTTGTACATTTGCGATGCTATGTAACGTTACTAAAACAGTGCATTGCATCCATCAATAGCCAGTTAAGTATCACTCTTACAGCTGTAGCTACAATTGTACTTTCTGTTCTGTTTTCTTACAGGAAGAATCACCGACATTTCACTCTGTGGTGCGTAATAAGTGGAGCAATTAATCCAGTTTAACCTTTAATGCCGAAAATATCTTCTCTTTTTGAGATTAGCTACCATTTATTTCCGGGTAGGTACTGAACAGCCGTAACTAATTTGCATCGTTGGACGACACAACAAGATAGACTCCTGCCTAAAGGGGTAGATGTGGTGGATTCGACGAACACGAGCAGAGACACACACAGTCTGCTTGTTTTGAGTCGGTTCAGGGAGTTCAGTGCTCTACAACAGGGCACTTGCTGCAGGAGGGAGGGAGGGACGTGAGCGCAGGGCTTATAGCGAGTGCGCGGCGCGATAGGCTAGAACGCTCGCGTCATAATTGACGAACGAATTCTCTATAATCGAGCGTTTTAGTGTGTCGTGTCGCTACGCTAGCAGGTGTACATGCAATATTATTGCACGATGTCCATACGATGGCGGGGTTGTAATACATGCCTTTCGCCCCTTTGAGATATTGTTTTTCTTAGATTACACTGTATGAATTAACAAGCAACATTAAATATTAATCCTGAACCTTTAAAAAATTCAAAATTATGTAGGCCTATTTACACCATTATACTTTTCCAAACATTTGACTTTCTGTGAAACGCAAAAGATTTTTGGTAGAATGAGAAAAGGTGCTTCTGAATGGAGACTGGAAGTTTGCCAGTCCCTAATATTTTTCTGTTTGAAATATTCTATTTATTCTACAGTCATACAGGTTTGGATCAATGTGAAGGTGTTGATGATTATGCAATTTAAATTAGTCAAATATTGCTTTAAATTAACTGTAAAATTTCCAGTCTGGCCAGTAAATTAAGGGGCTTGGTTTCTGTCAGGCTTTCACACCTTGCGTTACTCATGCTTTTGCGATTAAAGCACAATGCTTTTGTTTTTGCCATTGACATCATAATATCAATAACACAGAGGCTTGAACAATTGCGTGCACCTGCTGCCTGGCTTCACGTCTTAAACATGCATCTTTAAAGAGAAAATGTAGTGTAGAAATGCGGTTATGGCATAGAGTAGCTAATTACCAAAACCAATTCGAAACTAAATTGCTTTATTAAAAAGATGTGACAAAGTCAAAACTGTTAAATGTCTCTCAGAAAATGAAATAATAAAATGGATTGAAATGTAAATTTGGGCATTTTCAAAAACTTAAAAAGGCTGGAGCTTGGGATTTTGTGGGATGGGACCAATCTTACCAGAATGATCTTACTATGTATTTTAAAGACTTAAGTGTTGATCCATAGTTTTTGTACCCATTTCTGCACAGGATTTTTTTCCCCCCACATGTAATCCTAACCTCAGCATGGCATGCACTCTGGCTGCTCTGTTTCTCTAGAGAATGGGCTTGTAGTGGACCCCTTCACACCCTATATTGAGACTAATTTTTACCTTCATCATGAAGTTTAACACTAATAGTTATATTTTCGTTGCCATTTTTTGGCTTCCCAACCAGTAAATGTATTTTGCCATTAAAGAGCTAGAATATTTACTCGCATTCAAATCAGTCCAAACCTGCATGACTGACTTGAGTTCTGTGGAACAAAAATAAGATTTTTCGAAGAATGTTTCAACTGTCTATGTGCTGGAGGTTAATGCAGTCCAAAATGACTTTCATTGAATGGACAATAAACATGTTATGTGTTCCACAGTAGAATGTCATACAAGCTTGGAATGACGTGGTGAGTAAACAATGATAGACGTTTTGTTTCACATTTAGTGGTGGCTGGTCAGTCCTTGTAAAGTGTATCGGTGGGGTTCATAGTGGGATGTTTAAAAAGAAGCAGGCTTCTTTTCACTAGCTTTGAGTTTTCATTGGGTAGACTGGAGACACACGGTCTGCAATGTCCCTAAAGTCCTGTTTATCTCCCCCTTCTTTTTGTGCTGGGAGGAAATATATTTTTTTTATCAGGATGTTGAGATCATAAGACAACAGAAGTGCATGTTGAGGAGTATATTCAAAGCTTTCCTCAGCAATACTGCTTATTATTTTGCTTTCTTTTGTCATGTATAGCCTTTATACCTATGATTTTAATAGAGACATTGCTGATGTTTTGATAAAATTGTGGAGAAGCCATATGCAGAGTATAGTTTTCACTATACTGGAGCACAGAATAGCCCTTGACATGTTGAGTAGTCTGTCACCTCATGTGGATGTAATACAATCCTGACATTGGCAGTGTACAGTGTCACCTTTTAGACATCAGACAGGCAGCCTGGATCTGCCAGTAACATTATGGCCACACCTCGCTCTTCCAGGTGGTGTGTGTAGACATTGGAATGTCTTTGTGCTGCCCGGTGGCACTTTAACATTTGGATAACTGCTTTCGTTTTGCCCTTTTTTCCACGGAATGCGAAAGAGGCTCTTGTTAATGAGTCACTGGATTCAAAACTGGTTTTACAGCTGTGCCTTTATGTAATAACAGTGTCTTGGCCAAGCCTAGTGACATTGGACTCCAGTGACCATGTTGTTTTTTTCAGCGGTCTCAGGGTACTAAAACCAGGCTTAACGTAGAGACTTTTTGTGGGATAGTGCAATTGCAACCTTTTCATTACGTCCTAATAGCAGATATTTTAATTCACATATTAGTATGTCTAAAATTAACTGATGGAAGTTATAATAAATTGTGCGTTAGCTAAGGATGTTCTGACAAACATGGTCCAAAAGAATAAGCTGTAAAAAACTGACATCATGCAATGTGTTTCTCAAAAATGTTTTTAGAATTGACATTATCGCTTTATTAAAACAATAGAATATAGTAGTTTTTGTGGACATTTAAAGGTCTACATTTATATTTTAAAGTTTAGTTGAACTGTAAATGTTTCCTTATTACTAACACTGTAACCCAATGGCACCATGACAAGCGAAGAGGCTGAAGCCATTGTGATTCTCTCATTGCAGGCAGACAAACGGGCACATCACAATGCGCTGGAGCGCAAACGTAGGGACCACATCAAAGACAGCTTTCACAGCCTTCGGGATTCCGTTCCCGCCTTACAAGGGGAAAAGGTTGGTAAATGTCATTGGTATTACCATGAGTAACACAAGAAGGCATAAAGGATGTTTGTTTTGTGTGCTTTTGGTCAATGAAATGTCTGCTATATTACATTGTAGCTGTTAATTAAATGTGATGGGTTCAAATGTACTAATGAGCTGATTTGCTTTTGCTGATTTCCATGATGAGTAAGAAGGTTTAAGTTGGAGGGTGAGAATTACAAGTGTAATGAGAATTGAGAATTGAGAGCAGAGTAGATCCAGACTGATTGATGTGATCCATGTACAGTTGTGGTGCCAGGAAGCATTACAGGAGGAAATGCGGTTTCTCCTTCCTCTTGTGTGTCTTGTATCTAAAATGGAGAGCTCAAGAGTGTAGTAGAAATAATTGTTTGACCCTTATGTTAGAGCTACATTTCTTCTAGGTATATATGCAAAAGTGCATGGTTTCTGTTATTTTTTTTAGTCTATTAAAATGAATCGCATGAATAGGGATGCATAATTTATTAGTACAATTTGTTATTGGATGATATTAGAGATTTTACTGGTATCGCTTGATATTGGATGTTTCGTTTTGCTCTATTTTACATTTAGATTAAGCTAGTGTTAGATAATGGCAAATGTAAAGATAAACTTTATGGGTATGATTAGGGGTGGGGTTGGGGATCAGGGGGTGGAGATGGGTAGGCTTAGGGGTGGGGTTAGGGATCAGAGGGTGGAGATGGGTTGGATTAGGGGTGGGGTTGGGAATCAGGGGGTGGAGATGGGTAGGCTTAGGGGTGGGGTTAGGGATCAGAGGGTGGAGATGGGTTGGATTAGGGATGGGGTTGGGGATCAGGGGGTGGAGATGGGTAAACTTAGGGGTGGGGTTAGGGATCAGAGGGTGGAGATGGGTTGGATTAGGGGTGGGGTTGGGGATCAGGGGGTGGAGATGGGTAAGATTAGGGGTGGGGTTAGGGATCAGAGGGTGGAGATGGGTTGGATTAGGGGTGGGGTTAGGGATCAGGGCATGGAGATGGGTTGGGGTTAGGGATCAGAGGGTGGATATAGGTAGGAGTAAGGATTGGGTTAAGGCTCAGGGGGTGGAAACGGGTAGGATTAGGGGTAGAGTTAGGGATCAGGGCTGGATATGGGTAGGATTAGGGGTGGGGTTAGGGATCAGTGGGTGGAGATGGGTAGGATTAGGATCAGTGGATGGATATGGGTAGGATTAGGGGTGGGGTTAGGGATCAGTGGGTGGAGATGTGTTGGATTTGTGGTGGGGTTAGGGATCAGTGGGTGGATATGGGTAGGATTGGGGGTGGGGTTAGGGATCAGATGAATTAATGCACATGCAATTGTAGTAATGAACCAATTATAAATCTGTCATTAGGAAAAATATAGAACATGAATTATAGGTTATTGTTCAGCAGTGTATTTAATTTCAATCAAAAGCAAGGGATAACAAAATTTATACCTGTAAATTAGACAGGTCAGATTAAACACTTGATTTTTCTGTTCCCCTTTATTTCTGAAATGTGTAGCAACCAAAAGAGAAGGTTTTTAAGCTGTTTGTATGTGTTCATTAGGGTTGTTGTTGGGATGAAATGGGTCTGGGGGTTATGTATGTGCAATGATACTTCATTCCTT
The DNA here is from genome assembly GCF_016745375.1 of Pimephales promelas. Next base: position 15,055,195 of record NW_024121432.1, on the reverse strand, counting down.
GCGTCAAATTCTAGTTTTTCATTTGTTGCTGACAGCAATCTATCAAACAGGCATCCCGAGCTCAAATCCTAGACAAAGCCACAGAGTACATCCAGTACATGCGACGAAAAAACCACACACACCAACAGGACATTGACGATCTGAAGAGGCAGAACGCCCTGCTGGAGCAACAAGGTGGGTGTCGCTGTGTTATTCCATGCTTTTGTTGGCCGTTTGCTATCTGGTCATGGTGATTTGTGCCAGTAGGTTTGTGTGATGAAGGAAAAGCCTAATTTGACTTAAGGAGCTTTTGCACTACACGGTACCAGCTCGACTCGGCTCGCCTTTGTTTGGTTTTCCACTGTGTAAATGTTGTACCTGTACCTGCTTTTCGGTACTTTTCTTTTGTATCGCCTCCGGTGAGGTTCTAAGCAAACTGAGGCGATACTAAAATGTGACGCGAAAACAATGCAGACTGCTGATTGGTCAAAGAGAATCGTCACTATTCACTGCGTCATCATTGCACACATCAGATGGAGTATCCAGAATAACCCCGCCATTTTTAAATAGTTTGGCCAGAGATAGTTACCGTACTTACTACTATTATTATGGCAACCCGGAAGAATACGCCTTGGTCAAACGAGGAGGTGCAGACCTTCCTTTGTTTGGTGAGAGCTTGATGGGGCAACGTGGAACGAAAGACGTCTTTATGACGACCAGGTACTATTTGTGGCGGTACTGTCTGCAATGGAAAGCGAGTCGAGTCGAGCTGGTACTGGAAAAGCGTCATTAGTTCCCTTGTGCCTCAAACAACATGATTTTGAGTAGAAATTGAAGGTGTTGTCTCGTCTCTTTAAATTCCAGTGCGGGCACTGGAGAAAGTCAAGGGGACCACACAGCTTCAGGCCAACTACTCCTCTTCAGACAGCAGCCTGTATACCAACCCCAAGGGCAGCGCTGTATCAGCCTTCGACGGTGGTTCCGACTCGAGCTCAGAGTCTGAGCCGGAGGAACAGCGTTCCCGGAAGAAGCACCGTGGGGAGGATAGCTAAATAGCGGATCCTCGGCCCGCTCCACAAAGTTCTCCTCTGAGGGGAGGGAGAGTCACAGCATTGGCCTGTTTCTTGTTGTATTTTGTGTACCTCAATCTTTCCAAACCACCTTGATCAATCTCTTTCAGTGAATGTCAACCCACGATTCAACGCCTGAAGAAATCTATTTGCCGGGGTTGGAAGAGCGAGGGACGCCAGTTACTGGAAGAACACTCACGGAAAACACGCCTTGTTTTTACTCTCCCTCTCTCTCCGACTCTGTTCGTCCATCTTGCGTCCTGGCACACGCAACAACAAACGATGATTTAAACCCAAAATGAGGCAGCTTTGCAACTTAAGGACTTGATGCTTTGTTGTTTTTTTGTTTGTTTTTTTTGTACCCTTGTCTGCAATCCCTCCAGGTGGAAATTCAAAGAGGTGAATGAGGTGTACAACTCCTAGCACTGCTAAAATATTAATTTTTGTTGAACATCTTAAATCCTGCTTAGAACTTACCCATAGCTGAATTGTCCCGAGTGGTTTGCCTTTCTAAATATGTTACTTTTCCATAAAGGATTGTTTTTAAAGCATCTATCAATGTAGCCCTTCTTAAACTTAGGGGATGAGTGATACATTTTGTTATCGTTAAAATCCCTTATTTAAAAAAAGAAAAGAAAACCAACATTCATTATGGGAAGGCTGCTGAGCTTGTGTTGTATTTGGTGTTTTAGCCTGATGTAGTAAAGTTTACAGGTTAGGGGAAAAAAAGGTAATTTTTTGTCTTTTAAAAATGGGGGTTAAAAAGTGAAAAAGCATATATTTTGCATCTGTCATCTGAGCCTCCCAAACATGTATTTTATGTATTTCACTCCATATTGGGAATATAAACGTTCCAAATGATGTATCCCCCCACGAAGCTAGTCAATATTGAAAGAGTAGATTCATGTCGTGACTTTTAAAGGTAAATGTTTATTGGAAATTTGGCCGCTGCACACCGCAAAAAAGTTGCATTTCGAGTGTCTAGGAGTGAGTGCGCGAGTGTGTGTGTATCTTTTACCATATTTTCCACTTAGGACATTAGTAAAACTGAGTAGGTCTTTCTTTGTCTGATTCCATTCCATGGAAATTACAGGTATGTTGTACATACTGCCAACAGTTGTCTTGCAAGTTGAGGCCTACCTTTACAATGAGAATATAAATAAAACTATTTTATCCTTTACATATGATGTGCGAGTCTTTTATATCAGTGGTTCTCAACCTTTTTGACTCCAGGGTTCCCCATTCCCCACAACTATATATAGTATAATATACTATATACAGTCATATAATGCAGGTATGGGGGTCCACGTCAAAGAACAGGCACAGAGAAGTCCAAATTAAACATGATTTAATGTTTCGTAAATGTAAGTACACACTGATGGCCTTAGACACAAAACGAGCGGTTTGTGTGAGAAAACGAACAGTATTTATACCGTTTTCACCTAATGTAATTACAATCACGTCCAAGTGATTTGAATCAGTTGTGCAATGTCCAACTGAACGAACTGAATCATATTCAACGCTCCGCCGGAAGTGATCGCTTGCGTGTGTACATCACTCAATATTTACACAGAGATTTCGGAAGTTTTACCTTTAACTAAACATATTTTGATATACTGAAATTGTCTTCCATTGCGATTTCATGTATATCTAAATATGTTTAGTGAAAGGTAAAACTTCCGAAATCTCTGTATAGACCATTTCACAAGATGTAAACAACACTGGTCCAGAAGCACTTTCTGTTTCAGTTTAACACTACATAAAAGCTGGGATAAAATACAACCAACAGAACATTTAAAACTGAATCAAAAAGTTAAAAAGTTAAACATCTTTAAGATGTTTTTTTACATGTGAAATAAAGAAAACAGTTAAACAGAGTGATGTAGGCGCGCAAACGATCACTTCCGGCGCATGCGCAGACCGAAGCGCTCGTGAGTCGTGCCGTCAGATCAGTTTGACATTGTTGTGATTACACGAGGTAAAAAATATATTAATACTGTTCGTTTTTTCACACAAACCGCTCGTTTCGTGTCTTAGGCTATCAATGTGTACTTAGATTTACGAGTCATTCAATCATGTTTAATGTTGACTTCTCTGTGCATGCTCTTTGAGGTGAATCCAGGGACCCCCCTAACCTCCAGTGTATGACTGATAGACAACAACGGTTTGACCGAAAAATATCAAAATTGAAAATACTGTGGAAACAAAGACACCTACAACATCTTGGATGCACTTGAGGTAAGCTAAAACATATCGAAAAATAATTTCAAAGTGAACCAACTTGACTAGCTGAAACATTCAAGAACACTAGGGTTGGGTATCGAGTATCGATTGGAACCGAGACTAACTTTTTTTCTCGGAATCGTTCAAAAGTTAAAATTTCGATTCCTAGTTTCGATATTCACAGTCCGCCGAGCGGAAGAAGAAACCGCTGAACAACACCAACGAAGAAGCGTCTACCGGAAGTGTTGGCATAACCACGCGAGTCGAACATGAGTACCTTCCCTGCAAACATGCCCCTGCGGGGCCGACGCTGGCTTTTTGTGGGCACAGTGGGCTAGGGCCAGCCCACGCCAAACCTAAACAGGCCCAGTGCGGGTTGCCCAGACGAGGCCCACAGCTTTGGGCTCACTGCGGGCTATCAGTGAGCAGCCCACACTAGCGGGCTGCCCACATTAAGCCCATGATGGCCCACTGTGGGCCATCCCATTCGGGCCCATGAGCAGGTTTTGCACCTTTGGGCCCATGCGGGTTTAGTTTAGGTAGCCCACATTTAGATTTGCCCACATGCCCACAATGTCGTCAGTACGTCCTCTAATCATAATAACTTGGTAATTTTAATTCTCTTAAAAATTAAAACAATAAATAATATATATATATATATATATTAAGAGAATAAGAAAGCACTAATATATATATATATATATATATATATATATAAAGAGAATAAGAAAGCACTAATAACTTGGTAATTTTAATTCTCTTTAAAAAAAATTTAAACAATTTAAATATATATATATATATATTTAAATTGTTTCAAAATGTTTTATTTTTTTAAGATATATATATATATATATATATATATATATATATATATATATATATATATATAAGAGAATAAGAAAGCACTCTTTATATAAAGATGGTAATGAAATTACGGGCCTGTTGCAGTTTCATTCCACACTTTATGTTAGCCTACATATTTATATTACACGTTGCTCTTGACTTTATATTACATGTAGGCCTTTATATAATACAGATGTCATGAAATTGCTTTACAATAAAAGTAAAAGCAAAATGGTATTAAAAAGCATAATTGTCAACTGAATGGGTCATAGAACTACACAATGAGTTTAAATTCATTATATAAAATTAATGATATTTTAAATTGTTAAATGTTATAATTCTACATGTTTATTTAAATGCTGCGTGCCTTTTGACGTGTTCTATGGTTTCAATATGGGCGTACGTGCGCGAGTCGCATTCAAATCTGATTCAAAGACAGGAGCGCGCGCGAGCAGATGGAAACCATGGAAACGAGGAAACCCATCAACTGACAAACAGCAAACTAGCGTCTCTCACTGTTGTTTTCTCTGCTTTCAGGTAAGTCTAGTTACCAAAATCACACAAATAATACATACAAACCTTCCTGATATATGTCTTACGTGTAATTGATACACTTCTGTTGAATATTTACTTTATAGAAATAGTTTTGTGTCTTCGATAAAGTCCGTTAGCATCTGACTGAACCGTTTTCAGAAGAGCTAACGTTAAGTTGTTTACGTTACAATTGAGCTCTTGTTTTACATAAGTGTGGGTTTTTAACCACATTTTTGTGTTGATAACAGTTTTTGATAGTTTTGTTTTGCTGGTAATTTGTCAATGGGTGATTGGAAGTTAGCTAAGTTAATTTATTTAACCTTGAAAGAATTCATTGTAACGTACTTAATGACGTCATTTACAAATATTGGTAATAAGTGATTTCAGAAGGAACAGGAAAAAAACACAACAAAGGGGAATTATTGTTTAATCATGATAATTATTTCCTATGCATTATTGCACAATATATTACCTTAAGATTTTTTATGTATATTCTTTAGCTATGCTCTAGCTTGCTTCCTTGTATTAAACCCTTTGTTCTATTGTAAATTCAATGTAATATTGTTGGCTCTGTGACACATTGCATGTTATTTTCTTGAAGATCATCATAGATGTCCTGCTGCACCCCCTGGGGTCCAAGACAATCTCCACGGCTATGACCTCGACTATAGTAAGCAAAACTTCATACATACTGTTTAATTGTTGTGGGTCTGTAGGATTTATTATTTTGAATGAAGTCTCTCACTTTAAATTCATTAATTACAGTTTTTTTCAGTGACATTGTACTTGAGAAGCTAAATAATAGGTGGCAAATATAATGTTATAATAGTCATAGTTATAATAATTCAGGATAATAGTCATGGGTATATATATATATATTATTTTTTTATTTTATTTTTTCTCTGGGTGTGTTTTTAATTATGTTGGCCAATGAGACACCATACTGTCCAACTCAAAGCTATTTTTTTATGTATGTTTGACTGATAAATACTGAAATTCTTTTTACTTTCAAATGCTGATTTCAGGGGGTTATGGCTGTGCTCTTGTTACCAGATGAGATATCATTTGATCCTGTGATTCTTCAGGACAAGATCTTGATGCCATCCACACCCAGTACATGACGAAGGTGAGTTTCACAATAGCTATATCACCATCACAAACCAAGAGGCCAAACACAACAGGCCTTCATCCATATGAACTCACCCATATGTAGGAATAGGTTCCGAAACCCGGTATTAAACATTAAACGGGCCCTGGGGCCAAATTAAGAAAGACTGCAGTATCGATAAGCTCAGATGTTATCAGTTCTGCTGACGGTACTGAAGAAATTACACACACACTGTTTATTATAGACATTATCTTGTGTCATTGTCATGTGTTTTTCAGGCTGGTTGTTTGTCATTTTGTAAGAGTAGAGAGAGGCTGTACCTCAGTCAAGACTTATTTTACATTAGATAATTCAATTTCCGTACCTGATAAGTTAGATTTTCCGAAAAAAACTTCATGCACTGCTTATTTCAATTGTATTTTTCTTCTATTGAATTTATCAATACTTGTAATTTGTTATAATTTTCAATGCAGATTCACTCAATAATCTCTTGAAATTTGTTTTTATATCGCAATATATATAGCAGCAGATAAACAAAATATTTTATTTAAGGTTTTTAGTATTGTGCAGCTCTAATATTGAGCATTTAACCTGATTGAACCTGGAATTGTTATAATAACCTGGAATAATTTGTGATACCAGATGTATGATTATGTATGATAGATTTTGAACTGTATTTTTTTTTTTTTTTTTTTTTTTGCAGGTTTTCTGGGATCCACAGTGGAAGGCATCAAGGCGTGAGATGTTGGCTGGACAGATGTACCTGTACACCACACCGACCTCTGCTTTTACATGGATGGCGGATTACTATCATGTTCTGTAAAGGTTTCATTATAGCAAAACAGAGCACCTGTGACAGTGGAATCTGTAGGTGTAACGTAGTCAGTTAAAAGTAGTCAGGTGTAAAGTAGTCACAGAGAGAACTTTTTTTTTTTTTAAGTTTCAAACTTTTTTCTCTTTCACAAAAAACACTGCAGTTACAGCTTTTCAAATTCTTCATTGGAGGTGTACAAATAATTTTCTTTTTTTCAAATCACAAAAAGGGCTGTGCAAAAATTAATTGCAATTAATCGCATCCAAAATAAAAGTCTGTGTTTACATAATATATTTGTGTGTGCTGTATATAATTATTTTGTATATATAAATACCTATGCATGCATGTATATATTTAAGAATTATTTGCACTTAAATTCTGTGTATATATATATATATATATATATATATATATATATATAAATACATACTCTATATTATATAAATATAAATATTTTATATATGAATAACACATTTTCTTAAATATATACATGCATGTGTGTGTATTTATATATACAATATAGGGCTGTGTAACGATTAATTGCATCAAAAATAAAAGTTTGTGTTTACATGATATATGTCTGTATAATTATTTTGTATACATAAATACACACATATGCATGTATATATTTAAGAAAAATGTGTTATTGATATATCAAAGATTTATATTTATGTATAATATTAATTTTGTATAAACATATATACAGTACAAGCATGCAAATATTTCTTAAATATATACATGCATGTGTGTGTATTTATATATACAAAACAAGTATACACACTACACAAACGTATATAATTTATGTGAACACAAACTTTTATTTTGGATGCGATTAATCGCCATTAATCGTTTCACAGCCCTAATACAAAATAATTATATACAGCGCACACAAATATATTATGTAAACACAGACTTTTATTTTGAATGCGATTAATCGCAATTAACTTTAGCACAGCCCTGTAAGAAATGTATGCTGACATTTAAGGCACGGCCACACGGGGGGTTTGAGCATATGTGACTGTGAATGAAAAGTGAAGTGTGACCACATGAGAATAGCCAAACAGTATAGATGATTCACAAAATTATACACCAAGAAATGTGCATAATTGGCCAAAATGTTACTGTTTATCAACAAAAATATGACCCTATGAGTTTGGTAATTTTTAGAATAGGATTTGTGCACCTGCAATGAAGATTTTAACTGATGTTTTGTGTAACTGATGTGTTGTGTTTGTGAGAGAGAGAGAGAAAGCAAAGAAAAAGAGGTTTGCAACTCATAAAACATTTTCTCGAAGACTAAAAATCTACAAATTGCACTGTTATAGGGACTCTGTTTAGCTTCAATATTACTAGATATAATACAGTGTCAATCTTATTAACTACTATTTATTTTGTATAAAATCATATACAGTATACAGGTAAAAAATTTGGAAACATTTTGGAAGAAGTCTATTCTGCTTATCAAGCTTGCATTTATTTGCATTTATTTAAAAAAAAAACAGTAATATTGTGAAATTTTATCATAATGTAAAACAGCTGTTTTCTATGTTTCTGTTTTTTATGTGAATATATAATAGTGTAATTATATTACATATAATAACCTGAATTTAATGTTTTATGTTTTGTAATTAATAAATACATTGATTTGAAATCCCTTTGACTTCTGTACATTTGTGAAAATACAGAAATTAGTTATGTGGTGACTGCATTCAGATGTATAGAATAATTGTTTTTCCCAAAGACTTATAGTTATATTAGCCAAAAAGTATTTATAGTGAAACAGATTAATTGTGAACTAGATCTATTGTTGTAGATGCCCTGTGTGTGCGGTGCGGGCCCTGTGTGGGCTTAGTGAGGGATTCCTTGGGGCTAAGTGAGGGCTGCCCATGCAGGGCCAACGTTTTGTGGGCCCAGTGTGCGGGCCCTGTGTGGGTTTAGTGAGGGCTAAGTGAGGGCTGCCCATGCAGGCCCAACGTTTTGCCAATGAGCAAATTCTCATGGGCCCTGCGCTAGCAGCCTGCAGGGGGCCCTTAGGCTAGCCCTAAGTGGGCCCGGACAGGGCCAGTGCAGGCTTGTTTGCAGGGTTACGTCGGCGATCCAAAGTGTGGCTTCACTTTTCTAAAAATAACGAAATCTTGGCAAAATGCAAAATTTGTGACAAAAGGAGTATTTTTACAGAAGGAGTATTTCCTTCAGAAAGGATTATTTCCTTCAGAAAGGCCGTTGGTTTGCAAGGTTAGCTAAACTTTTTTGACCCTGCCTCTTAAAAGAATCGGAATCGAGAATCGTTAGGAACCGGAATCGAAACAAGGAATCGCAATCGGAATCTGAATCGTTCAAATTCAAACGATACCCAACCCTACTGAACAGTGAACACACAGACTGTTTCCGAGGACTGGAGCAGATTTTACAGTAGGCTAAACACTGACTGAACGTAACTGTCTCTGACTCACCGCGTTTGAGCATGATCATCTTATGTTGTTTATCAAGTAACGATGTGACGGTAGAACGTGTGACAGACAGATATACGAGTTCGATTTGTGAGATGTCAATCGCCTCCGTGAGTTTGTCCGGCGTCGCCTAATTGCGTCACTTCATAACGTTCCCATGGAAACAGGGGGAAATGGCTGCTCTTGTGTGAAGCAAACGGAACATTTTTTAACTTTCTGCTAAAATACATGTGACTTTTGTTTTGCAACGAAAATGCGAGGATTATGAAATTATGCAAACCCCGCATATTTTGCAAGGAAATCGGCAATTTATGCGGCGAAAGTGCGGCGTATTTGAAAAAATGCGGCCCCCGCATAAATATGCGGACTTTGGCTGATTTTGCATTGAATTCAGCGATCGCATAATCGCGTTTTTCTGGAGGGACTGAAGTATCAAATTACAATCATAATCGGCCTCACGGTCGTGTGTCCCAGGTTTAAGCCAGGATTATTCACTAGTTAAATTAAGACATTTAACTTAAGTAGTTCTTTTAAATGTGCCTTAGCTAAAAACATTACTGGTGTGCATCAATGTTATAATGGCCATAAATGTTTGCAAACGCATGGCATAGCTTTGAAAATTTATATTCATGAATGTATTGTTTTCCCCCCCCAGATCATTTACTCTCCCTCATAGTTCAAACCTGTATGATTTAAGGTCGGATCATTTTTAATAAATCCATGTTAAGATTAAAAACAGTGGTCGATATTATTAAAGGTTTTCAAAGGTTTTCTGAAGGCATTAAACAGCTTTGTGTAAGCAATAATTGAAAATTTACATTATTCATTGACAATTTTCTCTTTCATAGCTCTTAAATCTCATTAATTTTTCTGCATAGTCAAAGGTACACATCAAAAGATGTGAATGGCCTTAATACTATTTGAATAAACAAATTTCGATTAGACATTTATGGAATAAAATACATTAATGCACACACACAAAACCAGCCTCATTCCTCATTCACTTTAATTGATGGACACCAATGTCATCATGCTGTCCCACAAAAAAAAAAAGTCATACGGTTTGAAAAGACATGAGAGTGGGTAAACAAACTGGACAAACTGGTCCTTTAATGTAATAAGATGAAATGCCATTCTGTTTTGATACTTCATACCAGCATATTCAGATTAAAAGTATGATGATTGAATTATTGAAAACAATTGTAATGCTCATTAAACAGCAAAGGTGACAAAAAAATTACAAAATGTAAACGCTGTACTCATGACTGAGTAGCTGAGAGCTTGTTGTACCAAGACTATTTCCATATATTTGACAGTTTTTTGTTTTATGTCAAATAGCACTCATTAATTAGAGATGACAGAAATAAAAGTCAAATAATGGATTGCCCATGGTGAATATAGATAATACACCAACCGAAAAATAAAAACACACCTTCATCCAAGTCTTTATTTCGGTCCAGAACCTACTGCCACATGCACTTTGGGAAACGTTTGCAAAAGCCCAAAATAAGCTGGTATGTGCAATAAAATATCAATGACTGGTGCATGAAAAACACCTTGCCTAGTCAGTCTCTACCATTGTCCCTAGCTAAAACCTACAACCCCATGCTGAAGCTGTAGTATGTCAGGCCCGCGGAGTGTTTCCCCACCTGTAGATGCTTACAGACCAGCAAAGGACATTTGGCTACAGCATTTACAGAAGAAGTCTCTGCGTTAGGTCAAGCTAGATCAAATCCCCAAACATTTTACAATTAAAAAAAAAAAAGAGAAAAGTCTATGACTGTTCCATCTCATTTGCTGTAGCTCCCGTCTGAAGTGGAACAGGTAACGTGTGGAAATGTTGAATCGCCTGGCAGACCTTCTCTGGACAGATGTTGTAAACTGGATGAGTTGGTGCCTGAAAAGAAGAAATATGAGAACATTTAGTTATATTAAAGGGTTAGTTCACCCCAAGATGAAAATTCAGTGGAAACAGTGCTTCAACCTTAAGTTTATCAAGTGACGAGAATACTTTTTGTGCACAAAAAACATTCTCGTTGCTTGATAAACTTAAAGATTGAGCCACTGTAGCCACTTGGACTACTTGAACGATGTCTTTAATAACTTTTCTGGGCCGGCAAGTTTCGATCCCTTAGAAGCCTATGGAGGAGTGATCCAGCTCTCAGATTTAATCATAAATATCTAAATTTGTGTTTGGAACAACATGAGGGTGAGTAATTACTGACAGAAGTTTCATTTTGGGGTGAACGAACACTTTAATTCATTATTCTCAATGTGGCTGGGCTAAACTGAATTTTTAATATATCTCTTACCAGCCTGTTCTCGTCTCGACCGAGGATCAGCTCATTATGGAGGTCTTTGTTTCCGAAATGCTGTGCAATTGAGAGTCCACTCAGACAGTAGCATGTGTGGTAGAAATCTCTAGACCTGTAGGGAATGAATGATCAACTACAATGAAACTCTGGTTTGGTCTGTATAGTTAGTAAAAGGACAAAATTATATACAGTTGCATTTTTCACATTTTAATTAAACTTTGATTCTTACAGTTAAACAAAATAGATGTAATGGCCTGTAACAGGCCAACAGATTTTTATGACCTTTCCAGCTAGACGTATTTCTCTTTGTTAGTTACTTGAAAAGAACACGTACAAAATCAGATTCGCTAACTAATCATTCAGACTAGTTTGTGAACCGCTTTATTGAAAAGAATCCATTCAAAAGAATGATTCACTCACAACGTGCAAAGTTTTGCTCCACACAAACTCTAGACAAGAACATTATCTAACTACATTTATGAATTCTTCATGTCATGCCAAGTTCTTAACATATTTTATTGGTAGAAATTGTAAGTAAAAAATATTTGTAAAAATCCTTATCCAGTAAATCACAACCAACTGTAAAAGTTATGAGGCATTCAAATATTTTTGGGGACAATGGGAGGCCTTGGAATCAGTTTTATTTGACACATTACTGGTGATATTATTACAAGCTTAGAGACTATTTTATATTTGTGTGTGTACGAGCTGTACTCACTTGCCCGGTTTGTCCAGAAGGCCTCCAGCAGGATTCTGGCAGCAGAGGAGGATGTATTCCTGCAGGGCCTTTCTCTCAAACATCCAGCTACTCAAACTCAGCGTTGAGTCTCCTATATACACACAGTAATATTGTCTTCATAGGTTAAATTACTATACATGACATTAGACCCCAAAATATCCATCTTGAGTTTATATTTTGACACAAAATACATGGGGGAAAAACACAAAGAACCTTGTAGTATTTTCAATCGCTTGATTATCTCAATATTTTATGTTTTCACCTTCTTTAAAAAGAGCCCTGTGGAGTAATGGTAATAGTCCTGCTTGCCAGAAGGAGTAACACCCATCCACCAGCTTGTTACAGCGGCCTTGAAATCCACCTTCAAAACGCATTTGTCTGCTGGTTACCCAGCGCTAATGAAGGAAAAAGAGTGAAAAGCCTCCAATTTACAGGTTTACAAGAATCAGCATGAATATCATTAGTGCTGCTGCCTTATCGTCCAGAGAAATCTGTCTGTGCCCTGGGACTGTAAAACACCCTAATTTTAATGTCTGCCAAAGACCATGAATATCTGCTGATCTAAGCATATACAACATTGCGGCACACTGATGTTAATATATCCAAGCATGTTTAGTGTCCCTGAGGGACCAGTAATGAGATGCTTCTCCTCCTAAGTTCAGGATACACACAACTGACCTTTAACGCATCTCATGAACCTCAGTTTATTCACTCTAATGGACAGGAAGAGCCAGGTTGAATCAAAGGTGGAAGTGTAGACAAAACAAAACAAGGCAAGACAAAGGACTTACTAACAAGGCTTTGAGATCCAGCATGTGTTCTTTGCCCAGTATGACTAGGGCAGCAGTACCACAGAAGGTGTAGCCACCATGTGCCTCAAGTCCTGGCACTCCACCTAAACCGCCCTCCCAGTTCTGACAGCTGCGGTTCAAAGGAAAGCACAACATCTTAGTATTTATGGGATTCATTCTCAGAAATATATTGTGCTGAGATTTAACTCTTTTCGGGACAGAGAGGAAAATGTTTTAAATGTTTGTTTTTGCCTAAACTGTGAGACACATGGCAGAGGAATGGGGGGGAAATGGTCTGGAGATGCATTCTTAAAAAGTTGAACTTCTTTATACTTGCTGATATAAATATATGAAAAATTTAAACAACTAACTGAAAAAAATAAGTTAAAGTACTAAAATGAAAATCCAAAATGAAATCAAATCTAAATAGAAATATAAAAAAAACCCAAATAAAAGTAACAAAACGAAATGTAAAATATAAAAATAAAAGCTAATTCAAAGCATTAATAAATCCTATAATAGTATATAAATAATCCTAAAATAACACTGACCCTAACACAATCTGAATGAAAGTGAATGTGGAAGTAATTACCTGAGTATCCAAGTGTGCGTCTCATTAAACAAGGTGGGAGTGATGATATTAGTGAGTGAAGCCACAGAAGCTGCACAATATGCACTCCTATCAGATCAGACACAAACAGGCAGACACTGATCATAACTATGCATGTCAACAACCACAAGTTACATTATTAGAATAAGACTGAAAGTCTGTAGGATCAGCGCTAACCTTTGTTGAACATAAATCACTTTTAATAGCACTAATCTGTCTGTTGGCAACAATTAAAGGTCACTCCTAAAGAATCCCTCAGTATAGTAACATCACCACAGGGAGAATAAAAAAAATGTATGGGTGTTATAAAGATGCTTCAGGGTATGTTGAAAGCACAGAGACAGAACTCACCTGACGTCCACCTCCCCACCCACATGCATCACAAAGGAGCCATCTGGCTGCCTCACAGAGTACAGGAAGTCCAGGAGCTTCTCTCTGATGGGGGAGGGGGCAGACAGAATGTGCTACTATGGCAATATGATCCACACAACATGTGAAGGTAAACAGACGATAATATGAAGCAAACGTGAAACCTGTTGATGACTTTGTATGCCTCCTCTGTACCCAGAATGCAAAGGGCGTTGACAGCCGCATAGGTGGGTGCCAGGTGAGAGTGCTGACCCGGACCTCCACCAAAGCCACCCGTCGGGCTCTGACATCTGGCCAGAAACTGGCACACACTAACAGACAACATTCAAGGTTGTGATATATTTACATCAACAGGTATGTAAATGAATGAGAAGAACTAAAAATTAGGGCTGTCAAGCGATTAATCACATCCAAAATAAAAGTTGGTGTTTACATATTATATGTGGGTGCACTGTGTATAATTATTTTGTATATATAGAAATATAAATACACACACATGCATGTATATTGAAAAAAATATTTATATCTAAAATATTTATATTTATATATAACATAAATAAATCTATACACAGTATATACATGGAAATATTTCTTAAATATATACAAGCATGTGTGTGTATTTATATAAATAATAATTATACACAGTGCACCCACATATATTATGTAAACACAAACTTTATTTTGGATGCGATTAATCGTTTGACAGCCCTAATAAAAATGTACACAAAAAGCCAGAAATTCACTAGAGAAATCACTTTCATTTATTTTCATGTTATGAACAACAGCCGATAAATGGCAGATATTAGAAATCTATTTAGTATAAGATGGAAACAAAACCTAAAATCAGTCCTTTGAAATGCTACAATTAAATGTAGACACAACAAAATTGTAATGTACAGTAGGAGAAATTAATTTTCATTTAGAAATAGAGTGTTTTTAAAGATGATGGTGAGGGTAATCTAAATGCAAAAACGGCAAATGAAAAAGCTTGAATTAACAAACATTAAGGTACACAGAAATAACAACAAAATATAATACACTACTACTTATGAATTCACCTCTTTAACACAGTCACTTGAATAAAATATTTTTATTTATTTCCAGTTTCAAAGTAATAACCACCTATGATATAAAGGTTAACCCCAGCAGCAGTTTGCATTGAGAAAGCAAGCATCTGTGTCACAGCTTGATGTAACTTTGACATTATCTGTAGGATAGTAACTGGGTAAGGGGACCTAAACACCTGCCTCCCTCCATGCCATGTGTACACTGATAATGATGTGCAGAGAAGGGCTGGTACTCACTCAGAGGTAACAGCTGGCGGCACAGGCTCCTCTAGCAGCTCCAGACTATGCAGGATCCAATAGCAGAGCCAAGGCCGGCTGGCATCCAAACACTGAAGCCAGACAACATGCAGATTTAGCATCCATTACCAGCACTCTTACACACAGAGCTGCTCAGGAACATGGTGTTCCCGTACAAATACACAAAAACTAGAAGCATGGTGTTCTCTCTCTCTCCCGCACACTCACAGACACAAATAATGCATCACATAGTCTTAAATGAGCAGGTCTGTGGATGCTAAATGGCCTTGTGTAAAACTCATTTTCTGTGTTTGTGTTAACAACAAAACTAAACAACTTTTTTTTTTAACTAAGCTGTTAAAAGGGTATTTCAACCAAAAATAAAAATTATGTCATCAATTACACGCCCTTATGTCATTTTAAACCTGTATGACATACTTTTTAAAGTATACCCAAAAATTAGCTATTTAGCAGAATATCTAAGCTGCTCAATTAAAATATTGTCTTGCCATGAAAATATTATTTGCTTAAGTTTTGGGTACCATATCCATCAATAAAATAAACATAAGTTGTGGTTATTCTCATTATTATCAACCAGAGTTCATAAAGCAGAATGAAACAATAATAATGTCAATATCTGTAGATGTTAAATTATGTATTTAATAAAATAAAGTAAAATAGCGAGAGCGGATATTTTGTTTTTTTATTTGAAGGTATTGATATTTTTATGGATCTACGCACCGAAAAAAAAGTGCAGGGATTCTATTTTGAGGGTGAGTAAATAAAGACAGAATTTTCTTTTTTGGGTGAACTATTTTTCTTTTCAAGACATTGACATTTCACAACAAGACATTGTTTACCTCATATGTGTCAGATAGATGGCGTAACCCTTTCTTCAGATAATGATAGTGTTGTTCCCTCAGTAAAGCGGGCCTGAAAAAAAAAAAAAAGTGTAGAGTTATCTATTTAACCATCTTATTAGAATCTAGCTATTGCAAATTATGTTCTAAATAATTTTTACATTAAATGATCTCCTTATTCACAACGTGGCAAAAGATCAATTTCAACTTTTCAAAGATTTACAGTAGCTCACTAAAAGGCAACAACTTATTTGTACAGAGCAAGTTCACACTGAGCTGACATCCTCCAATTATCCCCATCAAAGGAAGCGTTAGTGTTAAAATGATAGAGTCAGTGAGTCAGAACACAGCCTACACACAGTACGCTTGACTTCAGTGCTGGCCGCAGAGGTGCCGGGGCATGCCTAATTTGAGGGTACCTCAGCTGAGAGAACAGATCCTTAACCCTTGATCTGAGCCAAAAAAACATTGCATTCATTACATTGTGACAAGTTGATTAGAGCAACTTATGGCCTTCTTCAACAGGCAAGTTTCATGAGAAGTAATGCTGAAGTTAATGTGTTGTTTCCCTCGCGGGAAAATTAATTTGTCCTTTCATGCTTGAAATGAACTATAACTTAATTGACAGTGTGTGGATGTAAACTATTTAAATCAACTCTTATTTTTTCATTTTTTTCTTCAGTTACATGATAAAAATCATTCTATTAAGCTGATTTGGTGCAAAAGAAACAGCTTATATTATTATCAGTGCTGCTTAATATTTAGAAGGGAAAAAATAATTTTTTAGGATTGTTTGATAGAAAATTTTTAAAAAAAACAGCATTTACTTTGTTTACATTGTGAATGTCTTTACTGTGAATAATGATAAATTGAATGACTCCTGATGCATTAAGTATTCATTTACTTAATCCTACTGACCTTGAAGCAGTAGTGCATGTAATTATTACTTAATTATTCATGTAAAAAATGATTCACCGTTTTCTGCACCACAATAACCTCATGTCATCATATTAATATTACGCGCAATAAATGGTAAGCATGGAATCATCTGATTGAATTCCCCAAATGAATGTCTGTAGCACCTACGAGTGTGTTTTCTTAGTGTAAAATTAAAAAGCTGTAAATATGACAACAAAACAAAATGTACCATCTGGATATGTGCAAGAACAGCTGATGTGCTACTAACTACAGCATGTCTTCTAAATGATTAAGTTACACAACTTTTTTCTTGCAGTCTGATTACATCAGTTTTAATCACATCTGGCTAGGTGTCTTATTTCATCTGAAAGTGCACTCAGTATAGAGGAAATAAGTTCTGAAATACACAGACGTCATGCTGTGGTGGAAGGAGGAGAAAATTAGCTGTACGCGAGGCGAATTTCACTAGTATATATAGACTTTAGGTTTTCCTGCATATGATGTGATGCTGCTACAAAGTAATACAAATGGGTGGAAAAAAAGAGTGCTACAAAACATACACAGCAGACACAAGCAGTGGACAATCTGATGTTGGTTTTGCTGCCAAACAAAGACATCGTCACACACAAAATATGTACTTTGCAGTCCAAAAGCAGCACATTGAAACTCAATATTGTGGAGATCCTTTGTATTAATGGCCAGAAAAGGCTGAACTTTACTTACTGTGGTGAGGTGTGAATTTGTTGGTAAACACTGTATACCTCTTGAATACTGCATTCAACTTTTCTCTGGATTCAATCATAAAACAGGAAACAAAAATGTGGAGGTGAAATAACCAAACAGAAAATGTGACAACAACAGCTAGCCAAATGACATGCTAACAGAAGGATCATTGTGGTTGATGCTGACTGTGCGCATATGAGTGGCTGACATCACATCCTGTTCAGTGTGTCATTCAAAGACACAAAAATGGTCAACTGGCTTAATTTATTTTGAAAATCATAGTATGATTTAGTAGTGTGTACTGGAATCTCTACCAGTGATTGAAAATTCTGAGGTAAAATAATAATAATTAATCCTTATGTAATTATATAATTGTATTATGTATGTTATAAAAAGTACAATATAATTTTAATGCATGCATAATTTCAAAAGTCTTTGAAGCAAATGTTCCTTGTATTAGTAAATATGTAAATATCATCTTTCACTTTATAACTTTTCATAGTTAACTGTCAACCACCCATATGATAATAATGCAGATCATACATTACAGTACAACATAACATAAACCAGTGAAGTATCAGCAGCACATTCTCATAGTGGTAAAATATACCATTGTTCCTGACAGGGCAATGTTCAAAAACGTTTATAAAGGGATAGTTCACTCAAACATGACAAGTCTGTCATTATTTACACTCTCTCATGTTGTATTTTCCAACAATGATGACAAAATATCAGTTTTTGGTCAGCTAATCTTTTAAATAAATATTATTTACAGCATTGTAACAGAACTAGAGGAACACGTAATGGGTGACGCCATGTTATTAGTATAATTATATTCTGCACGTGCAGAACACACCGCAGGATTTTCGGTATACACTAGCAGCACTACTGTATCTTTTAGCACAATGTGAAGCACAAAAGCAGAGTAAATATACAGTTAGCTCTGTGCTAGCACCAATTAGCTAACTAATACTAAGAGTTAAGCCCACCTGTTCTTTTGAAGTCACCGTTTGCACGCCGTCATCGTTGAAAAGCTCAGAGATGTGTGATTCATGAAAGCATCGCAGAGGTGGAGACGACTCTTCCATGATGAGGTTTGAAAACATGCACTGGAATAGACAGGGAACAGTTTTCCAGCATAGCAAATGTCAAGACAGCGTGGGCGGGGTTTACTCAATGGAGGCAAGTGACTTAGGAACTCAAGTACGGGAAGCATGAAGGCACATTTGAGAAGCGGTATTGAAGCGAAGATTTGCGAGACGGTTCTCTCAAACAGTTCATTACAAAGAAACGTTTTTTTTTTTTCATTGTAAATTACAAAAATTAGTCAGATACTTTCAAACCCCAAACAGAAATAAAAAGGTTAACACATTTCTCATATAATATAATATAAGCATCAAAAATAAAACAACAAATATATATATATATATATAGACAGACATATACACACACAAACATATCCATGCTTTACAATTTTTTCATTTAAGTAAAATAAATGAATAAATAAATAAAAATACACAAAGAAACAATTCATAAAAGATCCAGTGATGCGTATTTCGATCATGGCGTAAAAGAATAAATATAAAACATCTTTGCGTGACATCGATTTATTTTATTTTTTTTATCATGAATTGGCTATAATTGTTTAAACCGTGTCTTTGTGTAAGTGTAGGCTATTTATTTTATTTTATATTCAATTTTGTGTTAATTGCTAATGAATGAGTGTTTTTTTCATGTGTTTTATATCTACCATGTAAAGTTTTGAAGATTGTCCTGAATGAGTGTACAGTATAATTTTTAAAGTAATACTTATAAACATATTGCTGATTATTAGTTTTTGCTGATTTAATTTTAGTGACCATGATTCGGCTCAAACAGGTATTTTGAGTCCTAAATATAACTTATATTTACATTAAAAGATACTAAAATTAATTTACATCTTCTGGCTGAAAACATGTTTGAAAGTTTTAATAGAATAATACATTTAAGCCAACTCTATGTTGTCTAAAGTGTCTCAAAAAATCGTGAACAAATTATTCAGTCCGGTTTTGTGAACCGACTCAGTTGATTCATGGACAGATTCGACTCTACAGAACTATGAGGTCACAAATCGGCCATCGCTAATTATAACAAGCCATCATCATCCCCATGTAGATTTACTCCTTTGACGTGGTCAATATATTTTGGTTGTCAACAGAAAAACGGATTTACTATGAATTTATGACTGAAATGCTTATATTCCAGATTGAAAGTTATGCCGCCGTTTATATTATTTAGGCTATAATTAGGTTGTAAATTATTATAGGCTAAATGATTTTTCTGAACGCCGTCTTGGTATATATATATAAAAAAAACGAGGTACATTTACAAAAGCATGATGCTGTGTGTGTGCCCGTTATCTCCACCCATTTCCTGAGGTGTGAAGGATGTCGGTGAAACGTCCAGAGAGCATAGCTATTGTAGCCCACCGCACCCACCACAGACAGCAGCGTTACTGACTGGTTTCTGCTTACATCGACTACTGCTTTATCTACACAGTCATTCGGCACGGACCGGTTGATGGAAAAGGCGAGAAGATGATACTTTGAAGAGGGTGGACATGGAAACCCGACGCTGAGTTCCTGTAATTGTGACCATAAGACACCATGGCCAAACAGTATGATGTGCTGTTTAGACTTCTGCTTCTCGGAGACTCCGGTGTCGGCAAAACCTGTTTATTATGCAGATTCACGGACAATGAATTTCATCCCTCTCACATTTCCACAATCGGTAAGAGTGTTACTTTCATGCATTCGTTGAAAGAGTTGCAGAACAAACAGCACATGCCGATAAGAAAAAACCCATAGCAGCGCAGGGCCATTATAGTCTATGAGCCGTGAAAATAATGGCTTGAGAATTACACCACATAGTGAGATGCATTTACACAACCTTTTCTAGTTCTTTCTGAAATGCTTGACTCTTTGTGTGTGTGGTCTTAAAATGCTGCATATTTACACTGACTGCTGTCAAAAAACATAGCCTATGTTTGCTTTAGATTGTCCTGAGATATCTTAAAGGGATACTCCACCCAAAAATGAAAATTCTGTCATCATTTACTCACTTTCAAGTTGTTGCAAACCTGTATAATTTCTTTCTTCTGATGAACACAAAGGAAGATATTGTGAAGAACAATTGGAACTTTGGCACCATTGACTTCCATAGTATTTTTTTCTACTATGGAAGTCAATGGTGCCAAACAACTGTTTGGTTCCAATCGTTCTTTAAAATATCTTCCTTTATCAAAGTATCTAAGTAAAATATCAAAATATCTTAGTATGTAATATTATAGGTTGGTGCATATATGTGTCCTGTCAGCCGTTCCGACTCACACTGTTTTATGCAAGTACTTTGTATTGATATGAAATGGAAATCAGGTTTAACTCAATTGAAAGTTTTCGTATCATCTCATTTGTGAGAAATATGTAAAGGTTTTTATTGAATCTCTTAATGCCATTTTCTCAGAAAGGACTATTTTATCACTGCAAGCTTTTAAGCACCCCAAGTTGTTGGGATCATTTTTATTTTACTTGATTGGATTTTATGAAAAACAAAATTTTGTTTTAAAAAGGTAGGCCTATTTCATCTTAAACAGTGAGTGCTTGGTTTAATTGAACATTTTCCCTAGCGTGCTGAAATTACATCCTGACAACAGCTTATTTGAAGAGCATGAACAGAGAGGTTATTTTACTATAGTTTCCAGAAGTACATAATTTTTTATTTTCCCATATACATTTTAAATATGCATAAATACACTTTTTCTTCACAGATTGTCATCAGTATGCCCATTAATTTGACCTCAAACCCATTCTAAATATTTTTTAATTTAACATATTTAATTTTTCTCATTCATGCAAACTAATAAGTGATTCTTATAGTGTGTGCACGTCTTTCCAAACCCTATGACTTGCGTTTTGCTACCATGGAAACCATGGAAGTAGTTAACTGGCAAAACTTGCTCTCTTCCATACATTGAATGTGAATGATGACCACAATTATCTCTTTACAATTTCATTGTATGGAAAAGAGTAGCTTGGACAGTTTGCTAAATATCTAATTTTGTGTTCCACAGAGGGAAGAAAGTCATATGGGTTTGGAATGACATGAGGGTGAGTAGATGATGACTGAACTGTTATTTTTGTGTGAACTGCCCCTTTATGAGTCGTCATCTTTTTTTAACGATAGATGTTTGCTTCTGTATTGTGATGGACATTTGAGTTTAACAGATTTATAAAAAAGAAGTGTAGGGCTATACTTAATTCTATGCATTTTTTTATTCCAACTTTAAGAGCATTGGATCATCATTGCCACATTTAAAGGGATATATCGCCCAAAAATGAACATGTGGAGATGTGAGGATGAGTAAATGATGACAGAATTCAACATTTTTAAGTGAACTATTCATTTTAATGAAGCATTTGAGGTGCTGAACACATACCAACATTTTTATCCCTCAATTAAAGCATGCCTCATTGGATGCGGAGTGAATGTCAGCCTGTTATTTTGCAAAAGTTCAGGGTATGTGACTTAAAGGGTTAGTTCACCCACAAATGAAAATTAAGTCATTAATTACTCACCCCCATGCTGTACCAACCCTGTAAGACCTTCGTTCGTCTTCAGAACACAAATGAAGATATTTTATTAAATTTGATTAAATTTGAGAGGTGGATCACTGCTACATAGGCTGCATGCATGAGAATTGCGATCTCCTTCAACTACTTCAGTTCAGTTCTCGCGCATGCGTCGTGGAAATCTCTTGAACTCTCGTCTGAGGCCCACAAGGAAGAAAAGGAATACTCGAATAAAGTCGTTATTTTTGTTTGTTTTTTCGCACTAAAAGTATTCTTGTCGCTTGATAAACTTATACTTGAGCCATTGTTGTCACATGGAATATTTAAACATTTTCTTCATTGACTTTCTGGGCCATCAAGTTTCAATCCCTCAGGCATCCTATGTAGCAGTGATCCACCTCTCAAACTGAATCAAAAATATCTTCATTTGTGTTCCGAAGACGAACGAAGGTCTTACGGGGTTGGTACAGCATGGGGTGAGTAATTAATTACTTAATTTTCATTTTTTGGTGAACTATCCCTTTAATCTTGAACTTGCACATAATATTCATAACACCCTCCTATTCCCGATGATGACGATATCAGAAGCCCTGACTCATTCCTGCAGCCTGCTGTCTGTCCCGCCAGAGTTTATTTAATATTGTGGGATTGATCTCTTTCTGTTAAGTAGTGATGTGATACAGAACAATCTTTAACTGCTGGATAAAAGCTTTAGTCTGACTGGTCCTGAGAGATGGCTGGCTCCTGCCCTAAAACATGGTTCAATAAGCTGTAGTCCGCAGGGCTATGACCCATATATATTATGATACTCGGCTGTCAAGGATCGTAAGCGCTGTACTGGAATAATATTCATGGTGGAAGAGATGTCTGTGTGGTCTGAAAGTTAATTTGAAGCATTAGCTAATGGTTCTTATCAGCTATATTTGCCTTGAGGCAGCATGCTGTTATGTTGAATTCTTCTTGCTATAGAAAGCGGCTGTTGATTGATTAGCTTGATGATAAGCAAAACAAGCCATAAGCTCTATTTCATTGGTTTCTCTAGTCAATTGTTTGCGATGCTGTCAGTGTCAGCGCTAGAGAAATTGGACTTGTGTTTAAATTTGTACGTGCTAATCACCATAGCATTTCTGTCTATTTCCATTTCCAATTAGCCACTGTCTAAAAAGGAATGTGTCAAAGAGATGATTTAATTGTTACAGCTCTGGCACATTATGACAAGTTAAATACTCATTACCGTCTGTCGAATGACCATTAGATAAACTGAAGGTCTGCTTTAATTGTCTTAATATTTCTGGTCAGAATCCTTATTTGAGAATATTTCACTACAATACTTAAGTATTATTATGGGGAATCTGTACATTACTTCAGTCCTGTTAAAACTGCTGAATACTCATTTATAAGGTGAAAAAATATCATTTTTACTCCATTACAATTTCATGTAGACTTAAAAGTGCAACTTAAATCTAAATTATTTAAAATTGTAAAATTTTATCCTGAAGTGACTTTGAGCTATTGTAATATGATTTTATAAAACCTGTCACTGTAGATGGATGAATTTGAGTTGTTAACACGGTTAACTGCGGCTCTTTAATATTACACTTTATTCAAATGTTAAACCACTGTAAAATCTGCTGAAAATTTTAGCTGACAACACTCAGGTAACAGGTTTCAGGCTATTGGTTTACTTAATTAAATTGTGATTTTTGACAGGTTTCTTTACAAAGTTTTTTGCATCAAAAATAGTAAAATGAGAAAGTCTCTACTGCCTCTTGTTTTCAAAAGCTTAGAAAACTTTTAAGCACTGAAGTACAATAAAACATGGATACTATAAAAGAGACGTTTAGTATTTTTCTGAGTAGGCACTTAGACTTTTAATTGAGTAAAAGTTTTGATATGGTAATTCTGATGCAAACTCTTTCAAAAGATTACATAATGTTAAACAACATTACACTTTGAACCTAATAAATGATGTACATTTTGCACCTGAAATTGTTATAGATATACTGACATGTTAACAAAGAGACCACGCTGGCTAATCATGTGATTCAACATGGCCGCTCCCATGAGCGGACCCGCTCTCTGTAAAACAAAACAACTTGTAATTGGCTACTGAAACTACCATCTTCATCTGATGTGAGTGGATAATCTTTTACATTTTCCAGATAAAATACTATTAATTTCTTTATGTTAATTAGCCTATACAGTTTTGTTAATTTGTTATGTTAATTACATTTACAGAATTACAGTTAACTTGAGGTGAGGCAAAATTGTTTGTTTTGGTTTCTCTTTAATTTTTGTAGTATTTCATAGCATAGTAGCGTAGTAGTTGTCTTTTCACTGCCCAAAATTCTGAAAGAGAGAAAGGTAGAGGCCGCTGTTTCATTATTTTCCTTTGCCCCAGGCCCACCAATTCAGTGGCTGTAGCACTGACCTTTCTATTAGCCTATTTGACAGCTCAGGGCACTAACACGACTTTATTTACTGCAGTTTGATAAAGCAGAGGTTATTAAGCTCTGCAGATGCCATTAAACTGCATTCAAAATGGCTTTATACTCATGTCTAATTTTAGTATTTCTTGTACTTGCTTTTTCTTGAGCAAGCCATCTGGTTCCAGGCATTGCATTGAATTCTTTGAAATTGAAACAAACTAGCTAAAATCATGTTAGATATGTGAAGACCTCTATACAAGCTATCTTCTATTCTTCTCGTCTATCCAACAAAGGAATTAATTGGTCCTTTTTTATTCACACTGCAGTCGGGGCATGTTCAAACTAGAAGAGACCCCCAACTACTGTTGTTTTGGGGTCATAAATGTTCTTGAGAGTGGAAACAACTATTGCAGAAGCTGGAAGGACTTGCAGTGGACCTTATTGACAGATACTGTGTTTTTGCAGTTGCTATTTTCTTCGAATTTTCAGCTTTACAAGAGGAGTGTTTTCTTTCAGGGCTCAAGAAGATCTTGTTATGTTTTCACACCTTACAAGAGCGCATCATTTTCATGTTCACTTCATTTGTGTCTAAATAAATTGGATAAAATGTTAAACTCATAATTTTAATGAAGGAAATCATGTTAATTAGTTTTTATCACAATATCTTAGAACAGAGGGATACATTATAAATCATTTCACTACTTTCGTTTTGCAGAAGTTTCAATTTTTGCTTCTAACAAACAAACAACCATTATTAGGAGATAATAAGAAATATTCAACGTATATCCAAAAAAAAATTTTTTTTAGAATTATTATTATTTTTTAATGTTTTAAAAGTTAAAGCTACAATGTTTTTTTTTGCCGCAAGGGGTCGCTAATCTCTTACAGTAGTAACAAAGGCGTAGGTTGATGACGACGCATAAGCAGAATTATGGAACTTGTCGTCATGCCGATGGATCTGAATACATTGATGTTTTTTAACATGACTGTAGTATGAAGCAGAACGCAATTGCTATTAAGAGACCGATTCTCGTGGATATAAAGAAATAAGGAAATTTCATTTTACCGAAAGTTTATTAGACAAATGAAACTTGTGAGGTAACGCAGTGCTGTTTCACTTGGTCGACACTATCATAGTAAACTGCATTTTGAGTATGTTGAAAGTTATAATGTTATTCTATGTGTTAGTTTGTTGGCTGTATAAGACTAGCAGTAAACTAGATCAACGTTAAAATAAATCACTGATCACATTCTAACATTTCATCATGTTGAGCTATATAACATTAATTCGTTTTATGTACATTTGCTTACCTGTCTAATAGGCTAAAGTACATGCAAGAGCGGCGTCTCTGTCAAGAGCTTACATATTGTACCTTTAATCATTTAAAAATATATATATCTGTGTATCTCTAATATCACTTTACTTTCTTTTAGCCTTTAATATCCTTCGTAATATTAAATTTACAAAAGCCAGTTCTTGAATGACATGAGATCATCTTGAATGAGACAACAATAGAACAGGTTTGAAGTATTAGCAATAGATTTGATTTTTTTTTTATTGTTGTTTTGTAGTATTTGTCTTGTCAACTGTTTGATAAAATTACAAAAAAAAATCTAAATATCAATAGGGCAACTCCTCCATGTAAGCTGAATACTTATTTCCACTCTAAGTTCTGTCCTGTACATGTTCTTGCCATTGATGTAATATGCCTAAATAAATATATTAAATTCTTAAGATATTTCTAAAAACAAACACACCAACAGAAGGAACAGTCTCTCTTGTGGTTCTCACCATTTCTGCATATTCTTCAGTCAGTTTTTAATGGTTCAGTAAAATGAATGGTTCCATGAAAGCATTGATTGAGTGCTCATTTTATTTAAAAATATTTGAAATCATTATGAAATGCTTTCCTTTTCCAGGTGTTGATTTCAAAATGAAGACCTTAGAAATAGATGGCATTAAAGTACGAATACAAATATGGTATGGTTTATTTTTCTCTAATATAATATAACTGTATTTGATCAATTGGTTTAGCTGATCCGATGTCTTTGTGTCTGCAGGGACACGGCAGGTCAGGAGAGATATCAGACCATCACTAAGCAGTACTACAGAAGAGCACAGGTGAGCTTCACACATCCAAAGACATCTCACTACTCATATTGTGACCTACTGAATGATTCAGATCTAATAGAGATGCCTATTGGTGTCCATTGTGTGATAATTCTCTGATGGATTGATTCTGTATCAACAGGGCATTTTTCTGGTGTATGACATCACAAGCGAGCGCTCGTTCCAGCACATCATGAAGTGGGCCAGTGATGTAGATGAGGTGAGGCTGTGGAGTATTTATTATTATTATTAATAATATTTTTCATACCTTTACCTTTTTAATGTTGCAGTATATTATCATCTGAAATAAAACACTGAAATATGGCTTTGAATCTCAGATTTTAATTGTGAGTTTTGGACCCCACTGTATGTATGATTCATATTTTCTATTTAAAAACATTGCCACCATGCCACAAGAGTGCAAAAGAAAACAGGATGAGTAGTCACAATACACAAACTGTACTAAACCGATACTGTCTCACTCCTGTTAAATTAGTTCTATGTCTCGTATGATATTTATCTGTTTCTGCTCTGCTCCGTTCATCTGCTTCTGTTGAATCTCTTATGGTTCTGTCCAGTACGCCCCTGAGAAGGTGCAGAAGATACTTGTTGGGAACAAGTCTGATGAAGAACAGAAGAGACAAGTAGCTACGGAACAGGGAGATAAGGTAAATAAATAATACTTACCTCCTGTAGGCTGCATCATTCATTCATTCTGCCATTTATTCCACATTTACTCATTTATGTCATAAACCTCATTTTTCTGCTCCAGCTTGCCAAGGCTTATGGAATGGACTTTTTTGAGACAAGTGCCTTTACCAACCACAACATTACCGAGGTACAATGCTGCCCGTATGCATTTTTCTTTTCAGTATTTCTGTATGTTGATCGGTTTTGTTCTTTTTTTAGATATTTGAAGAAGGGATAAACAAGTTGTTCATGCAACCAACTGATCATTTTGTTTGCATATTTTTATTGTCTACAGCTATTTAGGGTTCATATTTTTCCTTCCATTACAGTCTTTCACCCGATTGGCTGAATTAGTCTTACAAGCCAATAAGAAGGATCTTGATTTATTGGGAGGATCCATGAATGAGGAGTTCAATCTGGCTGTTTTGGAGGAGCAGGAAGGATTGTGTAATGGTAGCGACAACACCAGTAAGTCCTGCTGGTGCTGAGGACAGGAAGTGACATTTTTTCAGTTGATTTCCATGTTTATGATGCATTTACATTTTGAATATTTTTTCAGTTTAAAAAAAGACGATCAAAAGGGCACTTCAGTGCAACTGCACATTATTTAATTAGGCTCATTTAAACACATTTAGAGACACTCTTAGTTATAAGTTATCTTGTATATAAAGAACAGGTTGATTTAAGTGTGAGGAAGCATTGAGTGGATGCTTTATTTAACATGGTTTTGTGGCTGGAACGTCCATGTTAACATGTTGTATTCATTCTTTTGTTATGCTATGGGACTTCTTGTGAATATTTCTGAATGGCTTTCTATAAAATTCTCTAAAGCCTTGAATGCACCTACTTGACCTTCATTAAATGCACTTTCAAGGTAATACATCTATTCTTGAGTGATGAATTGATGAAGCTAGAGTTTCTCATGTCAGTGTAACAATATAAGCTTCTTTTCTGTAAAAACATTGTCGCTAAACTTGCTGCTTACCACTTCTGGTCCACTGTGATTGCAAATGAATGCAAGAGTTTTTATCTCATTAATCTGAGGATATTGTACAAAAATATTATCATTTAATGTGGTATTCATACCGATATTACATCAAGCTCTTTTTTGTTATTAATAATCACTATTTAGCTGATTAGAATAGTTGGAATGTTTCAACTTTTACTCAATGAATGATTCTTGAAATGCTTATGACAGCACACCGAACAATATTTTTTATCCTACTTTAATTAACGTCTCACCCATCCTAACTTGTATGAAAAATGTATCCAGAATGAACCGTTGGGATTCCCAGCATTAATGCTGGGGTGAGTCGCTGCAATGACATGGGTTGTATTGCTAATGATTCAATGTATATATTACACTATTGAAGCATTTATATGTGCAAGTGGTATTGTACTTATGTTGATTTAAATTAACTCTTGAATAATGCTGATATGTTTACCTGTGCTATCTGAGAACTTGTTTCATGAAATATGTTTAATAATAGAGAAATTTAAATACGTATGTGGTTATTTATTAAACTGTAATGTTGTGATTCTATTTAGGGGGTCAAATATTTACGAATAAACCTTTAATTATGAAATGAGAGAAAGTTTTTTTTATTGAAATTGTGTTACTAAATTACATTGGATATGTAGACATAATAATAGTATTATTTCACACAATTGCAACACCACAAGTCAACACTAGGAGGCAGTTGTGCAAAGCCAAAATCCATGCATGGAAATGTAGTTGCGCATGGTAAAACACACTGGGGAGGAAACAACAGGGGAAGAAGAATGCGTTTGTGTTTTTTTTTATGTAAGGCAGAAATGATAGATTATCCTTCAGCAATTGTAAAGTATTTTGATAATGAAGTCAGTTCTTTTGTGCAATTTTATGAAGGTCACAATGTTTTCTTTTAGAACAGATATGTCTGCTGTGTTAAGTGTCCTTGAAAAATACTTTGAAACAAAATATTCTGCTTGTACATCTTTGTAGCAAAGCAGATCTCTCACTTCATCAATGCATCTCTTACCTCTGCTTCAGTCCCTCTGCCACTCAAAACTGCTATTGCCCCTGTTCTCAAGGAAGAAACCCAACCTTGATACCTCAGTTTTATCTAATTATCGTCCTATTTCAGATATACCCTTCATGGCAAAATTACTGGAAAGTTCTGTTGCCTCCCAGCTTCGGTCTCTAGTTGAAAATAATTTATTTGATCCTATTCAATCTGGTTTTCGTCCTCTTCATAGTACTGAAATTGCACTAGTCAAGGAACTGAATGATCTGCTTCTTTCTGGTGACTCAGTTTCTCTGTCTATACTCCTGCTGCTCGACCTCAGCTCTGACTTCGATACGGTCTCCCATGAATTACTCATATCTCGCCATTCTGAAGTGGGTATTTCTGGTGCTGCTCTTTCTTGGTTTTCTTCCTATCTCTCTGAGAGACAATTCTACATTTCAGTTCAAGATTTTCATTCACCTACTGTCCCCCTGAAGCAAGTTGTCCCCCAGGGATCTGTTCTCGGGCCATTATAATTCATAATCTACATAATACCTTTTGGTCAGATCTTCCACCGTCATGGTTTTAATTTAAATTTTTTATGCTGATGACATCCAATTTTACACTATCTTGGTCTATATATATTAAAATAAAACTTTGATATATAATATATTTAATATTATGGACCTGAGGTCACAAACTAACAATGAAAATGTGTATTTTTATTGATTATCAAAAAAGATTAATAAATACAGATAAAATTAATTGTCCATTGTTAATTAATGCAATAACTAAAGTCAAAGATTTTTATGATGAACATTGTCAGATGTGGCTGTCAAATTGGAGGCCCATTTTAGAAATAGAGCACTTTATTCTATATCACTTAGGCTTATCTTCACTCTCAATTCTCTGTTGTACAACTAGGGCCTGTAACATTAAGTACTTTATGTATTTCAGTCTTGTGTTTGTCCTGTGTCTGTCTTGCTGCAAAACAAATCGCCCTATGGGGAAAAATAAAAGTTTAACTAACTAACTAACTAACTAACTTTGTCTGTACTGTATCTTGTGTTAGAAGAAAGAAAGTCAAACAGGTTCGGAACAACATGAGGGTAAATAATGGTATGCAGAATTTTCAATACATCACATGCATACACATCTATTTACAAAATGAGAGGCTTTCTTCATTAATAATGTTGGAGTGCTGAATCTATTTGGCACACATACTGTATACACATGTGAATGTTCTCATATTCTTGATATGCAAAACTCTGGTACTTGTCATTTATACAATGCGCATTGTGTGAGGACGCATTTGTAGGCTATTTAGTAAATCTATTTAGGTGTCACAGTGTGTTCTCACAGATGACTCCATGTGTCGTCTCTAAGAGAGTGCCAAGTGGAAGAGCTCTTGCTAGTTGCATGAGGGACACACATACATGATAAAGTATAAAAAAATGAAGGACTTACTTTGATAACATATGATGGATGGAAGTCGGGAGATTATATGAGGACACATTTGGCTCAATCCTACTATTGTCATTAGTCTAACTTTTGAGTTAAACAAGATTTAATCTCCATTGTCAGCATTCAGAGTTTTGAAATCAAGCTGATTACGAAAGAGGAGAAAAACAGCCCTTAGCTCCGCTCAGTTTTCCTTTCCTAGATAATCCTGTCATGCCATAACCAAATACTTCCATGCAATTGGCTCATTTAATCATTGATTTGCTTATAACAAAAACTTGCGTTGAGTGAAATAAACCAATGTGTCCTTAGGACAGACGAGAGGAGAGAGAGAGAGAGAGAGAGAGAGAGAGAGAGAGAGAGAGAGAGAGAGAGAGATAAACGAGATGTGCTTTAGTATTATTTTTGGGGTGCGTACGCATGCAGCGGGGGCGTTTGGTGAGGAAAGGGGGGGTCCAGCTTCAGGACACTTCTGCTAAGCACTGTGTTGTCATCCTCCCACCTCGCCACACTGTGCTTTCACACCATAGTGAGTCACGCTGGCTCTCTGAGCTCTGGAGGTGCGCAATGTGGAATGCTAAGCACACTGAGAGAACTTCACAGAATTCAGACTCTTTATACTCTGGCTTCTCATCTCTCCTTTGTACCTGCTTGGAGATGTTGAAAAAGGCTGAGAGAAAGCGGCTTGATCTTTGTTTCGGTATGCAGAGCTAAATGTACATTTAGTATTGTCTTGGTTTACCTTATTTTTTTAGGCTTATCTATCTATCTATCTATCTATCTATCTATCTATCTATCTATCTATCTATCTATCTATCTATCTATCTATCTATCTATCTATCTATCTATCTATCTATCTATCTATCTATCTATCTATCTATCTATCTATCTATCTATCTATCTATCTATCTATCTATCTATCTATCTATCTGTCTATCTGTCTATCTGTCTGTCTGTCTGTCTGTCTAATTATATTATTTATTATGAATATGTATTTATTTTTACATAATCTAAATATATTATAGGAGTCAGGTGTGAAGCAGTCAGGGAAGGGCCTTAGGATATTGAGGCAAGAGGAAAAATATTTAGCATGCGTATCTCCACTTTCATACCCCACACTGTATTGTGTGCACTGTTCACTTATGAAAAGATAATTATGATTTCTTAATGAGATTGCATTCATCAACTTGCATTAGGACTTATTAATGCTTCTGAGAGGGAAATGCTAATAAAGTCTTGGAACGCATAGTGAATATAACGGACTGCCATTAATATCTCTCTGTGGGTATTTGGTAATTACTTTGCTGATTCCATCAATATTATAACACAAATATGAACAATAACAACATGGGCGAGCTTAATTGTATGCTAAATTATGTTAATCACTTAGACTAACTAGTGCATCAGCCATTTTGAAGGCCTCACACGCTCTCTGCTCTGCTCTTCTCATTGGGCCACACAAAGACCCTGTGTGCTCAGCAACAACTTGTCACCTTTCTGCATGTCATTTTGTATTAGTGTATCTGCATCGCTTGAGTGGAAACTAAATGAATGGGACCATTCTTCCTGTTTCCCTGGCATCCCTGACAAGACATTCCTGAGGTCACAGATGCAATTTTGTGGTCAACATGTAGGGGGCGCCGAGTATTGATCACTCAAACGGGACAAAGGCATTGCTAAATAATTTAGAAGGAATGGTCGGATGTTCACAACCTGGTTGACAACATGAAATCTGTTTTTGCACAGGTGATAATCTATGAAAATTTAGCAACTGTGTTGTTTATTAAAAAGAGCATTTTTTAAGTATTCATGGAATCTAGCACTCACTTTAAATAGATTAACATCCACATGCGCTCAATGAGAACATTACTTTTTGGATTATATGTGCCCTTTTTTTTCTTGGATTAAAATATTTTCTGTCAAATATGGACAGTGGGTTCTGCAGTGTAGTAGCTTGACTAAGATCTACATTAAATTGTTTAGGCCTATATTAATGTTAACTTTTCATGAGGAACTGAAAACAAGATACATATTACAGGGCAACAAACTACATATTTTAATGATGAAATCTGTTTACTTACTATCCTCTGCAGTTCAATTAATTTTCTTTAGGAATAGTTATGAGACACACGAGTAAACATGCAGCGTGACTAACTATGTTCAAATGAAATCCCGCACAAAACTGCCACTTTTACAGTACCAGTAAAAAAGCTACTTATTCTTATTTATTTACAATTACATTTAAGAATGCACCTTGTTTAATGTACATAGGCTAGTAAGGCTACTAACATGTCCAGTTAACAAATGTAAAAATAAATGTTTGCATCTGACAACAATTTTCCAAGGCTTCAATAGAAAAAGCAGTATCATCTTAAAATGTTTAAACTAAAACCGCCAGAGCATTTTAGTTTGAGTAAAACATAATGTGAAATGGGTTTATATTCAGACAATAAAAATGTGATTGTGAAAATAACTTGGGATGGTATTGATTTTAGTTGTTATTCACAAACTACTTCCTGCAGAGTTTAGTTTATCAATCATGGCTGGTTACAAATAGCAAAGAGAAATATGAAATAAACATGAGGCGGTTTTTGCAAATGAGGTAAAACACTGAGGCTAATGTTCGTACTATTAATCAAAGTGTTAATTATGCTTAGAATTAAGCATGCCACAAATGCTTCCAAACTAATACGACACAGATTTAGTAATGCACGTATTGGAGAGGTCAAACCTACTCTTGTCAAAGACAACAGAATACCAGTCGCGTGATAACCGTGCACCACATAAATTGTGCTGTTGCTAGGGCAACGCCGTCCGTAGGGGGCCCATTCCCACAGATACAAATCACGCTTCTCTCTGTTGTCAGCTATCGCGAGATTCCTGTTAGCGAAGCGTAGCAGCAGCTCGCAGTGACCTCATCAGCAGCTGCAGCGCGAGGCGGAGCAGCAACTTTTGTATGAACTTCTAAGTTGAATAATTGTGAACGAGACGCTGGGGCCAACGGTGCTTCTGCTGGAGTAGATACAACAAAACGCTAAAAAATCTCCCGCGTCAAACGGGAAAACAGCAGGAATAACGGCTGCACACAGACTGCACTTCGCTGGCGATTATTACGAGGCGGAGAGCAGAAGCTTGTGTCGGACTTTTATCGGAGGGTTTTGTGGGAGAAGAGACCGCACGAGAGCAGCGAGAGGTGGAGAGGGAAGAAGGTGAGTTCATAACATGTCTGTGATTTAACCGTCCATGCCAACTCCCAACAGTGCTTATATGTTTGTAAAGGGGGCCAAGGATGTGTTTTTTCGGAGGAATGCTCATGTGTTATCTCTAAAATGACCGCGTTTTATCCCTCGAGCGAGTTGCGACGGTTAACGGGTGATCTCTACTACTACTACTCACCTGTTTATCAGGAAAACCAGAATCGATCTGAAAGTTGCAGTGAAGGCGATAGTGTTTTGATAGATGAAGATGTTGATAGCAGGCAGAATAGAAATATAAACATGTCGTCCGCTGTGTCGTGATTATTTGGTCTCAATTTGATAAACAATAGGACGTAAGGTAAATATTATATTGGATAAGAGTTTTGATCTTAACTCCAGATGTGGGAAGACCAGTAGCACAGCCGTTTACCAGTGACAGACCAACAACTTCTTAAACATGGATTGTGTGCGTCACATGGCATGCACATATAATCATTACTGCATCAGACAGGGCGAGAATTTAATCAAATGGATCGCAAATTATGAAAAGACATGATTCTGACTATTATGTTTTTTTATCATTAAATCAGGAGTTGCGTGAAGTTTGAAGGAGGTACTTTGTAAAACTTGAATGGCACTTGAAAATGACTGTTTTTCAGTTAATATCTTCCTGTAAATATCAGAGAATTTTAAAGTGTGATTTCCAGGCATGTATCTTAGTCATGTAAATTAATACAAGTTTCAGTAATACAATTTTTTCCCTATCCATGTCAATTTCCAATTCGTCAGGTTGAAAACTTTTTTTTTCCCTGTGTGGAATTTATTAAAAAAAAATCCTTATACATTAATCACTGGAAATGTAATGCACATTAATTGGTCAAAAAGAGTAAGTGCCATCCCTTATATTTAAATAATTTTGAGAACAAAGGCTGTCTCTCAAAAAACAGTAACATTAAGCTTGCCTACCAAGAGCACAATTTGTACACCACACACAGGCTCTTTCCAGACACTAATATCTATGGAATCTGCTGCATTAGCTGTGAATCAGATCAGGTGTCCAACCGGAAGAGGCATTGGGCTGTAGATCACATTGCATTTGTTATCGATAACATTTTTGTCACGTCAAAATTGTGAGGTCTGTTGTTGTAGGTTGACTAATGGCCTTTCCTTCAGTTTTCTCCCTGTAAGGGCTTCACTGATTTGTCATTTGCATGTCTTTTCTTCATTGTGTGGGTGGTGTGTGCTCACTGTGTATTGGCCAGGCTCTAAATGCAGTTAATGTGGGGGTGGATTTGTAGAGCTGATTCCTGATTGAAGTGCTTTCTGGCATTCCTTTTTTAACTTAAATATATGGAAGATGCAGACCATCACAAGATTTAGAAAAATGATCAAGGAAGAACTTTGTATGGTATCATAACGCCCCAGAGATGTTGATGTTACCATGTCCTTTGACAGAAGTGCCACTGTTTTTGTTTAGTCTTGAGTCAATCTGACCACTTACAGACTTCCAGTTGACCACCTTCAGATTTGCGCTTTGTTGTTGTTAGATCCATCCGTGGAACAGGACGGATCTCATAATTCCCTTTTTTTAAAATAGAAATGACATTACATATTTTTAGATGTAAAAAATGCTGCATTTATGAGTTGATTTTGATAGTCGGTAGCAAGCAAGCAGATATCGCCCTGCTGTGTGAAACTTAGTTAGATTTAATGTTTTCTTCCCCCAACCTCTATCTAAGAATGCCAAGGATGCAGTTATCTGCAGGCAGTGTCGCATTTCCAATATTA
Organism: Pimephales promelas; assembly: GCF_016745375.1. Next base: position 15,019,275 of record NW_024121432.1, on the reverse strand, counting down.
AGTAGCCTATTGAAAGGGAGTGTGTAGGTGGACACGCACATGTTGTGAAACATGTAGAAAAGGAAATGTGCAAGGGGAAAAAAGGGTGGATGATTGGCAGCAGAGAGAGTTTTTCTCATATAGATTGCTCCAGATTCTATAGATCCCGATTAGATTGAGGTCTTTATCATTGCCACAGGCTTAACAAATTATGTGCAAGTTTGTGCATTTAACAGCTTCACCTGTTGCTCTCTATATGCCGTTGCTATGGAAGTTTGGTTAATCGTGTCTGCTGTTAGGTTATGTAAGTATATTTTTCAAGATTTTGCAGGAGACAACCTCTGAATCTAATTCTGTAACAGGTCTGCACTCTGCATCAGATGTAATTCGTCAGATAGTATCTAATAGTCCTGCTTTTTAATGCTTATCACGTCCATTGGTATTAGAGCCCGACCGATGTGGATTTTTGGGGGGCGATACCGATAAAAAAGCCAGATATCGATATATCGGCCGATATTATTTATGTGTATATTAGTTATTATGTATGTGTATAGTACCAGTCAAAAGTTTGGACACACTTTCTGTGTACAAACTTTTGATGGATACTAATGTATATAGAATACACAGTATAATCAGAATAAATATTTAAATGTTTTTTGCAGTGATCACTCAAATGTGGTGAATGGTGATCATAAAACACTTTTGTGATAAAGATATGTAATGGAGACAGGGATAGAATGAAGAATGATATGATAGAATGAGAATGATACATTTGAGCTCAGCCCATTCTCACCCCCAAGGCGTCACTTAACTGACGCCTTGGGAAGCATTTTGACCATGCTTCAATATCTGACGCTTTAGGCGCCCTTTAGCGTCAGTTAGATGACGCCCTAGGATCGCGTGTAACCCTACCCCCCACCCCAGCCCAGACCTAAACCTAACCGCGTCATCTAACTGACGCTTTCCTTTAGCGTCAGTTAGATGACGCCGTAGCATCGCCTAAAGCGTCAAATATTGAAGCATGGTCAAAGGTGAGAATGCGTTGGTAACCAAACTAGTTTGCATTGCATGTTATGTTATATTATATTATAAATACTGTTCCATAATCTTCCTCTAATTCCTCTAATCTCTACCAGTGGAGGAAGAACTCTTTTTACTAAAGTAAAATTAATAATATCATAATGAAAACGTTTTTAATTACATAAGTACAGTACTTTTATACTATTTTTAATTAGTAAGCAAAATGCACTAAACCTTAAACATAGTGTTATAATCATATAAATTATTGCTTGTGTAACGTAGCGTTATAGACTGAATGAGCTTCAACACTGTGTCTGAACCGGACGCGGCCATTGTTTGCAAATGAAGTTCAAATAAGTGACCACAGGTGACAATGACAAGCATTGTGACTCAGAAACAAGGAAAAGTGTGTCAAAAATGACCTTTTCCCAGCTATATATCTATATTTAATCCATGAAGTTCCACTGTTGCTGCATTAACCCTGAAATGATGACCTACTCTTGTCATGTTACCCCCCCCCCAATCAGCTACTGGTGGTTTCAACCAGTACTAATTTCCAGCATATTGTTCTGCCACCTCATTTAATATCCTATCTTCCAATAAGCAGCATCTGTTGATGCTGATCTGATGAATGGCAAAGAAACAGTTGAAGGTTCAGAATGTATCTGCATTATCGCTGATATTCCCACCAACTGTCTCGCCATCTGCCTAACTAACGGCGCCTGCGTTTCGTGCAGGAGAGCAGAGATTTTCAGTCTCTTGTGATAGAGAGGATGGGTGTTAACATGGCACCCAAATGCTGAAATTAGTATTGAAGGCACCCATCTTACTTGTGGACTCAATAATTACAGTCCTGTCTCCTCTACCACTTTGGGCTCCATCTTAATGCAGGCTGTACCCTCAGATTTATGCAGCCATTAGTCATGAAGACAGTCTGTTGAAAACTGGAGGTGAGAAATGAGAGCTGAGGAATTTTTGATGCAGGATTCTTATTCTTACCATGGTTTTTGATTCAAACAGTTTAGTGACTCAATATTGAGGCTTTTTAAAGTGATGTTTTTTTTCTTTTAAAAATAAACCAAAAACCTAATGCCTTATTGCCTTCAGTGTAAATTGGCTGACCAAAACCTTTAGTCAGGATGGATGCGTTATCAGCAGGCAGTGGTGATTCACCTTTCTATGAAAGCGTATATGATGGTAGATTTTTAGTGACAGGCACAATGTCTTGAACAAACATCTTTAGGAGCATCTCTTACTGCATTTAATAAATGGAAGCTTGTCAGTGTCATATTTTCCCAGCCTTCCATGATTCTTTTTTATCTGTTTAAAACCTAATCGCATTTTGAACACAGTGTCTTTTGGAGAACGTTATTATTAGTACAGCATCCACTTCCCTTAGTCATAATGCGGTATCCTAGTAACAGCCTTGCGGTTTGGCGTATTGGTCAGCTAGTTTAACTATTCTTTGGAATCTGTTGTAATGATGTGTAATGTGCCCAGGCAGGTCATCCTATGTATTACATTTGTCTCTGTGCGGCTTACATCCACACTGTAATAGTTTAGGTCAGTATATTCATGAATAAACATAATCAATTACTAGCTGCAGACTAACTAAGAAAGTGGATGCATAAATCAGGACGTTCATTGATAAGTATTTAATGGCAGTGTAGCATTACAAATGTTTAAAATTGTGTGTAGTTGAAATGAGTAAAATTTTATATTGTTAGGCTACATTATGCAACATGCATCTTGTGATATTTTAGGCCGTTTAAAATAAACAGGCTGTCTGAGGCAGTTTAATTAAGAATCTTCTTACCTGAATGGTACCCACTTCTTGTTATTCAGTAGCTGTTTTGCTTTTCCTAAATCCAGTTGGGGTCTGTAGTTGGTGTGAGTGACTGCAGCATATCTGGGTTCAATTGTAAGTAGGGAGAAGTGGAGCTTTGGAGCTTGGCCACTTTTTTGCCACTTCAGGGGGAATTGGTTTAAATTAGATTTTTAATCCCAGATTCAAACTCTAGAAAAATGTGCACAAACTGTACCACCAGTACAGGAATACAACAGGTTGTCAATGGGGTACAATTGCATGTTTTTTTTTCTGGCTGTGTGGGGGAAACTATGGGAGACTCTTTTGACCTCACCTTGCAGCAGTTTTTTTTTCTTCTTCACAAAATAGATGCAGGTCTGCTTGCTTTAATTTGATTTAGGTTACTAAGAACCCATTCATTTACAATTATGCAAGGTTATTTTATTTAGTGGTAATCTGCTTATGATCTCCAGCCTATTGTGATATTGTTACTGCCCACTTTTAGCTGTAGTGTTTATGTGGATGATAAATCTGTAATGGATTTACGCCCGGGCTAAGTGATTTTGTGGTTAAAGAGGTAGCTCTGCTAATAGACTTATAAACTTTGTGTTGGCAGCAGTCTATTTTCAGTGCTTTTTCTTGTTCTTTGTGTGTGTGTGTGTGTGGACATTGCTCTTTATCTTTGATATGCTGATATCAGCAGAACTTCTGGCTGACCCGGTGAGCTCTTCCTGGCTCTCTTGAAGTGAATGTATTGCCAGGAAACAGAATATCTCCATGTGAAATCAATTCAATGTCATATGTAGGCTAACACTGCTTTCGTGGCAGTCTGGTGGCAACATGGCTTTCTTTAGCAAAAACTGTCACAGGTTAGAGAGTCATTGTTTGAATTATAATAAGCCAAGCAGGGTTTCCGCAGGGCATTAAAAAGCATTAAAAGTCCTTAAATGGATTTAGCAAAAATTAAGGCCTTAATAGGCATTAAAAAGCTTTAATTTATTCCTACAGTCATACAATTTTTTAAAATAGTTTTGAAGAAAATTTTATATCAATTTATTTGAATATAGCCTTCACAATTAATCATTTGTATTTGCTGTCGCAAAATATGTACGTCCGTGTGATAAATATGCGGAACCCGTTTGGTAATTGCTTCCGGCCGGAGCAAAAGTGTTGTGATGCGGAGGTAACGCGGGTCTGTTGTACAGCGGTGGACAGGTCTGAACCTTGAAAAATGGGAAAGTGCAAATTCCAGCCAAAGTGGATAGAAACCTGCACCCTGAGAGAAAAGGCCAGGTTAGAGGATGCCGGTGATAAAAATATCACAGAATTACAGACACTCTAGACATTTGCAAGGTTTTTAGAAGCACTATATATAAAATTAGTTAAAGGTTTAGCGCTTAGTTAGTTTTGTTAAAAAAGCCATCTTCGTTTTGTTAGTTCTATGTTATAGTCTAAGCGAGTTTGTCATTGAACTGTTTTGATTTGTTTTTCATTAAGAGTAATAATGAACCCACCATTCAAGCAATTGTCGCCCCCAAATTGTTGCTGATTTGAGTGTAGAATGTGTGTGGCCATTCACAAGATATTTTTTTTAAAGGATGCAATGTTCATCCTTTTGTCCAACACCCCCCTAAGTTTCTCACCTGTTGCTGATGGCAATCTGATTTTCTGAAGTTTTTTATTTTTGTTGCTGCATTTAGAACCATTTTAAACTGTTTTTCAAAGGTGTGTGAGAGTAGGTGGGTGAGGCTGACGAGGTGGAATGGGTGAGAGGGATCTGAACTCAATAGAGGTGAGGTCATCCATTTGAGCTTTATAGCAAAGGCCAGCAAACACAGAATTTAGGAACAATCAAATGTGTATGCAACAGTACCCTCTGCATTCCCTGCCACACTTTCGTGTGTGTGTGTGAATTTAAGCTCTCTGTGACTCAAAGCAAACATTGTCACCAGGAAGTGAAGGTTAATGATTATTTGGGTAAAGAGAAATCAAACGCCATGCATCTCTTTTTGTCAAACACATGTTAGTTCTAACTTGGACATGCTGTTTACATGATGTTCCAATAATGCTGAGAGCGAGATTGTAGGTTATATACAGTGTTTTAGCTGGGTTGGTCCAATTTTAAATGGTTTACTGTATACTTTGGTTATTTTTATTAAAATAAAGACTTTGTAAAAGGGCATAGTTAGACCCCTTTAAGCATTTCCGCTGGTATTTTATTTTATGAGTGTCTGTTTTTCCATCTTCATTCAGATATTTTGAAAACTGCGATTCACTCTGACAGGCTGCTTTTTGTGCACATTTCATTCAAAACAAGTGGGCTGTTTTCATTCGGGTCCAGTGAATGATTTAAACCTGCTTTGATCAGAGCATTGGAAAGGTGTCTAGAATGCTGCCATTTTAGAAAATCTTGTGATCAGCTCTTATTGTTGTGATCCCTACTGCTAGTGTTACTTCAAAGAAGATCTGTCATGCAAACAGTTTTACCCAGTACCTGAACCATGAAACAATGCCCTACACGAGCCAGTTTTGGAGTAATTGCTGTGAAAATGGCTGTGAGGCATTTTAAAGTCATTGAGCACTTAAACTCATTGTTTACTCATTGCTAACTTTATATCTTCGCCCACACCTTTGTATTCTAAAATTCTAAAGTATCTAAAAGCTGCCACAAAGAACCAGCAAAAGTAATGATTATGAATATTAGGGCTGTGTTGAAAAACTCGATTCACCAATTCTGAATGGATTTTCATTTTAACTCAGAGGATCGATTTAATAATAGGCTTACATTTTCCCTGTGAAGTTGAACTTGCCGCGACTGGGAGATCCCTATATGCGCATTGAAAGGCTTTCACTCAGCGCGCACATTGTAACGCAATGGGCTTTGAGTGGATTTAGGATTTTGCATCCATCTGATGAAAAAGTAAGCTGTAGAAAGGAGCAAACTGCAATAATAGCCTGTCAATTAAAACTCAGAGCAGTGATTGATCAAATTTAATTTGTTTACCTCCCTTGGGTGATTGTGTGTTTGTTTACTAACTGTTGAATACATTTACTCTGTGGCTTTATGGCTTTTTTTGCCCCAGAGTTGTGAACAGATGTGTTTGTGTATCTGACTATGTGGTGGTTACGGTAATTCAAAAACCACATACAGCAGTAAATGGGATCTCACAGGCAATTCATTGTCTGCTGCAAGGGTAAAGCAGGCTTCAGGAAAGTTTTGTTAGGGCAAATAAGAGCCACTTAAAAACCTAATAGTGATTGGAATCCTAAACCTCCTTTACGAAATGGCACCTGTTGGTACCTAAGTTTTCTTTTGTTGTATGTCTTAAACATATATAGAATCAAACCAGAAATAAAATAAGTCTTATTAATTTAGGAAGTGCTTTGACAGTACCCACAGGGCTCAATGCTAAGGATTTTTTTTTTCTACTGGCCTCAGCAAAAAGAAAGAAATTTTTTTTTTGACCTATGTAAAATTGTATTCTAATAAATAAGCCACCAAATTTCTTGATAATTCTCGATTGATTCCAATTTTTGGTACCACAACAAAATCTACCAGCCTAACTAATATAAAACTTAAACATTATTATTGAAGACAAGTGAGTCTCTAGTAATAAAAAAAGAACAAATAAACCAATTGCAAGCAACAGCTCAAATAAATGCATCAGAACAAGGCGGGTTTTGGCGGTGATCCTCAGCTCTCCATCAAGGTCAGCTCTTCACAAAATTAATCCACCTCTACTTAAATGTGATAGTTTTTAGGAAATTTTAGGAAATAAAGACACTGGTCTGTTTTGTACATGATTGCCATCTAGGTTGTAGCCTACACATTTCTGTGATGAAGGCATAGCTAGCTAGCAAAACTGATAGCAGTGTTGTAGTCGAGACCACCTCACTCGAGTCCGAGTCGAGACCGAGACCAGAGAGAGTCGAGTCCGAGTCAAGACCGAGTCCATAGAGAGTCGAGTCCAAGTCGAGTCCGAGACCAGAGACGGTCGAGTCCGAGTCGAGACCGAGACCAGTGAGGGTTGATTACCTAATTTACTTTTATTTACTTAGAGAAATCCTTTTTTATTTTACTGAATTTACTTAGAGTTTAAAAAATATGATCAGTTTAGGGTAAAAAGGCCACATAGTAGGTGATGTTAAAAGTAATTTTATTACAATTTGTCATGCGCAGTTGTGCACTAGAAAATCACCAATCACTGGGCGTGTCAATCAATTTAAAGAAATATTTTATTAACATACATTAATAATCATGAAAAATATTTTGAATTGAACTCAAGTGGACTCGGGAATAAGTCCGAGTCCTAAAAAAAAAATGTTCGAGTACTAGTCAATTCCGAGTCCAAATGGACACGAGTCCATGACAAGACCAAGACCATTAAAATATGGTCTCGAGACCGAGTCCGAGATGAGTCCGAGTCTCGAGTACTACAACACTGACTGATAGTACTGACCAGAGAATGTCTAATGGTAGACGGGCTTTGGTACTGACGCTAAGTTGCGATTGAGCGCCAAACGGATGCGAATGTGCTCTATTGTTAGGGGAGGGGCCAGCCTCAGTGCGTCATCAATTGGGGTGTGTCCAGGAGATCATTGAGCCACGTTTTAGCCCCGCCCAAAAAATCCGGAAAATAGTAATGGTGAAAAACTGTTTAACACCACAATTCAGTACTTTACAGTTCACAGTCTTTGTAATATGTTTTAGCAATACATTTCTAACATTAATAATGTGTTTAGATTTTTTTTGCCTTTACAGGGATTTTAACAGTATTCAGGTACAGAAATGTTATAATCAATCGTAAAATAACATTGCATTGTCTTCATTTATAAATTAAATATAGATTAATCCTTGTCCTACAAAAGGAATATTAGGCTGCTGTCACTTTAAGACCAAATGCCTGGACTGAATATTGTATATTACATGTGTTTTCATTCTCAACTGTTTACGTACATAAGATATATCCTAATTGACCTAATGAGGATACTCTTCAGGATGGGGATTTTGACATAATTAAATTTTGTGTGAATTTTTCAGTTCAAGCGTGAATATGTGAAAAAGAACTCTGTACTCTGTTATTCTCTATAGTATTCACATGTATTCTCTATTAGAAGCAGCTTTTTGGGCATACACTTTGGATATGTGTGCACACAAAAACAATACATCTTTCATGGCATGCGAGTACCAAATTGAATTCGTGTCTTCTTGCACTTACATATTTAGACTGACATGGCTTAAAAATTAGTGCAAATCATAAACTTTTGTGACGATGCAGCAATGGCCTGATCGGGCAAGTGACAGTTTCGTCAACTGTCCCAAGCATTGTTTACGCTGGCTCCGGGCCATCAGGCAGTCCATATTGTCCACAAACATATGAAGATTAAACTGATGAACCTAATTTGAAAAATATGTGGGGAATTTTAGTAAAAACAAGGAAAATTTGAATGATCAAACTAAAAGTAGAGGATTGACTATCACTGCAGTGGCTCACTTTTGAGATTTAACAGATTACCATGGAAACTTTTGTTGTACATGTCAGGTGCTCCTGGGCAGGTTAAGTACAGGTTTAGCTCAGCTGAGCATAAAGTTCCTTTTATTAATATTTCTTTTGTACTACTCTGTATAGAAATTAAGCTTTCTATATATATATATATATATATATATAAAAGATAATTCTTGCAATACTGCAACACTATATGCGTTTTCCTTCATATTTGATCTCAGATGCTGAGAAATTAATATGAGACATTCCTTTCTGGATTAAAATTCTCACTCTCTTTGAACTCGTGGCATTATTCCGATCTCATCATTCCCTCACAATGGCGGTCTGTTCACACAAAGTTGAAATCACCATGACACCTGGTAGGGCTGTAAATAAATGAGTTCATTCAGTTCCTTAAATCTGGAAAAATGTAGTACAGGCAGGGCTTCAGACTAACTTATCCACTAGTGGCACTGGTGCTACCACTTTCTCAGTTGGTCGCACCAGCACATGATTTGGTTGCACCCTTTTCCTTTCCTTTTTCCTACAACATAGGATTCATCAGTGTGCTGATAAATAGTTGTCTAAATGTTTTTTATTTTGTCGTTTTTATTTTATATGACTTAATTCCAAAATTTCCGCATATATGCAACCATTTTTTGAGAATGTGTTTTATGTGGTTTTATGAGTTTTATGTGGTCGCATTTGTTCGAGTGCATGGTCATTTACTCATACTCAGTTAATTTCACGCATGCGCAACAGAACGCCGTTATATCAGCAGCAGCAGCTACTGCAGTCTGTATGTTCAAAATGAACGAGTACATCATGAATCAATTTTCCAAACCATGTTTTTGACTTATCCTGTTTTTGTTTTTGAGAATATCTTGATTTGATAGTTAAAAGATTAAAACATTTTGGCAAAATTATGGTATGCAGATTAAGACGTGGTATGCAGTTCCTGTGCTGGAAAGACAAATAAAAAGGATTGTAAACAATATGCCACATTATGAACTCTTTCGCTAAATATTTGCACTATATTAGCCTTTATTCATTATATATTACTTGACCTGTTAGTGATGTCTTGATTATTCAATGTATGTTTAAAATATCTGTCATAAAAATGACAGCCAGTGAGTGAATTATTTGTTTTCAACAACAAATTGGAGTAAAAACATATAATTAAATTTAATTAAGTTGTGCAGTTTACGTTTTTGCATACAATTGGTCATTTAAGTGTCGATTTTATATCTAAAAATGTATATAAATATATATATATATAATATATTTAGGCTAATAGTGGGCTCTCTTGTTAACCTTTAATATCATAGTAATGTGCAAGTAAGGGCTGCCTAGTTTACAGCATTAGCAGAGATAATCATATCTTTTAATTATAACTGAATTAATTTAAAAACAGAGACACAATTAGTTCAGTGAACCACTGTAAAAAGAAAAAGAATAAAAGAAGCTGTTTAGTTTTCTCCCTCCTGCTGTACCAAACCGCGACGTCAAAACTGAGCTACGTACCGAATCTTAAGTTTTGTGTACCATTACACCCCTAAAAAGAACTGAACAGGTTTTTCAGTATAACATCTGTGACGTCACAACACCTGCCTGACTGTTGCTCAGGTGGGGTGAAAACTGCGAGGCAACTTCCTCTGTTTGCCTTGTTGCCTTAGAAACAAGGATGAAGCGGCAGTAACGGCCTTGCTGCGTAATGATGGTAATTAGCAGTAATTTTCTCCTGTGTGCTTGCAACATTCCTCTGATCTCAATAGACGCTCGAGGATTTCTGTTGCTGTGCCTTCTGTAGAATCTGTTGAAACGATTAGAGAACTTGGAGGAACGTGAGCTCTGTTCCTCGTATGACGCGTGATGAAATTATGCCAATAAGTATTTCTCCAAGCAAGGCAATTATTGAAGACTTTGCTTCACGCAACAAAATTGCATAGAAATAGGTAGAGAAAATGCATGCTTGACCGTCACTTGGTTATTTTTAACTCTATGCGGTGATTCAATCTCATTTTCGCTCTTTCACTTATTGAGAGAGTGTAGGAAATGCATTAGTGGAAAAAGAAGCGCCCAAGACTTCTCACCTAGACACACACACACATTCTGAGACGTTTAAGTGCAGCTACCCTGCTGCTCTCTGAACTTCTACTCAAATCGATTGGGGCTTGAAAACACAATATTAAAAGACCATATGTGCTGCTATAGCCCTAATGATAGATTGACATCTGAGAGCTGGAGTGATGTAACAGTCTTTATAAAACAGATGGATGGTGGATGTGGTTGATCAATACGGTCTTGCCAAAATACATGATATAGATAACTGATATAAAGTTCTAGCCTGACTTCGTCATACTCATATTCTAGTCAGAATGTGAGTCTGATACTGCTCCATAGGGCTTTGATTATGAGGTGTGTCTTAATCGAACCAGGAAAAAACTACAACTCGGCACTCAATTGGATAGACCTGGCTACAACCAGTCAGTGCAATGCTGTAAGTGACCCATGTTGAGCGACTCATAGTTGTCAACAAACCTGAACTGCACACACTCTGGAAAAAGTATTTAAAAGAAAAATGAGTGTTTTTGCCAGTGTTGCAAAATAGGGTTGTGCCGATAGACGATAGTATCGTGTATTCGACGATAGTCTGACATATCGCCGATGGCAGATGCCTTTGACGATATCAATACGATAATTGGCTCGTTTTACCATAATGTATTAAATTATTATTATTATTAGGCCTATTATTATTATTATAAAGCTAGTATTGTTATTAAATGAATATTAGGAACTACAATTAATTTGCCTTGCCTAAATTTACAACGACATCACCTCAACAATTGCAACAACACACGCACTAATGAGGACTCCTCTAAGAGAATGTTTTTAAAACAGACTAAAAAACATCCCACATCAAAATTTAATCGCAAGGTGATCCATTCACAAATTATCAAGTGTGCTCGTTTTAACAGACGCAAAATTCAATTTCCTACAGATCCAAGATGAAAACGGCATCGTTGTTCGTCAGTATTTGTTTCTGTAACACATTAACAAAACGTTTAATGACACTAACACTAAAAACAATACAATTACTAAATAGTATTAATAATAATATCACTAAAATAGTATTATAGTTACCGTTATCATCGTCGTCTCTGAGGGAACGCGGCGTTAATGCAGATGCCGAAAGCAGTCCGTTTTTACTTTCACTTTCAGAGATTGAGCGCGTTTACATGCGACGTCGTTCTTAACCTGATTATGTTGAATAAACTTGACAATGCATGTGGTCATGTAAACGTTTCCTTTATCAGAGTCAAGTCATAAGTATAAGTATAAACCGATCGACTCAGCTAGACGTTTGGCCCTTGCTCTTGTTTCTATCGGCATTTAAAACACATTAACCCGCGTACTTCGTGCTTACTGAAGTGCGCATGTGAAGTGCGCAGAGAGCGCACTGGTAGGGGGGCACATATCGCAAACTCCGACTCTTTCTGACCCAAGAAATTATTAAAACGTGTTTTCATCTCGTGCAGAAATAGACCAAAATGCTGCATGTAATAATGGCATGAGAATAGGCTAATGTGTCCGTAAATTTCCCGTTGACAAACAAAAGGATTAGGATCTCTTTTTTTTTACTTCACTATACCAGGAAATAACCTGATCCTATTAATAAACACTCCACCTTTGCTAGCAAAATAGAAAAAAAGATTCTCGTATATAAAACAGAGTAGGCTAATAAATCAAGCAAATTAATAAGTAGGCTAAATAATCAAGTTAATAATCAAATAAGTTAGCCCCGCCCCCTCACGATAATATCGTGTATCGCCGATCTCACAGGCTGACGATAGGACGATATGAAAATGGAGCATATCGCCCAACACTATTGCAAAAAGAACCTAAGGATTCGCCGACTACTTGCAAACTCGAAACACATTTTTTGAATGAAATCGAAAATGTGAATGTATATACGACCAAGTTCTCCGTTTAGGATTAGATCTCGCCAATCAAGCCAACAAATCTGCTCGCATTTGTTGGTCCTGTCCTGTCTCAACTTTATAACATTGTTGGAGCGCGACTTGATTTGTTTTAATAAATGGAGAGATGATGAAAGAGACAAGGCTGATGAAGCATGTTCATTTGACTGGGAGACAAAATTATGTTTTAATGATGATTTAAATTGAAATTAATGATTAAAAATAATACACCTCTTATAAGGGGTACAGTGACTACCAGTATATCAATATACACACACAAATGCATCCTGATAAAGTTCCCTTGGCCTTTGGAATTACAATAGCCTTACATCAGCACATACACTTCACACCATATAGAAATTGGCGTTTTTTATTTCAGTTAGCCTAATGGCTGGTTTGATTTGCGTTGAGAGATGATCTTATGGAAAGTACCCCATGATAATCGGTGAAGGGTATGTGGTGATGTGCGGCTATGTTAATTCCAAATAATACGTGTCGTACATGTATATTCCTGCCTGACAAGGCTATAGTTCATATTTCAACAGGTTTCTGTCGATTTCATAAACTTTAGTCTTGCTACAGTTCAACTGGAATGTCAAGTTTATGCAACAATGACACTAACTAATATATTTCATAATTCATTTCATACCGTAGATCTTTCTTGACTTCAAATTGCGTTCTTCTTCTGCGGTAAATCCAATGTAAACTGCTCACTGCTTGTCCAAACTTGAAGAAAAGCAGACGACTGATGCAGTTTGGTGCTTTGTTTTTTAGGTAATGAGTGTGTTCGCGTTCCTTCGTGGAGATTTGCATATCAATCTCTTTTGCTCGTGTGGGCGTGGTTAAATTAAAAATGAGCAAGCGTTTGAGAAACTGAACAGTTTTATACAAATTGCTTAAACAGAGAAAATTTGTTTTCGTTTTGAATCAGATCATTTAAAAGTACACACTTAGATGATTACGGTATAAAGATATATATCTCATGCCTGGGTGAATAGTATTCAAGTTTTTTTTTTTTTTTTTTAAGTTTAGAGACCTGCTCCAAAAAAAAAAGTCACAGTGATGAAGTGCCAGTTTATTTTCTTTACAAAAGCACAATGTTTTATTTTGATTGTAAGTGGACAAATAAAAAAGAAGACATTTAACGGTTTATTTTTTCATATTTCTGTCTGTATGACCAAAAATTATGGAGTATTTGAAGTCTATTTTGCTGCTATGTGAAAAAATCAAGCAAAACATGCCAGCGCGTTTGCTGACCCCAGAGGGTTAACCCCCAGCACAACTGTTTGCCTTGATCGTATCAATCCATGATTTTTCTGAACTCTAAATTAATTTCACAAAGTATTTTTTGACAGGTGTGATTTAAGTGGGCTGTGTTTGCGCTTTACTGATTTTGGGGTGGGGTTGGGGGATCATTCTATGATCAGTCATTATTGTTGCAGTTTTGTGCCGTTAGTACAATACAATTGGCATACTTTACCTTTAAATCCCACTTTCTCTAAAATTTCCTCAGCAGCATAGTCCTTTCATCAACATCTCTCCTGCCAAGTCAGCTCACGGAAACAGCCATCTATTCAGATGAACTTCTAGTTCCTTGAGGCAGGATTTGCAGCATGCTTCTGAGCTGCCTCGTGTTCCTTCACTGTAGAGATGTATTGAGAAGTCCCTGCCCCCGCAGTTAATTGTTTTGTTTTGGATGGAGCAGCCCAGATGTCTGTAGTCAAGGAATGGCTTGACCCTTTCTTAGGATGTTAGCTGCATGGATGAAGGCATTTGAGAAAGGGCTTAGCAGCAGGCCTTTCTTTCAGTTTTTTTTTTTTTTTTTTTTGTGACAAAGCCATACATCTGTCAAAGAATCACATGGCATGTGCCTCATGGACCGGCACTGCACTCTGAAGAGGGATTACCCAGGAGACAAACTACAACTTTTCTCACAGTCATTAAACATGGAGTTGTCAGTCTCATTTTAATTGCCTTAGGAACGGAAGGATACAGATCATGTCAATTGAAGGTTTTAATATTCACCTAGCCTACACCAATAAATATTAAAGTATTAGCTTAAGAATATTGCTGGCATTATGTGGTCTGAATTTTGCATTTTATTAGCCTCATATAGTTTTTTTGTTGCTTTTTCTTTCAGAATAATGCTGCATACGAATAATGAAAAGTTAATGCAAGCAATATATTAAAATGAGGATCGCTGCTGCTGAAGATGTCAATGATACATTTTTGATTCTGGCTAATTGTCACTCAAATGGAGGCATTTAAAAAAATATATAAATAAAGTTGCTTAATATATTAACAATGCATATATTTTTATTATTTTATGTCGGTGTATTACATTGCATCCACCGGTTCTACTATTAAGCAGTTCATGATCTCTGATCATAAACTCTGCTTTTTCAGTGCACTTGAAGAGGTGAGAAAGAAATTAAAATTGACCTGCAGGCACGCTGAGTCTGTTACACAATTGGCCCAGTTTCAATCACATTTCAATTATGATAATGTGATGTATCACAATGTATTGGATCGTGACACGCGTCACAATGTGTACTGTATCATGAGGTGGTGACCCAAATTATCTTTGCCGTCCCCTGTTGTAGTTTATTGCAAATCAACCATGTAGATTTTTGCTGGTTCTACTGACTGCATGTTAAGCTTATGAAAATGTGTGGTTTGTGTGCCTTACATAATTAAGCAAATGAAAGGAAAAGCACTTTTAGGTAGTGAACTCTGTTGTAAATGAGTGTCCCCAGGGCTCTGTGGCATCACCCCAGCAGCTCCACATGTTTGTCAGAGGACATCATGAAAACAATAGCAGCTAAGTAAAACAGCACCAGCAGCAGGACTTCAGGACTGGATAAAGGCTGTGGTTTATTTAGGCCCAGTCCATAAGTTGAACGACCTAAAGCTTTCATTAGCATGACTCTCTTTCTCTAGGTTCCTCAGGGGGCCTCCATCACATTGCAATGGTATCGAACACCACTAGCCTGGATGCCAGCCCAAACTTTGATCTATCTGTGTATGCACTGGCAGGGTAGAGTAGTGAGATACGAATGCTGTGTGTTAACTGATGTATACGTTAGTTCATTGACAGATTGACGTTACAACTAATGGTCATGAAAAACTTTTTCCCCGTGATTTGCAAAGATTAATATAAAGGTTTACTTACTAAAACTTTACACTCGCTTCTTTTGGAGGTGGAGAGGGAACATAAATAGTTGGTATTGATCAGGAGCAGCTTCTTAGCAAAACCAGCTTTATACTGACCCTTGTTTATAAAGAAGTCTACGATAAATTATTCGCGCAAACATGAAAGCATTGAGGTTTATCGTGGGGAATATTCCCATTGTAAACAAAACTCAGCCACTCCGTCTTCAGAGGTTCAAATTTAGGAAGATCAAAATGATTCCTGTGTTTATTATTGCACCCAAGAACAGAACAACATAATCGCTTGGACGCCATTCTGCTCCAGTGTATCATCAATGATGGACTGTGATGACAGCCCGCTCAGTCGAGAGACGATCGAGTAGTGTCCGAAAGTGGTGTGGTCTAGTATGCTGGTGAGCTCACTATATAGTGCTCTACTCCCTACCCCCTACTTAGGAGGTAGGTAGTAGTGGTTTGAGTGGAGATTTTGGATACAGCCATTATTTTACTACTTTTTCCACCGTGCATGCAGTTGAGTTCTGTTGACAATTATGCGTAGCTTAACATACGTCACTGCGTTGCTTTGATTGGTTGCAGGTCTATCCAATTGAGTGTAGAGTTTTTTTTTTTTTCTGGTTCAGTTAAGACACGCCTCATAATCAAAGCCCAATGGAGCAGTATCAGACTAGACTTGAAAATGAGTATGACAAAGACAGGCTAGAACACCACAGCACCTAGCCAAAATTCTAACATCATGCAAATACATTATATGGCTGTTACCTTACACTTCGGATGCATCCAATTACACCTCATCGGAAGACTGTATGGATGGTGAGCGCAAGAGTGCTTTAAGTGCAGTTGCAAAATATTGGATAACACCCATCACCTTTGCTGCCATGCACAGGAAGAAAAGCTGGGGTTATGTATAATATCAGATGTTAGGAAATAATAAGAGTTCTAGCTTTTAGATCTGTGGCTCTAACAATGTCAGCCAACATTATTAAAATAAAATCACCTTTTAAGATGCTCATCCTGGAAAGAAAACCCTGCTAAACCTTTCTGGTAGGAAGAGTGGTACAATATTTTCGCAGCTCAGTTTATGAACGTGTACCTCTCTAATAGCAACAGTAAAAGCTTGGGCTTGTGTGCATCTTTTTTGTATATGGAATGAGTCAAAATCACTGATGAGCTGGAGGCTACTGTGGTAGTTGGAAGTATGCTGCTCCAGCATCTGTTCAGTCCTCTTTGTTTTGTGGCTGATCTGATTTATTCCATACTGGATGAGTCTCTCATTCACTGCTCTTCCAGATATAACAGCTTCCCCCTTAAAGGCTTAGTTCACCCAAAAATGTCTGAGAGCTTTCTTTCGAGAGCTAAAGTGACAATACATGTGTAAAACAATAAGGCTGCGGTCTTGTGCTGACACTAGACAATAATAATATACAAGATAAGTTGTTAATAAAACTGATAATTTTACAAAACAACAGTATGTTTTTAGAAATTCATGTTTGATTGGATGTGTTGTTGGTATTTTGTAATTATTTGTGAAATTTACCAGTTTCTGAGTAAAAATTGTCATGTTCCTGGAACCAAATATAATATAGCGTGAAATGACGGGGCAGGAAGGTAACTGTTGGAGAAAGCAATAGGAAAAAAGAGAACAGACCAAATATCTCAATAGGGAGAGCAGGACGAGAGCTGCATGGAAGAGAAGAGCTGCTCATCATGAGCTCTGCACTAATTAGCTTGGCATTTTAGCCTCCCCAGGCAGGCCCACCAAGGTATTGAGTGTACAGAGATCCCATATCTGTGCTCCAACCACAGATCCTCTGTTGGATTTTATGTTAAATGCTTTGTTTTTTCTCCATAGCAAAGAGATTGTGCTGGAGTCAAGCGTGGGTGTTAAAGTCATTTATATTTGGCACACTAAATTAACTTTTTATTTTTTAGAAACGTGCAATAAAAAGGTGTTGATTTCATGCTGGAAACTTGATTCCTTTCCACCTTCTGGTATATTACAACTTCAAATAGTTCTGTGGGGCATTTCAGGGGTGCTTAGGTGATAATTACTTCCGTGGTTTTGGGCTTTTGTGTGTCCTGTAGGGAAGTGTTAGGGTGAAAATGTCGCATTCTGTCCGATGTCTTGTCTTAATGCTTTGAGTCATCTTCTTATTACTCAGCCTGACTTATTATAGTAATCTTCATCAACTGTTGAATGTGTGAGACATTTTTTGTTGTTTTGAGTCCTATCACTGATATTACTTGAAAGAACAAAACAGACTAACAGTCTGAATATCTGCATTATTGAGTGCTGGCAGTCAGTGTCACTTGGCAGATGTTTAGACCTCACAGGAGAGCATGTAGAGTTTATCTTTTTTACGACTTGTAATGTGGTCGGGGGGTTCGACATTATAGTAACGTTTGGAATTCTGCCGACACCAAAGAAGCTGGCTCTGTCCCATTTTCTTTAACATGGGAAAAATTTTCTTTTCAAAATGCACGCAACTTCATGTCGAGTTTGAGGGTGTTCAGATGGTGCAGTATTAAACCATGCTGCGTCCTTTCCAGTGGTGGAGGAAGTACTGAATCTCAGTACTTAAGTAAAACTACAAATACCCAGATAAATATTTACTTTAGTAAAAGTAGAAGTAACACAATGACAACCATACTTAAGTAAAAAGTAAAAAGTACTTTATTTTAAATGTACTTTAAGTATTAAAAGTAAAAGTACTTGCATAACAATTCATTTTCTTAATGTCTATTTTCTAATGATTAATAAAACATTTAATTCTAACTCATTCAACCTAATAGCCTACTCCTATAATGATGTTCAATAATGATGGGAAAAAAATTTCTGAAACAAGCTTGCAATTAGGCAATATCATGCTTATCCTTACTATATGTTAATAACTATGTTTGGCAGTAAATGCGATTCATTTATGGTGTAATTCTGAACCTCTTGGCTTGCCATAATCCTAACCAAACCAAACATAAATTACACACGGTGTGTTTCCTATGCACGTAAAAACAAATTTTCGCGTATGAGTTGCATGATAAACACACTGCGTGTGAGACGCATTTAGTGTGACCGGATTGATATACTGTATCTATGGCAACCAAACGTCACTGGTGAGACAAAGGTGCAACGAACGGACGGTCAGATTACGTTTTGGCAGGGGAAAAACTAATCAGAAAATGTAACGAAAATGTAACAGAAGTTGTAGAAATGTAGTGGAGTAGAAAGTAGAATAATTGCTGCAAAATGTAACGAAGTAAAAGTAAAAAGTAGGCACTATTTATTGTACTTAAGTAAAGTAAAGATACGTGAAAAATGTACTTAAGTAAAGTAACGAAGTATTTGTACTTCGTTACATTCCACCACTGGTCCTTTCATTGCATGTAGACTGTACTGTAGGGAAGTGAGAACCTGACTGACGTGCTTTGGGAGATGCACATAGTAGCCTTCATGACCTTCTTTGCTGAATGGATCCATTGCACGCGCTTGCCAGTCTATATCAAATCCTCTTTGTATTTTTGCAGAATGGCATGTGGAATTTAGAGTGGGAACCGGAAACCTCCTGGTGGTCTGCCAAATCATATTGGATCCTCATGCACACTTTCCAAGCTTCTTTCTGTGTAATGGTTTTTAGATATAATCTGACATGCTCGAAAGAAAGGTTTGTTCAATCCCCAACATCGAGAGGAGCTTGAAAACCTGATGAAAATACTCAGAAAAAAACAAATGCAACATCAGGGGCCAAAGAACACAAAGCCCCTTGGTACGTGAACGCCATCCAAGGACTGAAATAAATAAATCCCAGACTGGAGGAATTTGACTTTTTTTTTTTTTTTTTTTGGAGAAGGGTTTGGCCGAGATGCTGTGAAAGCAGCTGTAGGATAGTGTGGTTTTGGCTCGACCGCTGTTATGGTTTTAACAGGGTTCTTCCTCTTCCTCCCTGACACTGCTCGCCCTGCTCTGGAGGAATGCAGACAGGCCTACAGGGTGATCTGTCTCTAATGTGAGAGACAGCTATAAGGGCTTTCGCACCGGAGGGACCTTTTCATAGTTCCTAGATCTATGGCGGAAGTACCCTGATTTTGACGTGTTTGCATTCACAGGAACTAGGAACGATTTTAGTTTTTGGGAACGTCTTTTGGAGGAACTAATTTAGCTTCTATTTCAAAGTAAAGTCTAAACCAGCACTATATGAACTACCAGTGACGTTATTGTATGCTGATTGGCCATGCTCACGCAAAACACGTGCACCCGTCATTTTAAAAAAGGCATGTAAACAACCAGATTATAGCCTATGTATTTACTCCACAAACTAACTCTATGAACATGGAAAACAGTGTTAGATGGGCCTCTTAACATTTACACTGAGGAGAAAAACCCAACACACCTTTTGAGAGGACCAAGAGACATTTCTGCTTATCTCAACACTGGACATCAACCACACGGCAAATGCTAATGTCTTTTCTTTACTGTCTCTTTCTATATAACAGTTCTATCTATTAACGTAATAGGCAGGACTGTTAGATTGTAAACGAATGAACACAGAGAATGCGAGCACTGTCGGCTTTTGGCTTTCTCAGTGTCGTCAAAATAAATGTCCGGCACAGCGTCAAAATAAGTCACCACTATAAGCGCGGCTTACGTCATTTCAGAATTCCTACTGCCGGTGCAAATGCAACCAGGAAAACGTTCCTAGGGGAACCAATAGTTCTCGGGGAACCACCCTGGTGGCTAGTTTCTAGAACAGAGTTCCTTGAACTAGCAGGTGAGAAAGCCCTTTATATCACAGGTCCCACACTGGCCCCTTTCTAGGCATGGAGAACTGTTGTGTTTGTTAAAAAAGTACAGATAATTTGCCCTGTATTACAAGTATTACAGAGGTTGTGTGAGAAACAGGCATGACAGATTTGGATTATATTAAAGGGTTGGTTCACCCTAAAATGAAAAGTCTTTCATTTAGAACCCTATGGAAGAGTGATACCTTAGAAGCCTATGGAGGTGGGATCCAGCTCTCAGATTTAATCAAAAATATCTCAATTTGTCTTCCGAAGATGAATGATAGTCTTACGGGGTTGGAACAGCACGAGGGTGAGTAATTACTCACAGAATTTTGCGTAAATTAACCCATTAAAGTTGCAAAGAACATTTGTGAAACACAAATTTATCTAATGTCCCCCTGGAAAACTAGTCCCAAATAGGGCTTAGGACACTGAGCGACCCTACATAGATCAAGCAGGGGATGGATGGATGTCACAACTGGATATGTTTCAAGGAAAACCCCTTTCGTTTTTCTAATTCGGAATTGCATAACTGTTTTTTTCACTCCTTTTGCATTAAGGGACAATATTTGCCCCCTTTAACACATTTTTCAATTAATACCTTTAAAAAATCAATAATGCCTTAAATAAATCAATGTTCAGTAAATAGGCATTGTTAAAAATTATTATAGTAAAATCGCCGTTAGGTGTCGGTAACTCATTGTCTTTATGTGCGAGTCATCGAGTCATTCATTAAATCTCACAATTCGTTTAAAGCCACAGATTTCGTCGCAAAATGGAGCAATAAGCCTTTTAAAGCATAATGCCCTTTAAGTCTCACAGCAGACCTCCCCTTTCAACAGAGTGTTCAAAACAGAGGGCTAAAATCAGGATAGAGAATCATCTTTTTTTGTAATTTATGTAAATATTATGCTAACATTTTAAAGTGAACCTTAGGAAACATTATTAAAAAAAAGGGGTGTGAATTATCCCTGACTTCAGTGAAAGGCAACTTTGGTCCTGTAGGCCACTGTCCTGCTGTTTAGCTTCAACCCTGATGCATATTTACCTGCCTGGAGGTTTCTTTAGTAATCCTGAAGTCATTGATTTGTTTGTTCGGGTGTTTCATTAGGGTTGAAGTTAAACTCTGCAGGACAGTGGCCCTCCAGGACCGGAGTTGCCCATCCCTGCCTTCTATCAAAATGGATTCAAAAATACAGTTTTTTTATATGTACAGTAAGCTTCTTTGACCCTATGCTCAATGGTTTTCCAAGACATTCCCCCATAACCTGAAGGAATTCCTCTCTCTGTGTTGATGTAACTGATCCCCAGCCACATCTGTCCCAGCTTGAGGCTCATTATAGATAATGTGCTCTCTGACAAATGAGGCCCTCCCCCTGTTGGTGGAGTTCTCCTGTATGGCTTGACATGTACACAAATACAGACTGGTCAGCTGCAGAAAGCTAGATAGGGTGGCTGATTGGCATTTAGTGGGCGAGTAAGTGGTAAAGTGTTGGATGTGGTGTGGGGGATTGGAATGGGGCTCCCTGTGGATTCACAGTGAGGAAAAATGAGATGGAAGCAACTAAAAGATTGGCTTTCCTTTATCACTAGCATGTGTTTATGGTGGGAAGCATTTCAACACCCCAAACAGGTTTCTGCAGCAGTATCCATGGTTACATGATAAAGCATTTTTTTAATGGAAAAAGTGAGAGAAAAAAACAATAGAGAGAAAAATGGAGAATGGGTTCTGTAAATGAAATGTTATGCATTGCATATCTTAGGCACTACTTTTCATTTATTCATCCAAAATTTGGCATATTCCATGTTATACTGTAAATTGCATTTTTACGCAATTCCGTTTGCCTTTTGTACATTGCAGAAAGCATAGGGTCCTACTATCTATATATAATCACTTTACAGCTTTACCTTCACTCAGCTTCACCTGAGTGGCACCGCTCAAGGGGTCTGAGCACATGCGCTAATCACTCGTCTCTGGTTAACTGTTCATGAACCTCAGCACAATATTTTTACAAAGCTAAAAACAGCAGTATGCATATATTTCACAGTAACACTATTTGGTGTATTTGCGTCACAGGGGTGGTCCAAGCTGCTGAAAGTGTCCACAGGAAAGAAAGGCACACAATAGAGGGGAAATGAACGGGTGTTTGATAACGGCTGCTAGCGCACCGGTCCTCACACACTCAGTAAGATCTCACAGCACAAGATCTGCTTCAGGCCTTAGCAGATGGAACACTGACTAAAGATCAGTCGAGTGATTCCATGACTAATAAGTTCTTTTAACATCTGTACTTCATTTTATGGCTTTTAAAAATGTGGAATAATGTTATATATTACATTACATTATATAATATAGTCCAATCAGTGGACCTCTGCTTTGTGATTGTAAGTGCCATCATCTTTTCAGAATTGATCGCCATGGTTACTGGCCAGAGTACTTCCTATCCATTGCTTCTTTTTCGCTTGTGATGACGTTTATAGCACCTTGTGGGCTATAGTTATGCACTATAAATCAATGATGTTGTTATTTAAAAAAAAATATGGTTAATTTTAGATAAAGTGTGCTGTATTGTAGAGAATAAATCACTAGTGATTTAATCCAGATCTGTTAAGAAGAAAAAATACATGCACACATGTACAGAGTCAGTGTTTTGCATGCTGTTGCTAGCAGGAATTCTCATGGAAACAGCAGCAACGCTTAGCAGGATTCTAGTCTCATACAAGATATTTCCCATGATACCAGTCTGTCAGCACCATTTGACCTGATGTGGTGGTGGTGATGCGGGAAACAGCCGGTCATTGGAACTTTATCCTAATATAAAGCCTTTTTATTTCTTATTAATTCACTTTTTGTTTCTATTATTATTATTATTCATTTTATTTTTATTTATTTGTTTTTAATATGTATATTTAAAATATTACAGGGTTAGTTCACCCAAAAAAAATGAAAATTCTGTCATTTACTCACCCTCAACATGTTCCAAAACAGTTTGAATTTCTTTCTTCTGCTGTACACAAAATATATTTTGAAGGATATGGAATATGCAAAAATTCCTGTTTGCTTTTTTTTTTTTTCTTTCTTTTTTTAAATTTATAATCCTTTTTTTAAATTGATTGTTCATTTTACTGATAGAGTCGCATTTAATTTGCGGAAGAATAATTGAAACATTTTTATATATTTTTTTTATTTGGTCTAGTGCTCGATTAAAGATCTAGGCTAGTGTTTAGAAAGGGTGTACTGGAGGCCTTTAACGCGGTACACAGTGGATGTGTGATATTGCTTTGGATGAGTAAGCAACTGCTAAATGACAATAGCTATTATCTAACTGTGTGCCATTTGGTGAGACAACATGGAAATCTCCAAAACCATGGTGCAGGCATGAACTTACCATGCCTTTGTGAAACTCATTTGTCTGGTTACACTCCTGGCTCAGCTCAAGCTGTTTAAATATCTCATAGGCATCTCAAATCATTGGAGGACACGCGCAAAGCAGAGCATGCTGTTTCTTCTGTCTTGGTTTTAAAGAAACACTTAATTTCAAGCATATTTGACTTGCCCACCTTAGAGCATTTAACCACCAAGCACAGTATATTTTAGAATTGGAACAGTTCCTTTTGAAAATGTATTTTAACTATTTTTTAAGCAAGGAAATGTGGAGAGGTTGGTGAGTCAGCCGAGAGTATTTTGCCATTTAAGCATGCCTTTAGAGTTTAATGACACCAAATCATGCTTAAAAATGGAATTTATTTTTAGTGAGCTGTTCCTTTCAAAGCTGCAAGTCTCCAGCACATATCAAGACCCAAATCTTGAGTCTCCTAGCAGTTCAATAAAATGTGGATCTGCACAAGCACTGTGTTTTAAAGAAAGTGTTTTTGTTTATTTTAGTCTTTTTATTAGCTTTGTGCCCATCTAAATGCTTGTGTACCCCTAACGTTATGCATGTAATGAGCAATAGGCTTGCCGCGATAGACGGTGTTGACGGTGTTACCAGTTTTAAGCCCCATCACCGGTGACATCACTTTCCCACCGTGACACCGCGATGTCTTGACTTTTTTTTTTAAAGTATTCGTTTTTGCTAAAATATTTATTTGAATTAATTAAAAATAATAATTTTCAATTATTTAGTTCTGAAGAGAGCATTATAATTAAAAATGAACTGCGCAACGCGTGCCGTCACGTCACAGATCAGCAAGCATCAGGATTCTTTAGCACGTGTGGAGACGAGAACGAGTCAAATTACAGAAAAGCAAGATAATGGCGGAAGATTTGGTGTCAAAACGCAATGCAAAAGCGCCTGTTTGGCAATATTTTGGCCAATATATATTAATGTTAATAAATGCCAATTTATAGTGTTTTACTTTTTTTTAGAGTGCTGTCATTTATGTAGGTCCTTTTTAAAGTTTTTATTTTATATTCGTCTCTTTTTATTTGGTTTTATCTTATTGAAACTTTGTTTAATTTATTTAGGCCTATTTTGTTTTCTTATTCGTTAATAAACGTTTTATTTTTTTGGGGGGGCCCACAGTTTGCCGATTTTCACTTTATTTTTATTCGTTCGTTATGCTAATAAAAGTTCTGTCTATATTTTATTCGTTTATTATTCTAATAAAAGTGCTGTCTAAATAAAAGTTTATTGTCAGCGAGTTGTTTTTTTTTTTTTTTTGTCCATTCCAGCAATTGACGCTGAATTGCAATTGACGCTTATTTCGAAAGTGAAAGTATGTCATTTATGTAGGCTAAGGTCCGTTTTGAAGTTTTTATTTTATATTCGTCTCTTTTTAATTGGTTTTATCTCATTTAAACTTTGTGTAATTTATTTAGGCCTATTTTATTTTCTTATTCGTTAATAAACGTTTTATGGTTCTTATTTGTTTGGGCCCACATTTTGCCGATTTTCACTTTTTTCAGCCTTTGCATGGGGTTATTTTTATTCGTTCGTTATGCTAATAAAAGTCTATAAATAAAAGTTTTATTATCAGCGAGTTGTTTTTTTTGTCCATTCAAGCAATTGACGCTTATTTCGAAAGTGAAAGTATAACGCGCACGCATTTAAAAGCTATTTAACCCCCCCCCCGCCCTGCCCTCCACGGTGACACCGGGATTACCGGTGTTGTCACACGTCGATTAACCGGTGGGAAATTTTCCTCACCGCGGCAACCCTAATGAGCAACATTGATCGTTTGGAGAACAATAGATTGAAATCTTAATTTAATCACTGTTGTGTATTCACAATGATACACAATGGGGATGTGCAGTCACCAGAGATGCAGGAGAATATACAGTATATAGACTGTTTTACATCATACTATAGGCTATACACACACACACACCATGTAAAAATGTACTATAATAGATAAAAAAGGCTACAGCTATATATAAAATATGCAGTTTCTTTTGTGCTTAAAATATTAAGTGAAGTAAGTTTAGGTTACAGTTCGAGTTGAACTTGTATCCTATTCAGTTTAAAACTAAAGGTGAATGCGGGGGCCATTTTCTATCAGTCTGGTGATGAAAAGATCCATCTGTCCATATTATAAATATATGTATTCCACTCTTTGCTTCCCCCAGATATAAGATTTTCTTTAAAGTACTCTATGCATCATTTTACTATCAAGATTTATACTTTTGCTTATTGTCATTTTTAATGAATAGACCTTGAATCCTGGTCTCAAGGACTGCATCATGCTGTGATACTTTGAAGATTAGCTGCAGGTTATTTTCTTGCCCTTCTTTAACATAATTCCTTCTGGACTGAATGTCTCTTTCATTCGAATTTTGAAAAGTTCTTCTTTTTCTTAAAATCATCGAACACCGCTATTTGCTCTTTAAAACAGAAGACCTCAACGGCTTTTATTCACTGTTCTCTCAATTTAGCTTGATTAATTAATGGAGGACCAGTACTTCTGTTTAGAATGGATCTTTGTTTCTTGAATAACATTTGTGTTAAATCGAGAGAAGTAGTAGGCTTTTCAAAATAAATGCAGAGAGCCAGATCAGTCCTGAAATCTCTGCGTTTACCTTTCACTCGTCAACTTGAAGCCATACAGCAGCTTCGGTCTCCACCCACTCACTCTCAGTCTTTCACACGAGACCCGCAGAGGGAAATTACTGGAGGGCAAAAGCAGGTACACCCTGACGGTGTGATTTTAAGAGCTTGTGGAGGTTTGATCCGGCGCGGTGGTGTGCGGGGCGGACCACGAGGCCGAAGACAACATTTTTGTGTCAGTTTAAAATGCTAGAATCCATTTAAAGACACTTGGTCTCCCTGTGTGAGCTCATAGGATTGAAACGTAAAAATCAAGGAATATTGGAGGTAAAACCATGACAAATGTCACATATTTTCAATAATTGCATAAAACCATGCATCGTAAAATCACTGTCAGCAACTGTTACATGACAGGCTAGGGAAATCAGATTAAAGGGCACCTATTATGGCATTTAAAATGTTCCTAATTTTGTTCTGGGAGTCCCCAACAACAGTTTTACATGAATGCAATGACAAAAAACACTTTTGTTGTCTTATAATATGCATTTATTTTTACCTGATTTGCTCACCGACTCTCAAATGATTCGTACAATGAGTCATTTTTCCAAACCACTCCTTTGTGTGGCGCTAATCGGCGGTGATTGGTCAGATGACCCAGTCAGTTATTGTTTGTTAGCCCAACGCATAAACATATTGATAAAGCAATGCAGTACTAAAAGACACTCTATTCTTTATGACAACTCCAATAACAGCGACAAACATTTCGCATATTTAAAAAAATTGACATTGGAAACCTAGAAGCTGTGCTGAGCGTAACTCTCACACACACACACACACACGCAGCTATGCCTTCATCACAGAAATGTGTAGGCTACTACCTGGATGCAATCATGTACAAAACAGATCGCTGTCTTTATTTAAATTTTCTAAAAACGATCACATCAAGAAGAGGTGGATTAATTTTGTGAAGAGCCAACCTTGATCGAGAGTTGAGGATCACTGCCATCACCCGCCTCTGTAATGATTATTTTACATGGGTTAGTTTTATAAACTTTTGTCTGACACAACTGGGATTCACTGATAATCCGCTGTTCCTGGTTAATGGGGCCGAACCGACTATCTCCCGCCTCGGCCTTCATCTCCCCGTCCTGAAAGCAGTATGACAAAAATCAGCGTCGGCAGCTTTCCCGCGAGTGGACGTGGTTTCAGCGTAGCCAGCGGACACGCCCCCCGCGTTTGAGAGCAGAGAATAATGCTCAAGATTTTGATAGCTTATTTTATGTACTTGTCGGCTTTTTTATCATTCAAATTTGGCTGGTTGGCTGTGTGACAAACTCAGAAAACATAAATAATTTTGACATTTTCCTGGGACTTTAAGGAAAATGTTGGAGTGCTGCATTAGTTACGGAGAAGGAAAAGATGAAGCTATTCATTGTGGTGCAATTCATGTGCTGGTACAGTCTTTATTAACATGATGGTTTTAGAGCATTTCATACGATTGTCCCATAGAAAGATAAGGTCTCTTTTTCCATCATTCTGAAGAGAATGTCTGCAGGAGTGTGTCTATTGATGGCTTATTTCTTGTTATAAAGGAAATGAAGGTTACGAGTGGAATATAAGTTGATTGGCTAAAGAAAATAGACATAAATAATAAAAAAAATAATTCAATAAAATATATAAAAATGAAATAAATATAAAAAATTACACTCATATGGGTTGATTGACCATAACTTTTATCGAGTGTGTAGCCTTGAGGATCAGTATTCAGTGACCCATCTTAAAATAATCATCCTGTTTGCAAATCACTGGCATTCATACTGGATCAGGCTAATTTTTTGTAGCCTAAATTAATAATAATAAAAAAAAAAAAATCTGAATCATGCTTTTTTTTCTTTGTGGCCATTAGCCTGTCCTGAAATCTAAATGGCAATTTTATAAACTCTTATCTCTTTATGTCCTCAATGAGTGGAAATTTAATCGTGTTTCATAGGACTTTTATTCTGAGAGGGTGGCTCGGATCATTCTCTTTGAACTCAATGTGTTTACTCTCAGACCTCCAGGTTGATCCTGTTTTACTCTCAGTAACTTCCTCCATTTCCCCGCCTGGGAGAACGAAGTCTGACAGCTCCTGTCAAAATCTTACAGGCGGAGAGAAGTCATTGCTGTTTGACCCAAGCACAAAGAGGCTTTTGTTATCTGA
The DNA here is from genome assembly GCF_016745375.1 of Pimephales promelas. The sequence continues at coordinate 14,990,872 of NW_024121432.1, read as the reverse complement.
ATCTTCACACCAGAAGCATTATTGGTTGTTCGCGTCTATTTGGAGTACAACAAAATGGAGCAGAGTTCAGTGGCCTCTCAATGCTTTTGTTTTAAAGTTAACATTTTTCTGAAGACCTTATGAAAGAGTTTAACAGCAGCTAAGTGGTTAAGTAAATGCGAAAAGCAAATTCAGCACAGAAATGGGTGTAAAAATGTTGTCAAATTGTGTCTTGAAAGCGCTGGAAATGATGGGTAATGCAAGAGTGCATTCAGCGTGAATAGCCTCTTACAGCTTCAGGTGTCACTGTGAGTCAGACGAGAGAAATGTCCCAGCAGTTCCCATGCTGTTATAATCACAGCTCCCAGCGAGTTTCTCCTCATCAGTTTCGGGACTGTGAAACACCACAGATTTTTGGAGGTTTCAGAAATGTGCTGAGAATGGCTCTGCAGTTACATATTCTTAAGAGTTTTAAAAATTTGGATAATAATAATAAAATAATGACACTAGCTAGTTATGAGTCGCTGTTGCTTAGTTGCTGCTGATTCAGTTTTCAGCATTACATTTTTTTCCCCACATTTTTTGCTTGCCATTTTTCCTGTTCCAGAAAGGGGAAAAGAAAACTTCCTTTGCTGTGCGTACGATACAAGCCACTCTGGCCACTATACACTCCCAATGGAGGAACATGTTGCCATTGGCTAAATCCCAGGAAGCTTAATGACCTGTCCAGGTCTTAGACTGGAACAGCACAGTGAGATTGATTCACAGATTTAGAAAAGGGATGAGAACGGTTTTCACACCATTCCTGCCTGCTCCACAGTCTCTGTTGCTGTCGGTAGACCTGCCATTTTCTAGAATCTATCTTGTATTGCGCATGCACTGTTAAATCTAATTTCAAATATAAGCTTATGGAAATCTGAGTTGCGTAATCAGTTACATAGTATTGGGTGATGGGTGTTGTGAAATATGAACTTTTAAAATCTGCAACTTAAGTCGCAACTGTCTCTATTCTGGACTTAACTTTTCAGCTACTTAAGGTCTTATTCTGAGGATCTTTCAGAGAGCTGCTATTCTTTTAAGAGTGCTATTCTGATCTTTATCAATGTCTGTACTTCTCAGGTCACATTTAGGCATGTCGCGATAGTCAATCAATCAATTAATCAATTGATTGAAAATCGCGATAATCAATTAATCGCTCAATTTTTTTTCGGACGTGATAATTTCCATTTGCATGCTTGTTTGTTTTCCTCATCTCTCTCTCTCTCTCTCTCTCTCTCTCTCTCTCTCTCTCTCTCTCTCTCTCTCTCTCTCTCTCTCTCTCTCTACCAAAGAGACTGGATGACAACCCTCAGTTCCTTAGCATGAAACTAGAAATATATAGAAATAAAACATATAATAGAACATATAACATATAATCACAGACATGTGTTGATTTTTTTGAACGCAATGGCCAATCAGAAGCATTTAAGATAGACTCCCCTCACCACTCAAAACAGACTTTTTGTTCAGTGTTCAACCTTTTTTAACATTATAAATGTCTTTACTGTCCCTTTTGATTAATACAATGCATCCTTGTGAATAAAAGTAACTTACCCCAAATTTTTTAACACTATGTAATTTCACATTATATAGACCACCTATACATATAAAATAGACACTTATTTCACGTTTATTGCTTAGATACTCAAAAAACTAAAGATTAAACCAGAAAATTTGCACCCTGATAAAGCAGTTGGTAAATTTGAGACTGGCAACAGGCAGGACCACTTCTGTCTTCTGTTAGTCATTATGCATTTATCACCTGCTTTTTATTCACAGCAGATTATTACGTCTTTAATAATAGTTTATTTGTAGCAACTTGGTGTAAAGTACCAGCTCAAGGGCACAAGGATTAAACAGCTGGATTGACATCACAGTGACTTTCTGAATCACTGTCTACTCAGTGTTGAACTTATAACCTGTGATATCTCATCTGTTCTTTTCTCTTGCAGAGTAGGCAGACATTTTTTTTTCTACTCTTTTTTTTTCCCCCATCCTTCTCCTCTGCAGTGCCACAAATATCAACCAGCCAGAAGCTTGCGCTGTGTGATCGTCAGCTCGTGCCTGAGATAAGATGGTCCTCCTCCCAGAAATGGAAGCAGGACACAGTTGTGTGTTTTGATGGCAGTGGCACGCAGGGCAGTATGGGAGCCAGATATCAGAAGCCCTGCTGCTCATTGCAAAGCCATTTTTGGATGTAATGACTCACTGATATGCTTCCTCCTACACCAACCTGTGGTTGAGCAGGGAGCGCCCCAATTCACAGCTATATTCAGCCAGATTTTTAATAGCAGTGGCAGAGCACCTCCACTTTTGCATCACCAGAGTGACTTCCGAACCTCCTTTTGGAGCTCAAATAGCACAAGACTGAAGTTTGTGTGTGTTTAGAAACTTAACACTTTAGAAACATTTTTAGTTTAATGTTGTCGAAGCATTACTCCCCCACATCTTATGTAAGCGATACAATTATCTTTACACCTCGACCAAATGCTTTCCTAGACTAACATTACAAACTTTGTTTGTAATTCATCAAATAGATTAACAATCCAGTCAACCTGCGAGACGAGCCCTGCCCCATTTTATTAGCCATTAATTAAAGCCATTAAAAAAAAAATGTGATAGCTGCACAATGAAACATCACATCTCTGTCCTTCTATTTTTTCCGCCACTCTAGTTGTTTTTCTTTTCATGCGATTCTCCGAAAGGCTGGAATTATATGGTGTGAGGCTGTTTGACAGCCTCTCCTGTTAATTACACCACATAGTTCTCTTTTTCTTTCTCATGCTGTTTTCACTCGCTCTCTTTCTCTCAGCTATTTTGGTCTTTTCCTCCTACAAACCCTGTGACTGTGTTGCTAGGGACTGTCAGTGGAAATGTGGATGTTTCTCTTTTAGAGGGAGCCACGGTTTGTCTGGTTGACATGCTTACAGTTGACGGCATGTACAGGGCCCTTGGGGCTGGTTGTGAGGAAAGCAGTGTTAATTTGTAATGCTGTTTTTGGGCCATTATTGTTTAGTGAAGGGTACTCCATTTCATTATTTAGGTGTGGATTATACTTTAGCTGCAACAACTAATCGATAAAATCGATCATTATAATCGAAAATGAAAATAATCAACAATAAATTTGATTATCGAAATTAGTCATGTCTGTGCGCTGTGCCCAGGAAAACATCAGCTAGTCATGTCGCTTTACAGTAGTGAATAACACATTTTTATTGCCAAAACGCATATGGAAAATGGAGGACAAAGATTGAGCTGCTCTGGGAAATGTACTTGATCCAAGTTAAAACATGAATGTTTTGATATTTATAAGCACTAAACTAAAGCATAAGTGTTTAGCACTGCTTGGCCTGTTGTTCTTTGACAGATGCGTGTGCTGTTTAATGCCTCTGACATGTGTTTTCCTCAGCCAATAACATTTTATGGTTATCCCTATCTGTAAATGTTAGAAAGTCCTACCAGAACTATCTAAATTTTGCATATTCCCGACAAGAAACGTTTTTTTACACTTCACATAGTTTAATGAACAAGCATCGGTGGGTGCATGCATGCACATCATATAGGCGGAGCGCAGTAGAATTAGAGCCCAATAATTCTGATTAATATACACATTTTGTTAAAATATTTTTGTTAGAAATTAAGGTAATTAATGTCAATATTACTTTGCTCAGAGTCAGACGAGTGAATTTGTTCCTCATACCTCGTTCAAGTTAAAGTTTGAGTTTTTGTTTATCATTTTTAATTTAGTAGTTTTAATTTCTGCTTAAAAATTGTAAGCAATCCATTGTTTATTTGATTAAGAATGTAGGTACTGTCTGTATTTGGACCCTTTTTTAAATATTGTACAGCGTAGCCTACATGGATATATTCACTATATTTGTTTTCATAAGCTTTATATGAAACATTTGGTGCTTTTCCACTGCCTGGTACGGCTCATTTTTTGGGGGGGTTTCCACGGTTGAGGTTTCAACAAGTGAGCCGTAGCGATACCAAAACGTGACTGCAGATCACTGATTGGTCAGTGTATCGTCACTACCAGCTTCATTGAAATTGCGGCACGAGACACCTAACCCGCTAGATTTGAATGGTCAGCAACAGCTACCGCAGTATCATTTGTTTACACAACTTTTTTAAAACTTTTTCAGTTGCTTATAAACATATTAATGGCACAGGTGAAATGACACTCTATCTAGCACAAACTCAAGCACAAACAGGGCTACCATAATATGTGAGCAACATGTTTATTTGACAAAAAGCTTTGTTTTTTTGTATTCACAAAAAATAGACACAACAGTAGGGTTGAGTATCGTTTGAATTTGAATGATTCTGATTCCGATTCCTGGTTTCGATTCTGGTTCCTAACGATTCTCGATTCCGATTCTTTTAAGAGGCAGGGTCAAAAAAGTTTAGCTAACCTTGCTAACTAACGGTCTTTCTGAAGGAAATACTCCTTTTGTCACAAATTTTGCATTTTGCCGAGATTTCGTTATTTTTAGTTATTTTTAGTGAAGCCACACTTTGGACCGCCGACGTAAGCTACTCATGTTCGACTCGCGCGGTTATGCCAACACTTCCGGTAGACGCTTCTTCGTTGGTGTTGTTCAGCGTTTTCTTCTTCTGCTCGGCGGACTGTGAATATCGAAACTAGGAATCGAAATTTTAACTTTTGAACGATTCCGGGAAAAACGAAAAGTTAGTCCCGGTTCTAATCGATACTCGATTCTCGATACCCAACCCTACACTGTAAAAAGAAAAGGTGCCTGGAGGAACCTTTTGGGGTTCTTCACTTTGCCACGCCGGCGGAACCGTCTGTAGATCCTCTAGGAACCCTTTAAAAAAAGGGACAGTTCTCTGAGGAACCACCCAGGTTTCCTGAGGAACTCTTATATTAGGCACTGCATGGAACCGCTTTGGGTGCTTCCAGGAACCAATTTTTATTTATTTATTTATTTATTATTATTATTTCATGTTGTTACTATGGTTAGCATTAACTTCTATTATTATAAACAAACTGAACCAAATACAAGGTAAGAATTGTTTATTAAATTTTAGATCCATTTTAATACATACACTTCCATGCACTCGGGAAAAGAAGCTAGTAATAGATTAATATCACTGAATAGAATACACAAACAAATAGTATAATACATACTGTAAGCAACATGAATAATCAACAATGTACAGTATATACAATAGGGTATACAAGAAAAGGGTATACATCTCAACAAAATGCATGGAAACACATCACATTAATAAAAAAAAAAAAAACAATTAAGTTAAGTTGTGTCAATGGACTTTTTTTGCCTGTGTAATTTCACAAATTTGACCGCACCTTTACTTGCTGAAACATAAAATGCAATCATTAATAAAATCTTAACAAGGGACATGTGAGGTTAACGAGTTAGAACAGTACAATTTTCCGTTTGTTTTTCCTCTTTACTGGTGGATGGTCCAGGCACTTCTATGATTTTCAGGTCTACAGGAGGATTATTTTTCTTGTTCAAACTTGTATTTCAGCTTACCGAGGTGCCTGCAAAGAACCAAAATTACTGTCAGCAGTGTTATTAAAGTGATAGTTGTGAACTGAAAATAATTTCCTTGTGACATTCCGAACCTGTTAGACTTTCTGTCGGTGGAACCCAAAAGCAGATCTCAGGCGTAATGCAACCCCAGTCATCATTCAGTTACACTGCAGGAGACAAGCAGAACAAAACTGTGTAAATCATTCATGAAACCATTCTTATGTACACTTGTTTAGTTCAATTCAATGCAACAATTTATGTAAAAATGCTTAAATATTGTGTTAATCTCCAAAAATGTCACAGAAAAGATCATAAAAATATGAAAAATTAAATTGAAAATTGGTCCACAACTCATGTGTTATGAGTTGTGTTGCAAGTCTTCTGAAGCCATATAATAGCCTTTGTTTTTTTGTCTAAAAAGACTACACTTCGATTTTTTTTTATATTCAAATGCAAATGATTAAAGGGGAAATGAAGCAGTGAATCAAGTTTAAATGATTTACAAGATGGATTTCCAATATAATCAACAATTATATAAGAAACATTACAAATGTAAACATTTAGAAGAAAAAAGGAAAAAACTTTGTATCTTTCGCCGCCAGGGTGCCGCCATTGTGCAGTTGACGTCATGGGGTTGGTTGGCTCAAGTTTAACAGGCTCTGGGCACTGAAAATCGCGACATCAAACTGTGTTTACACCAGTGTTTTGACCGCGAACGACTAATGTTAAGTACAGTCATTAGACAAAAAGACGACTTCTCATGTTATATGTTGACAAACTGCACATAGAAACATTGTTCGCGATGTTTGCCGTCAGATATTCCCGTCTCGTCAACATGTAAGTTAGCATGTAACGTTATTTGTTAAAGAGGAAATGAAACGTCCATATTTTCGCAGTGGTAGTGCTAGTAGCTACAGCCTACATACTAGGAAAAAGTGTCTCCGCTCTGACATCCTTCAGAAAAAAGCATCGCCGCTTCCACACGTCTACCTCCCGGCACAGCATGGTAAACGTGCGCGCCGGTGATGCAGAATTGACCACGCAATACATGCTCAAGATCAACCTCTTGACAACAGATGGACTCTGACACGGAGGGCATCGAAGTAACGCTACAACAGCCACACTGACACCTGGTTAGTTAGCGTTGCAAACCCGCTCTTCGCCCCAAACCACCACCGGCTGTTCTACATAGCAACGTAACTTAACGTTACATGGTGTTGACAAGACGGGAATATGACGGCAGACAAGACATCGCGAACAATGTTTCTATGTGCAGTTTGTCAACATATAACATTAGACGTCGTCTTTTTGTCTAATGACTGTACCTAACATTAGTCGTTTGCGGTCAAAACACTGGTGTAAACACAGTTTGATGTCGCGATTTTCAATGCCCAGAGCCTGTTAAACTTGAGCCAACCAACTCCGTGACGTCAACTGCACAATGGCGGCACCCTGGCGGCGAAAGATGCAAAGTTTTTTCTTTTTTTCTTCTAAATGTTTACATTTGTAATGTTTCTTATATAATTGTTGATTATATTGGAAATCCATCTTGTAAATCATGTAAACTTGATTCACTGCTTCATTTCCCCTTTAAGGAACTGTATAAGAAAAAATGTATATAGAATTATTGGAGCCAAATCGGTGATGTAATTTTTCTGAGTGACATGAATGAGATTTAAGAGCCTGAAGGAATAGTTTCATAGAATAACTGATTAAAAAACACAAGTACACAGTCAAACAAAACAAATTCACACAGAAAAGTTCATAGTAATAAAGTACTTGTAGTGTGGTGCCGGTAACTTCCTCCTGTAATTCAATGTAGCCTCTGAAATGTTCAGATGATTTTAGAAATGCAGTGGTTCTTCTGAGGAAACAAAAGAACAAAGTTGATTATATCCATTCACAACATAATAATTATTGGCCAGTAAAGGGCTTTAAAATGTTTTTTGAAAGAAATAGGGCACATGTAGTAGGCTAGCAGCTAAATAAACAAAAACAGACCAAACTAACGCCTATCCACTTGTTATTCATAACGCAAATGACGACAGTCGACAGCAGGAATTAGCTATTAATACGTTCAGCAATTTGAAGACACAGTTGTACAGAATACATTTAAGTGAATGACTAAAACAATCTAAGACAATAAGTCAATGATTTTCATTAATTCTTTAACGTTAGATTAGTTAGCGTCGCGGCTCAAACCTTCATACCACATAGGCTACTGTGCAATAAACGAGTGGTAAACTCTGCAAGAACGCGTGTTTTAGTTTATATATGTATGTTTTGAATATATAGTGAATAGACTCAGTATTTATATTTCTTTGGCGAGTTTACAAACCTTGTAACGGAGAGCCGAACAAACAGCTGAAGCTTTGATGAGAGGAGCCGTTACTTTCAAATCCGACGACGATCCGCTGATCTGTGTTGCGTGCGACGCGCGAGCAGCGCGAGGTTCACTGAAGCGATAACAGCAGATGAATAGCAGCAGTTTCGTTACAGAATAAAACTGTTCTCTTCCTTCTTCTTCTTCTTCTTCTTCTTCTTCTTCTTCTTCTTCTTCTTCTTCTTCTTCCTCATATTCATATTATCATTATAATTATTATTAGACATACTTACTATTTTTTGTCGTTGTTTAAGTTTTAAATGAATCAATAAAATAGGCAAATGCTAATTAAATGCAAGTATACTAGCTGCATCAGAAATATAATTTTCGAAATATATATATATATATATATATATATATATATATATATATACAGTATATATATATATATATATATATATTATATTATTATTATATTATTATTATTATTATTATTTTAATAATGGTATTATATAATAGTATTATTATAGGATAATAATTGTATTCTGGACTCACAGAACTATTAGGTTCCTCCAGATGCTGACTTTAACATAAGAGATCTTCCAGGAACCATTTAAATGTTAAAAGATCTTACAATAACCCTTTTATAGCATTCAAGTTCCTCTAATTTCCCCCAAAGCACTTCGAGGTCTCATGGTAGTGAAAAGGTACCTCCAGAACCTCTGAAATTTAATACAAAGTGCTTCAAGGATCCCATAAGTTCCAGCAAGAACCGCTAAGATTGTCAATGCTCCTCCAGTAACCCCAACTCTATGAGAAAGAGCTTTGAGGCACTTAAATTGTGTTTTTAGGTTCCTTGAGTATCCGACGGGATATTTGAGGCACCTTTAGTTTTTACAGTGTACTTAACAGGATCTAATGATGTACAACACTTATATGTAAAATCAAAATTAACAGTAATTTGAGTCTCTTATGCACTAAGGAAAAAGTGAGCTCATCGCGCTGGTGCGATAGTCGACCACAGAGGGTTAAAATACATTTTTAGTTAAAAAAATTTTTCTGTATAATAATAATTAATATATTTTTCATCAGATTAATTGACAAAAATAATCGGCAGATTAATTGATTGTGAAAATAATTGTTAGTTGCCAGAGTCTATGTAATTAATGGGAGAAACGGCAGATATTTTCACACTATTGTGGAGACCATGAGAACAGCTCCACCTGAAAGTTCATGCAAATCGATACCACAAACATGATGTCCTCTGCACTACTGACATCTATTATTTTCAGGGGCTGTGGCCTTGTTTAGTTAAATGAAACCTTTTAAAATGGCCTTGCTTAGCTTTTTTATCTGTGTTGTTTATTTATAAGTGATGCAGCTAGCTTTTGTTGAAAAAACGTTCTGGTTAATGTTTGTTTAGGGAATGTCAGATTTCCTGATCTGAGCGCACGGATAGAGCAGCTTTTTAGTATCTCATTGGCAGATTGTATGTTAGATTGAACACTTGTCATTTGTGTGTGTGAGAGAAGCTTTTTTCCCTTCCCCTTTTTTGTTGTTCTCTCCACCATGTAATTTAACACAGGTTCTGTCAGTTTACATTGATCTTTTAGATCCAGTGCATGCATATAACTAATGTGTAGTTAGCCGCATAAAAGGTATAGGAACCAAGCAAAGATCACTGCCATTATAGTCACTGAAGCTGTCAATTACAACGCAAGGTACACATAGCTGCATCATAGCTGCATTCATGCGAATAGTCCTGTTATAATCAGTGATGCCGTCTTTGCTGTGCAATGAATCTGTTAGTAACATTGTGTTTATACTTTGCTGGTTATAATGAAATGATTCACAAGCATGCAGAACTCATGCTAAACAAAAACTCTGACATTTTGAGCATTTTCAGAGATTCTGACTTAGGGCTGCATGAGAGAGAGAAAATTGGGGGGATGTAATTGTGAAATTTTGTTTCTGCGATATATATTGCGATAGGAAAACAATTTCACCTGATGATTTGAATAGCTCTTATTTGTAAAGAATTAATTTTTGTATAATAATTTGGGTGATTTTGTAGGAGAGTGCATAACTTTTTATTATCAAAATCATAAACAAATTGCAAGCATACATTTACTTTTAGTCATTTAGCAGACGCTTTTATCCAAAATCATTGGTCCAATCATCGGGTATCATCGGGTATCATTACTGCATGACCACAGATATCGGCACGCTAAATGATAGAAATGAAAGATATTTAATTTATTAAAATATTTTTAATGCAGGAACAACCTCTATATGGTGATATTTAAATGCCATGAATAATTTCAGACCATTTTTCCATTGATTTTTGTCTTTGGTTTTAACAGTTTCCGGTGCTTACACATAACTCAGGCATTCTCACACAGAAGAAAGCTCCATCAATGGGTGTTATTGATTTTTTTTTTTTTTTTTTTTTTTTTTTTTTATTTACCCAATAGCCTCAGCGGAGTGTGAGCTTGTCATGTGTATGGCTGAAGAAGCAATCACCAACGAAGAAGCAACGAGTGTTTGTGTACGTATGATCACAGATGTTCAGATAGATTAGTTGCGAGCTCTGCTTTGCATTCTTCCTGTCTCTCCTAGTTGATGATTCATTTGCTGATGGCTCAATCACGTAGACCGAGGAGAGAAAATCTGCTGGCTTTTTAAATCTCACAAGCTTGAATAACAGGTGAAATGAAACGGCTTTGCCGCCTCAAAGATTAGTCCAAACTCACCATGGTATGCTTGAAGCTAGATGCTGCTCACCTCTGATGAATTGCTGCAGTTGAATTTAAAGTTTTGTTATAAAATTAGTTGAAATATAGATTTTTCATGGTTAAAAAAATGTGTAATTTTACCATACCGCACCAAAACATTACCTTATCAGAATACTGTGCTTAAAAGGTGCTATTTGTAACTTTTCTTTATCCTTTTAAAATGAATCCTTTTTTTTTATTGCATGTGTGTGAAGGAGTTGTAATCACACATTAAAATGATCCACTTGTCAGGTTTTGCTATTAACCCTGAAAGCCGGTATTCCTATTTCTATGTGATGTCTCCAATTTCAAATCGGATTTTCTGCAAAATCCATCGGATGTGACGTGCACGCGCGCTCCCGAGCCTCTCTCCTATTTATATACAGTCTATGCGACGGCAATGCAGCTGATGACATGAGTCTGATAACACCAAAAAACTCCTGCCTCCAGCACAACACACACTCCAACACAAACTCCATATAAGAAACAAAACAAAAATGTATCTGCCGAAGCTCGTCAGGAATAATACACACTTCCGGGCACGTTCAGTACAGTAATGATACTTCCTACGATCTTTCTGTTACACTGAAATTGTTCAGTCTAGTTCACTAACTGTTTCTTTTCGTTATCATATCATACATTCACCTATGTTGACATTGCTGATTGTGAAAGATACACGAATAGTTAGTGAAATGCCTAATGCTAGTTAACACCACAAATGTATCGTTATCACGGTACGAGCATGGAGTATTAGTTCAATGTCAAGCTGATAAAAGTAGCCTATTATTGTAACGTTGGAGTGGGAGTTTATGAGTTTCCAGCATGTTGTGTGATGATTTCTCCGGTGTGTTGAAAGTCTCAGTGTGGCTGTGTATCATGAGTGCTCTCTCTCGTGTTCGAGCACGCGCAAGAGCACGAGCGCTCTTGTAAAAATTGGTTGCGATTTGAAACATCACCGATAGAGGCCGCTAAAAAATACATATAGCACCTTTAAGAAACATCCTATTTTGTTTATTGGTTTAATTATTTGCTACTTTTCCAGTTTCCCATGGGCATAAACAGCAAATTATATCATACTGAGCTGCTTTACAATTTCAAGCTTCTTTTTTTACACCACAGCCTCAGCAATAAGGATTTTTTTGCTGACCCAGGGAGGCTAGTATATCAGAATGAGAATCATGCTCTCATTCATATCTTTCCTGTATTGAGAAACAAAAATGTATTGACAAAGAAACATGGACAGACATATTCTGAGGGAGGGATGATGTGAAGAAAAAGAGAAAAAAAGGAAGGCAAGAAAAAATATGGTGGGTGCGTGGGAGACCACATCAACTTCAGTCTGCTGAGTGGTTCCTCTTTAATGGATAAACACTGTCTTCCATAGTTGATGGGTAAAAAATGAGGGGTTTTATCATCAACCACCAGGCAGCACAAACCTTTGCCTTTCAGTTCACGTCTGCCATTAAATATTGTGTTAATGCGGGATAATGTTGTTGCTCATGAATTTCTTTGCCTATACACAAACGAAGCCTTTAAATGTAGTCACTCAGAAAGGAAAGAGTACCCTCTGCATGGCAAAGAAATCAGTCGCCACTTTGTTTTGCTATTTTAAACTGTAACTTACTTCCAGCTGTACACAGAAGTATGATCCACCTTTACTCAGAATTTAAGATGCACCACAGGGTTGCCATTGAGAGGGTAGCTTTTGGCGAGAAAAAAAAATTGATGAGTGACTGTAAAGAAAGAGGCATTTGTCTGTCTTGGAATAGAGTCAAAAATGTTCTTTTGTTGTTTTTGGATGTGGCCCTGTATTCTGGAAATGTTAATGTGTTAAACTGACAATTATCATAATTTGTATTGGTCACTTGCCATTCAAAGCGATTTGCAGTACATCAGTTACAGTACAGTACATCAGTCTCTGTGTTGCTACAGGGATGGAAATGAACTTTTTTGTCCACCTGCTACACTTTCTTGTTTTTAACCGACAATGTTTAACTGCATGTGAAAATGAATACTACAAGATCTACAATACTTAAGGCGTTTATTCCATATGGTAAAGTCTCAAGGTGTGCCTCCTCTAAAAAGTGTCCGGGTGAAACAGCATGCTAGTTTTATTTTCCCGCCACGGTGGCTGGTAGGTGAAGCGAGTTTACCAGCCACAACACAAAATCACCAGCATTTGGGTGGTGTCAACACAAATTGGGCCACACTACCATGGTATAGAACTTATACCAGGTAGTCTTTAGTCTGTACCACAGTTACTGTCATGTTGCCCAGCCTTACTTTGACATCAAGAGCAAAGGATTGAGATGGTTTCTCTTTTGTCTGTTACTGCAACAACCACATCATTCACATTCTCTCTAGTTTAAAGGTTCAAATAACAGGACACGGCAGTAAGAAAGAAACTCAGGTTGCTATTGATATTGATGAAGTTATTTATCAAAGTAGATATGAAGACATGTTGTCTGCCTCCCAATGGTATCCTTTGCACACTCTCCTCCCTGGAATGAGTTGAGTCACATGCTGAAGCTTTAATCATCCTCCTGTAAGGCCACAGCTGTGTGAAGGGGTGGTCTGAGCCAAGCGCTCTCATGTCTCATTCTCGACCTAATCATCACACCTCACACAACAGTTGATGTCGTACATGTTATCAGCAAGCCAAGGTAATGTGCGTGTGAGGGGGGTGAGAGAAATTGTCCCTTTTTATGGTTATCCTATTCCATAGTATAGCAGAGAATAGGATTACAGTTTTAGAGCCAAATGAAAGCTAGAGTTGTAACGATATGCGATATGAAACCGAAGTTGCTCAGATCCATGAATCACTGTCGTGGTGTGAGAAGGCAGAGTTCCAACTCCCAGTTTACCTTCCCATCCAGATCCAATTCTACCACATCTTTAAAGGGACAATGTGTCCTTTTTTAGGTATTTTATTATCTAAAATCAATATTTTTATTCACAAATATCTCCTCAATGGTGTACAAATACCTCTGCCAATTATCTTACTTGTCCTCGTAAATGAAGAATTTATTATCTTTATATAAATGGGACGGGTGGGTCCACGGAGGCTTCCATGTAGTTATACCATCTTGAAAAACTTTAATAGCAGAGAGGGGGAAAAAAAAGTGCTAGACCAAGGTGTTCCACAATGCGGTTTCATTCAGAACCAGTGTGACGTTACTGAAAGCAGCAGAAACGCAGAGCAGTGAGAGGCGCTTGTCACAGTCATAGTTTTTGTTATTTTTGGACCAAAATGTATTTTCGATGCTTCAAAAGATTTTAACTAACCCACTGATGTTACATGGACTACTTGGATGAAGTCTTAATTTCCTTCCTGGACAAGGACAGTATATAGGAGGGACAGAAAGCTCTCGGACTAAATCTAAAATATCTTAACCTGTGTTCTTACGGGCTTGGGACAACATGAGGGAGACGCATGCTGAACAAAACAATCTTCGCAAACATGTCTAAGGATTTTATTTGAACCTGAATACACGGATGCACCAGATACACGTCAGCAGTGTCTTACATCATCAGCATCACTGCAGACTCGTGAACGCGGCTCGACAACCGAACCGGAAGAGAATACAATGCTGAATAAAGTCATCGTTTAAAAGCACACTTTTGATGGACGAAATAAATATGATTGCACACAAAAAGTGCCCAAAATGCACAGAATAAACATATCTAGTGAATTTGAACAAGAACTGGAGTAGGCAAACAAAAGAAAATAAAGATATAGGCGAATTGTAGGTTTTTCAAATTTTATTTTTTTAAAAAAAATCTTTCTTTTTTTAACAATTTTTTTTCTTTCTCCTTTTCAAAAAAGAATCTAGGTTTGCATCGAATCGTTCATTATTATACTGAAGAGTACAGTACATTCTACTGTATAATAGTAAAGTATGGGCTCTATGCCTGGCGGTATTTCCAGTGAAGGTGTGAAGGCGATCATAGAGTCCAATGCAATACCGAGAATTTATATTGAATTTTATACTCTATGGTTTTACCAAAGAAACGTTAGTCACAAAAACAGACAAAACAGACACCCCTCGTTGTGTTTATGCTTCTTTTTAAAATTATATTAAATAAACATAACTATATATATAAAATTACACCTAAACGTATGAAAGTTTTGTTTCAAAGACAGGAGGACAGTAAATATTGAAGACTCCGCTTAATTCCGCATAATTCTGCTTTCCTCGCTTCTCCTCCGCCTTAATCTCCCCAACCGGAAACTGACGAGCATCCTTGCGTCAAATGCGGAACCTATGCGTGCGTATAGCCCATTTTAGTAATTTCTTAAAATGAAACCAAAGTTTTATTTTGGTTGGTTGGAATCAAGAGTTTTCATTTTATGTGTTTCTTTAACAATAGTTCTTATGAAAAGAAATGGTGAAATGCTTTAACTTTCGTAGATAAAGTTTATGTGGATTGTCTTCGTATAGTGAGACAGCACACTGAAAACAGCATCAGATGCTCGAGTGTGTGTGTGTGTGTAGTAGACAACTGCACCACTCATTCACACAGAGACAAGCAGAACAAGCAGATTTCTTATTTAAATAGCAGTCTTTTTGTAGTTTGATATTCACAGACACTAGTCCATATTGCGATTTGATTAAGTATACAGCACTTAAGTTTTGTCATTTCTTGTTAAAAAATAAATGTCTTTTTTAATGACTGGACACTATTCCCTTTTTGTTCTGCATCTCAGTAATCATAGGGTCCTATAGTTGCACTGGTTTTGCATTGGGTCTTGAATAAATAAATAAGGAATTTTCTCTTTTCAAAGGTCCAAAAAAGTATTCACAAAAATACCCTCTTCTCTGCAGTTTTGTTGAGATTGTGTGGAGGATGTTGTTTGCCTAAAAGCGGTTGTCCATTCATCTGAAAGGCTGCAATTATATGAATTGTTCTTGTGTGTTCAACACTATTGTTTTTCTTCCTTGGTTTTACATAAAGATTTCAGTGAGTTCAGCCCAGTGCCGCGTTTCCTAAAAGCCTCCAGACGTTCTTTATTCCTTCCTTGTGGTTGGAAAGCTTACATTTTTTTAATGACAGCCATCACATTTTTGGGACTTACTCCTTTGCTTTTTCAATAAATCTTAAGGTTTTTTTTTGTTAAAGGTGTTGAATAATGAAGATTTAAAATAAATAAATAATAATGTAATGTACTTAATGTACTGTGAAAATGATTTAGAACCTCATTCCCAACCCAAAATATCTCGTTCCTCATCTTTGTGACAACGTCACACAAATGAATGCATCATTGTGATGGTTGATACTTACATGATTTAACATTACACGTTAATAATGCCAATAGGTTTATCAGAAACTTGACCCACCCAGTCACAGTGAGGTAATGAGAGAGAAAGCTATGTGGTCTCTATTCATTTCAGTCTGGCTAACCGTTTATGCACCACATTCTAGGAGATTGTTATACTTTATGAATCTGTCACGATGATGCTGGCTTTCCAAACAGGGTGCTAATGAAGTATGAGGATTTAAAACTATATTTGAACTGACAGTAAATTTACGGCCTTTGTCTTAGTGGAAAAAAGCGCAATTGCTCGTTTCACATATGAAGCGAGCCTTTCTTAAAGGCACAGCTGATAAAAACAGATTAATTGTAGAGATCACAGAGAGGGTGGATTTTGTTCCCATACTGTTCTTTTTAATAACAGACTTTTTTAAATACCTTTTTGTATGAAGGTTTGTAGCCCTGTGTGTATTTTAAAGCAGAACCTTGCAACTGTTTTATTTTATTCATTCAGCACACTTTTACACACGATTGTTGCAGTTGTTCATATTTGAACATTTGTTTTCACCCTGACAGAATGTTTTTTTACCATTTGCCAGCTTAAGCTAACACACCTGATTCAATTTGTCAAGTGCAAAGCAATTAGTTTAGTACTTAAAAAGCTGGGGGTGTTAGTTCATGCCTGGATTGAGAGGATTCTCTTAAAGCGTTAGTTCACCCAAAAAAGAAAATGATGTCATTAATGACTCGCCCTTATGTCGTTCGTTTAAGATATTTTAGATTTCGTCCGAGAGTTTTCTGTCCCTTCATTGAAAATGTGTACAGTATTCTGTCCTTGTCCAGAAAGGAAATAAAGACATCATCAAAGTAGTCCATGTGACATCAGTGGGTTAGTAAGAATGTTTTGAAGCATCAAAAATACATTTTTGTCGAAAAATAACAAAAAACTATGACTTTATTAAATATTGCATTGTCATCATGATTTTTGGGTGAACTAACCCTTTATGCCTAGTTCACACTACATGATTTTAAAATGTCGGGCTAAACTGTGCAGTTCACACTATATGACTTGCTCTCAGTGAAATCATGAGTGTTCAAGTTGTTTAGCTGTTCACACCACACAACACAACGTGATTGATCCACAACAGGAGGTAACTCACTACACGAGTTAACAACGCACTACATAGAGATACAACCACGATCGGATGATAAGAGCAAATCATTTGTGACTCAATGAGAGCTGTTTCAGTACTATAGTACGGTCTAAATCCTGAAAATAATCAAACAAATAACGAGTTGACAACAACACGATTCTATCTGGTCTAGAAACCATGTTTTGTAACGAAAAACCACGCAATAAAACGAACCAGAAATGACGCGAAACTGCAGAGAAGAACACACCACGCGAATATGGACGTCAGACAGAAACTAGTGCTGCACACTGTTTGCTCGACGATCTGCTCTGAGAAAAAAAAATGCAAAAAAGAATAAGTAAGATTTACCTGGTGTCCTCAACCCATGCGTTGCTATGATTGGCTGTACTCATGACATCACTGAGATTGAGTCGCGCGGCTGCTCGAGATATCTAGCATGCTAGATATTTTTCTGAGCTCGGTGACCTGTCTGCGAGGTGTCTGCGAGCTGTCTTTGATGCGTTGTTGGCTCTTTCACACTAACGGATTGGCGAGCGTTAATCGTCCGCTAATCGCCCGCGATTTCCACGCGATAACACCCTGACTTGTCGGCGACTCAACGATTTGCAAATCGGGCTTAAATCGGGCTTAAAATCACGTAGTGTGAACTAGGCTTTAAGGGTGCTTCAGGATACAAGTTGACAACGACTTGAACTAAATGTTATATAGGGGTGCAACGGTACAGATAGCCCACGGTACGGTCCGTACCTCGGTTTTTGGGCCACGGTCTCGGTTCGGTTTCGGTACGTTTTGTGCAGAAAGAGACTGCTATTTCATCCCAAAAATATGTTTTATTTTTCTTATGAGCATAAACAGAATGTCACAGTAAGAACATCAATGTGTATGGAATAAATTAACACTCTAGTCTGTACTGAACCTCTTCAACTACCACTTATGAAATACAAAATGTAAACAAGCAAACTTTAAAATATTCAAGTGGATCCCAAATCCAAACCTTGATAACTGGTAAATGAAGTGATCAATGTGAAAGAAAAAGTGCACTTTTACCTTTAACATAAATTAGCTTGTGGTTTGAATAAAAAGAGCAGAGCAAAATAATATAATTAAAAAAAAATACTGCATTCAGGATACAAAGTGCAATGTTATTTACTCATCCACTTTTGAGAGATTCTTGTGCAATACTGCAGTCAAAGTTTGACTGGGTTTGCGTTATGCATCTGTGCTGGGAATGTAGCGAGTGCGTGGAGCCGAGGTGAGGCGTTTATTTAGTAAGCGTGAGCGCGCTGGGGCGGGCACGTAACTTACATTCGCAGCCTGACTCATATGAGTATTCAATGTGCGGCGACTCGCTAACAACAGTGGGTTGTTTTGAATGAGATGACCCGTGTGAACGGGGAGCGCTTTATGAACGTCTATGACGCGCGAGCAGCGCCGGTCTGTGTTCGTGTGTCTGATAATAAGTGAGCGCTCGTGAGCGACACACACATTACCTGATTTATACGTGGTTGAACTGGCCGTGTGACAAACAAAGCGGGAATAAGCTGGACACGAGCGCAAGTTCGCGGGCGAATTTAATAACGCGGAGCGTTGTTAACTAATTGATCCATCTATATAGTAAGGCGCTCCCGAATATAAGGCACACACTGTCGTTTTTTGAGAAGATTAAAGGCTTTTAAGTGCGCCTTTTATAGTGCGGAAAATACGGTAAAAGGATCAGCACGAACTCTATGGCAGAACCGAAGTCCCGCGGGACACGAGGTTAGATTGTCCCGTGCAGGGCTGACCGAACGGTCCGGGATTTTACCGTGTACCGTTGCATCCCTAATGTTATATAGATCATTAAATAGTTACTATAGGTAGCAGATTGTATATTAATAATGTACAATACCGTTCAAAAATTAGGGGTCAGTCAGATATTTAATACTTGATACTTTATTCATTATATTATATTCAAATATAATTTTATATGGTGATTTAAAGCTTTGTTATTTTCTATTACTATCTCTTTCTGAGAAAGACTTATGCTATAAAAGGTCACATTTTGTCTGAGATTTGTTCTCAGAGTTAAAGTTCTCATTGCCGTGTTAGTCAAATCTGCCCTGCTCACAGGCTCTCTCGTCACAGGTATCCGTCTCATTAATTGGCTACATGGGATCTGTCAGGCCGCGCTGCCCCCATCTGTCATTCTTTGGGCTATAATTTGGCAGCTGTGTGTATGACTAAGCCTCAGAGTTCCTCTTAGCCTTACAGAAGCACCTGTGCTGCAACCTCCGAAATTTATTACAGCACCATTTCTGAGTAAAAGCAGACAGGAAAAACACTCTCTCAAAGATTGGAAATACCCATGACCTCATCTGCAGTCTGTGCAAGTGTGTGTTGGGGTTAGTGTGCCGCCACACCCGGCTCTTCACATGCCCCTTCCAGCCATCGGGAGGTCAGGACTCACCTGCAGGAAGGTTCTCTCATATTTTCATCAGCACATAGTCTACAATACAAATGTGATTCATAAACTCAAAATGTCAGGTGAATCAGTAGGATTTGTCTCTTGTTCCAGTCTGCCTCCTTATTTGGGAAGAGATTTTTTTTTTTATTATGATAAAATATCTCTGTAGTAATACGGCTGTCCTTAGGTACATGCTGTCATTAAACACACAATGTTGGGTCATTTGTTTTGCCCTTATTGTAATGAGCATAATTTTTGCTTTCACATTCTAAGTGTTTTTTTTTTTTTTTTTTCGCAGTTGTTATTTTTAACTCATTGTGCAAAATATTCATAGTATAAACGTACGGTGTCTACGTTGTGGGTTTTTCCCCCCAGGGTTGTTCTCCTGTGGTGCTTGCGGCAGATTATGTAGGTAAATGTTGTCATTGGGCTTCTGCTCTCTCATTAAGGATAACCCAGCAGCACCGCTGCTCTGCACCACAAAAGTTGGCAGACGGTTGCCAGGAAACCAAGGAAACTGACATTTCAGAGCTTCTCCTGTCATATGGGAACAATGTTCATCTGCATAATAATTTTGGCAGTGAGGCCTCATACGCAGTGCCACCTGCTGTATTTATATTTAAGCTGTTTAACTATCTTAACTATAAGCCCAGGTCTGATTTTGGGTGTAATAATTGGTCATCTTAGGTTAAAGCTCACTTTGTAAGTATGTCAAGTGTTTCCTTAGATAGAACCACTTGAAATTGATGCAAGTCTTATATAGTGTGAATTGTCATTTTCATGGCAACTTGAAAGAATAAGAAAACAGGCATACTTTTTTCTAGTGTTACCAGGATTGTTCTTTAGGGTGGGTAGCAGTTGGCTTCATGGGTTAGTTCACCCAAAAATTATGTTAATAAATGCTCACCCTCATGTCGTCCCAAGCCTGTAAGACCTCCGTTCATCTTCGGAACACAGTTTAAGATATTAGATATAAGATATTAGATATTTCGATTTAGTCCGATTTAGAGAATTTTCTGTCCCTCCATTGAAAACGTGTACAGTATACTGTTCTTGTTCAGAAAGGAAAAGACTTCATCTAAGTAGTGCATGTGACATCAGTGGGTTAGTTAGAATGTTTTGAAGCAATAAAAATAAAAATTGTATTGTCTTCCAGTTCTGTCCGCTGTGACGCTGCTGACATAAGACGCTGCTGACGTGTTCTCTGGTAACCAGAGATTTTCATTTTTTGGTGAACTAACCTTTTAAGTTGTTGAATTACTTTTGATCATCTATGCTTTCTGCTTCGTTGTATCATACTCAAAATCATCCTGCTGATATCTAGTCAGTCAATTTAGTTTGTGTCTGTAGTGTTTTGCCTTTCCACAACGGTAGTGGAATTGATTTGTTCATGTGGTGTATTCTGCCCTTTGGCACAGCCAAGTTTATGAACAGTGTTGTAATTAAAGACCTGCCACACTGAACTCTGTTCATTAATTGGTGCCTTGTTTTTTAAAATCAAAAAAATAGATTCAGATTGTTTCAGAATGAACATGCTTGTGTTTTTCCTTATAAGGATTTCAAAAAATGTGGAAATGCATGTAAAATAACATCCTTGTTGTCTGACATGAATTATGTCACTCTTGTAGCTTTCACAAGTTTTAAAAACACTCAAAAGTAAGGCACTTGGTATTTTTTCAAGTATTTCCATTGTGTTGTGTGCTGTTTGTGGTTGTTGGCATCTTAAAGGATTTCCCCTTTGTGCCTTCCACGGCCCCTCTGTTTACCTCTTAATTGTTTACAAATTTATTTTAATTATCAAGATAGCAGTTGAGATTGTTAGATACTTATACTGTGCCCATTTTTCTCTGTTTCAGTTCTACATAACGGGATGAGAGGAGGAAGGTCTGATCACATAATGGTCACCACACATGCCTGATTCAGGGTCACTTTAAAGTTCACTTTCATCCTGCTATTATCTGTTCTCCATTCTCTGGCCTCTCCAGCTGAGTGGCTGCCCATGTTCCCTAAGCTTCGTTAATTCAGCTACACTGCGGGCATGCTCCAGTGCTGAGCTCCGCCACTTAGCCGTACCATGACCAGTCTAAAGCGTTCACAGACCGAACGCTCTGTGGGCGGCTCTGTTCCCGCCACAGATGAGTTTTATACTCGGCGTCTGCGCTTGCCCAATGGTGGTGCTCCTCCCCCTCGCAGCGAGAGCACACACTTGACTGGCACCCCGGAGTTCCCAAAATGGGCGTTCGAGCACGGGTTGCCGACTGGCCCCCCAGGAAAGATGGCGGCAGTGGAGGAAGCAGTGGAGGGGGAGGAAATGGTGGTGGGGTGTGGCACATCACGGTGGAGACGGATTCCCCTTCCACCACCACGGGAAGCGCCCAGAGTAACTTGTCAAGCAAACTCGGCCACCTGATCAGCCCTCAGGACTCATCTATGCTGCGTAACATTCACAACACACTGAAGAACAAAATGCATAGTAAAGGCAAAGACAATCGCTTCCTCTCACCCGATGGTTATCTCGGATCACCCCGCAAGGGCATGCGACGTATACGGCAGCGCAGCAACAGCGACATCACCATTAGTGAACTGGACGGCGATGGAGGCGAAGGCTGGTCTTTTTCAGGATGGACACCCATGCATCGAGAGTACGGCAGTACCTCATCTATCGACAAGCACGGCGTGTCTGGCGAAAGCTTCTTCGATATGCTCAAAGGCTATCAGACAGATGCTCCGGACCAGCGCAGCCCTGCCCCTGAAAAGTTAAGCGAGTTACTTACAGTAGCCCATAAACAAACTGCCCTTGACTTGCCTGATGGACCTCTTGGTCCTCTTCGCGGCAGTCCCGCCAGTCGTCTGAAAGAAAGAGAAAAACACATGAAGAGGCGTTCGAAGTCGGAGACGGGTGGTGAATCCATATTCCGCAAGCTGCGTAGCGTCAAAGCCGAAGGTGATTCATCACGTGCAGGTTCTGACGCCGAGGATGGAAAGTCTGACGATATGGGTCCCCCTCCCAAACCATGGGTTTGCCAGAAAGGTTTTGCACACTTTGATGTCCAGAGTATTCTGTTTGACCTGACCGAGGTCGTGCAGAGTCGGCAAAGTGCTGTTAAGCGGAAGAACACCACCACTGGTGCCTCTGCTGCAGCCGCGGCCTCTGCCTCCAACACTTCATCCCTCTCATCCACCCAAAGCGGGGCTTACAGCTCCCCTTGCGGCAGCCAGGAAGAGCTCAACATTAAGGATGGGCCTTCTCTTGACTCTGGTGATGACAAGAGCAATGATTTGGTTCTCAGCTGCCCGTGTTTCCGGAACGAAATTGGCGGTGAAGGAGAGAGGAACATCAGCCCTTCGAAGCAAGGTAGTATTGGCAGTGGTGCGTCCAGCTCTTCAAGAGATGACGAAGGATCCCCTGAAAGGGCTCCCAACACACATTTCAGCAATGCAGGGGTGGCTGTTCTTGAATCCCCCAAGGATGGCAAAAGTCTACACCATGATCGTGGAAAGAGCAACATAGTTGAACATGTGGACTTGGGTGCATATTATTACAGGAAGTACTTTTACTTGAGAGGTGAGTGCTACCCTTGATGCACTGGTAAGATTTATGTGCTGATATTCAACAGTTCAGGCAGTTTGGTTGATGTAGTAGCAATAATAAAAAAAACTTTATTTTATAGAGCACCTTTAAAATAAGCTGTACATAGCACAATAAATAAAAATAAAAGAAAACAAGCTTAAAAGTTAATGCAAAAGTAAAAGGTATCTACCTCAGACTGGTGTCCACATAATCTGCTAGATGAAGCATCTACATGATTTGTAAGACCTAACTAACACTTCCTGATTTATTTTTATTTTATATACAAAGTAAAAAAAAATAAAAAATTATCGGCATTGAAGTATTGAATCTATTGATGCCCTAATTAAATAATTCATTCAACTGTTGCTATTTATTATGGGACCCTAATGCAAATTTTGTGTTTATCGATAATCATTTGTTATTGCAGTTGATTATATTTTAGCTGGTTTTTAAATGAATTAATCATTAATTGAAAAAAATGTTAAAATCCACAGAGCACTGGAACTACTTAGGTGTTGATGAGACACTGGGACCTGTAGCTGTCAGTATGCGTCGGGAAAAACTGGAGGATCACAAAGAGCATGGCCAGCAATACAACTACAGAATCATCTTCAGAACCAGCGAGGTGAGTGCTCATTCAACCCATCAAATGCAATGACATATATAGTTGTAGCATCTGAATCAAACATGAATCCTTGTGCCTGCAACTGAGAGAGTTAATTCAAAGCAGTTAGCAGTGTGTGAGATCCAGGTCTGACGCCCACTGCTATCTTATATAACATGCTTAGAGACGAGTTCTCTCTGCTAGTGCTCGGCATAGATCCCTCTGTGCCCTGACTGGCTTGTCACCATACTGCTTCTCAATCACACACTGCTTTTGACCGCGGCTTGGATGAAGGTTCGACCATTTCTCTAATTATAACCAAAAAAAAGGCTCTTTACATGTGACCTCTGCCTTTGGCATCATTTATAGCAACCTCTTATGATTCACATGCATTCTGATGGGCCTTAATAGCTTTGTGACTAAGGTGACGCATAGCCCAACATGGCAATCTTTCCACTGCTATTTTGAGAATGGCAGGTGGGCAGACGTGGGTTAGCTTAGTATAAAACTTTTGCACCACTCATTACGGCACCTTTTTAAGTATTCGAGATCTCTGAATCATAATTAGCAGGTACTAAAAGACAATAGTATGTTGGGTTCTGCAGTACCAAGTACTAATTTTCTCTGAACATCATCTCTTATACCAATATTAAACACCCACCTATTGAGTCTCACCTGTAATTTACAAATGTATACAGATACTGTATATGTATTCCCACACATGTCTGAATCAATAATATAAAGACATTTCTCTGTTATGCTTTTAACCATTCTACCTATAGTTAACAACCTTACGGGGCTCAATTTTGGAAGATGCTGTGCCCTCCACCTCCAAGCATGGCTTGGCTCGAGGCTTGCCTCTAAAGGAGGTGCTGGATTACCTCGTACCTGAGCTCAATGCTCACTGCCTCCGACTTGCTCTCAACACACCGAAGGTCACAGAGCAGCTGATGAAACTGGATGAACAGGGGGTATTATGATCCTACATTCGCTTACAATTGTCAATCAACTCAACAAGTCATTTCTTTAATTTTATTATAATTTTGGTAATAGCTACAAGTGAAGAATCGTATCCTTACAGTCATCCTTACCTCCACTGCACCTAAAAAATGTAATAAATAAATAAACAAATATATGCATACAAAGGAGGTTTATATATGATTTTTTTTTCTTTATGGCTTTAAATTTAATAAAGTATACAATGTGTTCAAGAGATCATTTTAAAAATGTAATTATATGATATGCTGATTAATAAATCACCATTAATCTGTATTTTTTACTAAATATTGTTTCTTGTATATAATCATAATCAAAATATAATCATATTATGTATATTTAATATGTATACATTTGTGTTTATAATATTTATTTATGATTTATTTTTTGCATCCTCTTCTGGCATAAAACCAAATTCAAAATTAAAAGGTTCCTTTATGAATAAACTACCTTATATTGAAATAAAATCAAAGTTTGTATATGAATAAATGTAATATAGAATAAAAACTTTCTAAACTTTCAATAGACAGTCTCGATTGTGAGAGTTATTTCACCTGCAGGCTTTAAAGAGTTAAATGCTGTTTGCCATTGTGTTATAAATGTACTTTTTAAAATTTAAACATATTTTAAATAATTAGTTGTATTTAATTTGCACGTTAAATTGGCAGCCGAAATATTTACTATCGTTACTCCTGTTTTTCATGGGTTGATGGTCTTTCTTTTCTATCTCTTGTGCAGCTCAGTTTTCAGTTGAAAGTGGGAATCATGTACTGTCAAGCCGGCCAGAGCAGCGAGGAGGAGATGTACAATAATGAGGCAGCAGGTCCCGCCCTAGAAGAGTTCCTGCAGTTGCTGGGAGAAAGGGTGCGCCTTAAGGGTTTTTCCAAGTACCGTGCCCAACTGGACACTAAAAGTGAGTCTTATCTTGAAGGTTTGTTTAATTGCCACTGAATCCTAAAAAGCAGTATTGTGTGATTAAACCCGCAAGTAGCTAAAGGGCCAAAATGCTTACTGAATCTCTGGTCTCCTGTCATGTCAGCCTAGTAGTTTATAGGGCTAGTTAATTAATTCTAACTGGATCACACTCAAATGAGCCTGCAGCTTGTTCTAAATATGTTCCTCCACTGTCAGCGGTTTATTGACAATCCGAGGTCATGTTTAAATGGGAATGGATCTAAACACTAACCATTACCTCCTGTTCCATTCTGTAGTTTGAATCCCATAGCCCATATTTGAGACCCATTCATGCGTGCCGTGCCTGGCATGTATGCTCCACCTCTCCCCTGTAACCGTGAGGAATATCGTCTCTGATCACAAGCATGCTTTTAATTCCATTTATCAGACTTGACATCTTACCCCTGACATTCCCTCTCTCCGCCCTGTAGTGTGGTCGAGAAAGGGCGGTAGAGGTGTCAGGAAGCTTTGATCTCAGCTTGACGGATTAGGACATGGTTTCACAGTCAGGTGGAGCACCGAGATCAGGAAGAAGGGACTAAGGAGAAGATGAGTTTGTATCCTCGTGTCTCTGGCCATGGTGCAGAGCAGCAACTGCAGTATCCTGTTTGTGAACAATAGAAAAAAAGGGTCCTATAAAAGTGCGGCAGCCATGTTTTGCCCTAACAAGTCAAGGAGCATTAAATAAATGAGATTGGATGATCAAAGGCTCTAGACTGTATGTTCCCTTCAGTCAAAGTGGAAATCCTTTTGCAGGTGGTCACATAAAAGCGGTATATGAAAGGCTAACATGAGCTGCTTCTTTTTTTCAGCGGACTCCACTGGAACACATTCTTTGTACACAAATTTTAAAGACTACGAGATCATGTTCCACGTGTCTACAATGCTGCCCTACACTCCCAATAACAAACAGCAGGTAAGCTGTATTACTACTAGTGCAATAATTGAACTTTTTACTTTTATTTTTAAACTATCACATACTGTTTAAAAGTTTGGGGTCAGTAAGTTTTTTTTCTTAAGTAATTTATATTTTTCTTATCCTACAAGGATGCATACTAGTGAAGTGATCAAAAGTGACAATTATAATGTTGCAAAAATATTATATACCAAATAAATGTTTTTCTTTTAAACATTGTTCATCACGTTTCACGGTTTCTACAAAAATATTTAGCAGCACGACATTGAAAATGATAAATGTTTTTTGAGCACTTGTGTCACATGATCTTGCATATCATTCAAATTTGAAGACTGGAATGATGGCTGCTGAAAATTTCATTTTAAAATACATTCAAGTAGATGTCGTAGATTATTTTTCACAATATTACTGTTTTTACTGTATTTTTTTATAAATGCAGCTTTGGTGAGCATAAAAGTCTTCTTTCAAAAACATTGAATAATCTTACTTTCCCCCAAACATCGAAATGATAGTGTGTACTGACTCATGTTGTTTGCACTCCGTAGCTGCTAAGGAAAAGACACATTGGAAACGACATTGTCACAATCGTGTTCCAAGAGCCTGGAGCAAAGCCATTTAGTCCCAAGAACATCCGCTCACACTTTCAGCATGTTTTTGTGGTTGTTCGAGTGCTCAACCCGTGCTCTGAAAATGCCTGCTACAGGTGAGTCAAATTGTAATTTTAGGTGCAATAAAATTTCATCTGCTATAGGCCAAAATGAGGCATTTGTAACCAAGGATTTTTGGACAGATGTGTTTTGCATCAACTGATCTTCAGTCTGTGGCAGCAAAAGTACTCGACACTGTATGATACAGTGTTACCAATGTGGACTAGTGTAGTAATGAAACAAAGACTGTTTTTTATTTTTATTTATTTATTTTTTATGAAACAAAATGAAAAAAAAACATCATTAACTGAATCCACAGCAGTTACTAATCTGACTCTCTAACTGAATTGTAACTTTTTTTAAATATCTGACTCAATTGGGTTGTACAGGAGTTGTTATTGTTGTTCTCAAGAGGATTTGATTGGACAAAAAGATCAGTGCAGGTGCAGAATATCAGTATTTTGGTCCCCTTGTTCCGGAATAGAGAGATTGTACATTTTTAAATAAACATTTAATAGTGATAGGCTGAGGTTTCAACAACAATTTTGATTTCATGACTGGTTGTTTACTTGTATCCTAGTTGAAGTTGAAAGTTTTTTTGTAATAAAAACAAGAATAATATTTCATTTATATTTTTATATATAATTTAATAAAATATATAATATATTTTAAATAAAACCATTGGCCAATGAATTTAAAGGAATCTTTTCCCTGTCTTAACATCTAATTGTATGGGTTGTTTTTGGTTTTATTTTTGGAGAAAAGGATTTTCTTCCTGCTTGCGGTGGATTATGTTCTCGCTTGATGTCCTCTGGCCAGCTTATTACTCTTGTCGTACAGCACATTACCCAGGAGAGCACTGCTTTTAACCACTTCAAATGAGCTAGGCCTGCTTAATTTCTTTCATGCCTACTGGGGGCTGTTTATCAGAAGGATTTGTTGATCGTTGCGTTGCTTGCAGTTCAATCTTGAAAGTGCTACTGTGAGTCAAACAAAAGACAAAATGTGTGCTTATCTGAACCAATCAAGCTTCAAATAGGATGTCGATCATTGATATCTTCATTGTGACTTGCTCCCTTAATCTTTCACTCGTATACTCTCTCGCTCCCTCTCTTGCTTGCTCGGTTTCTGTTTTGCCTCATGAAACTAATAGAGGTTATAATTGCTGATGGGCCTCATTGTATGTCATCTTAATTATACCCAGTTGGGAGCCTCTTCTCTGTTCAGCTCTGAAAGTACAGAAGTTACAAAGGCCCGCCCAGACTGAGAACAATAAGCTAAACAGAGCACATAACAAACGAGAGGGCTGCATGCACACCCTTGCCAACTGTCTTCTCCCGAGAGGGGCTTGATGAGGGCCTGTCGCTTAAACCCGACAACCCTCTCCCCCTTTCCTGACGGACACCCTCCCTCCGTTCCTCCTGTAGCCCCTTCAACCGCAAACTCAATTCTTGTGAGCTTGAATTTTTTCCTCTGGTCTGGCCACTCTTGCTATATTAACCTGCTTGGACTGTTTAGACAGGAATTGGCATGGAATTCAGGAAGTGGATCAGGTGGGTTCAGCAGGTCTTGGGTTTTCATTTGTGATTGTGTAGCGTGGCTGTTTATTTGTGTAAAGGTAAAATACTGGTATGAAGGGTGATTAAAGGTGTTTATGGACCGAGTTAATAATTTAAATGTGCTCCTGTTGTTTTATTGGCTGCTTTTGGGTATACTGAAGTGGTTTACTGTTCTCTTGGGGCCTTTTGACAGGTGACTTCACAGCCACCAGTGAAATGTTAAGGTAGATGGTAATATTGTACAAAGCGGAAGTTGTTAAACTGCTTTTTTTTTCTTTTTCTTTCCTAGTCAGTCTGTACAGAAGTGTTTCCTGCATTACTATTGCATTGCCGTAGGGTCTACAGTGACAGCAAAATAAATTGTTGTGACGTTGCAGTCTGACAGAGTCTAAATCATGTAATGGAATCTACAGACTTTAGTATTTTTCCCTTAAAATTAGTAGCTGGAATATTTAAAACCTATCATTTTTTTAAAAAAAATAAATAAAATTAGTGTGAATCCATCAAATAAATTGGTGGATCAATCTCTTAGTGTACTAGTACCACCCATCAAAAGTTTGGGGTCAGTATTTATTATTATTATTTTTTTTTTTCCATAAAGAAATGTATACTTTTTTTCAGCAAGAACAAGAAAGTGACAAGGATTCTGTGAACAAGATATTTTAAATAAATGCTGTAAATGCTTACTTTCTATACATTAAAGAATCCTGAAAATGTTATCATTTCCACACAAATGTTGACCAGCACGACTGATTAAGGGAAACATAATAAAATTATTCTTCAGCACCAAATCAGAATGATTTCTAAAGGATCATGTGGCACTGGATTAATGGCTGCTGAAAATTCAGCTTTACCATCACTGGCATACATTACATTTTTAATTATATTATAATAGAAAACAGTTATTTTTTGAATGAAATATTTCACAATATTACTGTTTTTACTGTAGTTAAACGCACCCTTGGTAAACATTAAAAAACCTGACTGAGCCCAAACCTATAAATGTTATTGTAGCTACAGAAAGTATTTTTCTTAAAGCAATGATCAAATATGTTACACAGAGTTGTTGATTTTTAGTATCCATCATGTTGGGAATTAGTGTGTCAAAAAGAGTTTATCTTTTCAACAAGTTTACATTGTGTGAGAACTCTACTCTGTGTATGTGATGCTTGTACACCTGTGTATTTCTGAGTGGGTCAGGGTGTTATTTGCTTGTGTGGAGGTTCTTTGGTTCCTTGCTGTGGGCAGTGGATGCTCCACCAACCCACACACTGTGTATTTATACTTTAGATATGTAATCCAGTTTGCCTCTCCATCTAAGCCAAGGGGGTCGGCTGCAACAATAAAGTCAGCCCGCTTGCTGTTAGTCATTACTGAATAACTGCTCGATGCCCAGAAGTGGATTATGTTTGGATGGAATATGCACTGCATTATTCTGGCTTTTGAAAAATGTTGATTACGGTTATTGTCCGCACTCTCATACAGAGTTTGTTTTTTTTGTGTGCCATTGGTGAAGCACAATTCTGGGTGTTTGGACTTCTTAATGCTTAAACAGAAAATATGAAGAGAGATTAAAAATAACAATAGAGCAATGGTAACTGTAAATGTTATATGTTTTACTACAATGGCACCATTTTTTTGGGATATGGTTATACCATGGTTTTGGGACCTGCACCATGGTAATACCATCCTATTCTTTGAAGTGCGTTGGAGTACCATGTTTAAAAACAGATGAGATGTGAATCTTTCAAACGATACCAAGTGACTGTGGACTTTGTGGGAAACGCGCATCCCATTAACACTTGCAGCAGTTTAGCGCCTACCATTCACTTACAACTCTTAACAAGTCTTTATTCATCACTTGGCAATAACATATGTAAAAACACAAAAACATGGAATAACTCTTTCCTTTAATGTCTATTAAAGGAGAGAGGTTTAAAATAAGCAGTTAAAAAATTACTGTTTTTTTGGTGGGATGTTCTATAGCAATACAATCCTGTTCTTTTGAAGTACCTGGGAGTATCAAGTAAATATGAAATCTGAATAATTACCATGATGTACATAAAAGATCTGTGTAATATATTTTTGAGTTTTTATTTTATTTTTTATTGGGAACAAAGGTGATTTAACTCAAGGCTCTCCTCTCATGGGCATCAAACCAGCAACAATTGATTTCCAGCCTCGGTCTTAATCAAGACTGTGTTGTTTGTCCCTGCAGGCAAAGAAAGAAAAACAATATGACTGAATTAGATATCAACAAGTTATTCATCTCAGTCCGTACTTCAGAAAGCTGCTGGTACTGCGGGAGAGTAATTTATGTTGTGATAAATTTGCAAGCTCATTTTTCTACCACACACGTACATGTTTTCCCTTAGTGTTTTTACAGATCAGGCCCACGCACAGACAGCAGAATTTTATTTGACCCCTCTCTTTCTCTCACCAACATTTCGAAGTAATCTTTGTCTTCCTCCTCCAGTATCACTGAAAAAACGGGCTTGTGGCTCTCTTTAGTCTAGCCTCATTACTGCTATGGCTGGCTAGTTACGTACTGTGAGTTCCAAGCATACCAGACAGAGCAGAAAGCTTTCACTGTCCATTCAAGAGGCTTAGTGAAAGGAAAAAAAGCAGGGGAGAGAGATATGAAGCAGCAAGGTAGAGAGGAAAGGTTTGAAGATCTTCAGAATTGCAATTGAATTCATAATGTTTTTCTTTTGCATATGAGGGGTCTGAAAAAACTATAATGTTGTTGACTACTCCACACAGTTTTCTAGCACTGTGTGGAGTAGTCAACAACATTATAGCCATCCCTGTTTTTTTTTTTTTGGTAATTTCCTCCCATTCCCATTTGGCAAAGTATTTTATGTCCATTCTGACTCATTTCACAGTTTGACTCTAAGTTTTTATAATTTCCTTATCAGCCACATTGTTTTTGGAATGAATTTTGCTCATGCATAAACATAAGGTCCGTTAGGGAAGTTTGAGAATGGTTTAGCAATTACCTTGGGCAGGTGATGAGCAATTTTTTCTCATTGTTTGAAATCTTCCGTCTTGTTTCCCTCCATTATCTCCACCCCCTCATTCACAGTGTGGCAGTGGCTCGCTCACGAGATGTACCTGCCTTTGGACCACCTATTCCTGAGGATGCTACATTCCCGAAGTCTACAGTCTTTCGAGATTTCCTTCTGGCTAAGGTCATCAACGCTGAAAATGCAGCCCACAAGTCAGACAAGTTTCGCGCCATGGCCACTCGGACACGGCAGGAGTACTTGAGGGACCTGGCAGAGCGCCACGTTACGAGCACGCCTATTGATCCCTCTGGCAAATTTCCTTTCATTTCTCTGGCGCACAAGCGTAAGGAGAAGACCCGGCCGTACCTTGGTGCGGAGCTGCGTAGCCCTGGAGCCATCACCTGGCCTGTTCACGCCGAGGACCATGGCGCCGGAGGAGAACTGGAGGCCCTGCTGGCCATTTCAAATGACTTTCTAGTGCTGGTGGACCCAGAAGCCAAGGCTGTTGTCTTTAACTGTGCTGTCCGAGATGTCATTGGTTGGACCCTGGGAAGCCCTGCTTCCATGAAGATCTACTATGAACGTGGAGAGAACATCTCCCTGCGCTCCATCAATAACAACACTGAAGACTTCCGTGAGGTTGTGAAACGTTTAGAGGTAAGTGTGGAGTTGCAGGTATCATGACAGATGAATTTTTATTTTTAATTTTTTTATTTGATAGTTTTGCTAAATTTAAGGAATTTTAAGTGTGTCGTTCAGTCAGACTCAGCACATGAAAGCTTGTCTCTTGGTTTTTAATCATTTTGTTTTGTGCCCAAGTGGGATTATAGTCATCTAGGATTTGGAAAAAGCTCAAAGTAGTTTTGAGGGCTGTGTTGTATATGTTTCATCGTGTGAATTAATGGGATGTATAAGAGAGCCTTTGCATAACTGTGCAGTGGCTTGAATGTACTCCTGATTTGGCCCCCTGCCCATTATGTCACTCTTCAAGTGCAAGAGCTGTTGCCATGGTAACTAGTACTCGGCAAACTGAATGCTCGTGATCTCCATCAAAGTCATGAAACATATTAACAGAGTTTATACTTTGAGAAAAAAAAGCCCTGATCCTGATTTGCAGATGGGTTCAATTGCTTGTGATAAACATTTCCAATCCATTTTGCCCCTTTTTGATAAGGTCCTTAATGGAGGATGTGGTTCTTTGCATAAAACTACTTTAGAATCGAGAAAAGTCATATCAGTCTCCCCGTTTGTTCTCAGCATCTAACTAAAGGCTGTGAAACATCTGAGATGACCTTGCGGAGGAATGGGCTGGGCCAACTTGGCTTTCACGTTAACTATGAAGGCATAGTTGCAGAGGTGGAGCCATACGGCTATGCCTGGCAAGCGGGGCTGAGGCAAGGCAGCCGATTGGTCGAAATTTGCAAGGTGGCTGTGGCAACACTTTCACACGAGCAGATGATAGACCTGCTCCGCACCTCAGTCACTGTGAAAGTTGTCATCATACCACCCCACGAGGACGCCACACCACGCAGGTTGGTCTTTTAGTATATCAGTTAATGGTTTGATTCATTATTTCTTGACTGAATCCTGGTGAATAAGTAGCAATTATTTTTGTCAGATAGTAAAAGTAAACCAGTCATTCCAAGTTTTGTAACAAGACAACAGTACAAAACATTGCACCTTTGTGCCCACACATGCAAACCAAAATAGATGAGATCCGCCTTCCCAGTCTAGGCTTGCCTGTAGGCGCATTGCCAACTTGAGGGTTATAATGATCTACAAATCATCTGACACACCGGATTTTTATTTGCGTTCACTTGTCTTTCTTCTTTTTCTTTTTACAGTGGTGGTGCATTATTATTATCCTTAGAAAACCTACCAATTCCATTTTGATTGTTTGTTTATAACCCAGAAGATACAGAGGTGTGTCAGTTTTTAGTTTAGATAGAAACAAACAAGAGGAAAAAATGAAGAATTGAGCCACTAGAGGTGTTAGCTTGCATAGGTGATGCCTGACCCCCAATACAGGCACATATTTTTGACCTGTGTTTTTACAATTTGAATTCAATTACAATATTCAGTACTCAGTAGTTGAGCGTCATCGATAATTGAATTGAGAATGCCTTTTAAATGATAATTTAATTCCTGAATGTGAATTAAGGTGGCAAACAGGATTCAGACTTTCAATTTTAATTAATGTAATATTTAAGTTTTGTTTTTAAAGCCTGGGAGTTTATAGGCCTTACAGAGAGAATGCTATTTATTTTAGTTGGTTGGTTATATAGTAAATTTAGTGCACCAGGTTTGAGTAACATTTCCACAAATTATATGTATATCTCCTGCCAAGATAGAAAAGACTAAAGAGATGTACACTGCAATAAAAATGTTAGGGTTAATAAGATTTTTTTTTTTTTTTTTTTAAGAAATCAATACTTTTTTTCAGAAGGTATGCTTTAAATTGATCATAATTGACTTTAAGGACATTTATTGTTTTACACAGATTCCTATTTCTAATAATTTCGAATGTTTACTTTCTACAAAAATATTAAACAGTACAACCATTTTCAACATTGATAATTATAAAAAATGCTGCTTAAACACCAAATCAACATTATTAGAATGATTTCTGAAGGATCATGTGATCACTGAAGACTGGGGTGATGGCTGCTGAAAATTCATCTTTGTAATCACAGCAATAAATTACATTATTAAAGATATATTAAAAATATATATTTTTTTTAAATCATACTAATATTTCACAATATTACAGTTTTTACTGTGTTTTTGACCAATTAAATGGAGCCTTGGTGAGGCTGCCATAAGCGCTATTTTTCAAAAGCATTAAAAAACTTTTAAACAGTAGTGTAAATGCCTCATTTAACCTTCAAGATCAAGTCAAGTGCTCTTCATTACCACTAACTACCAAATCATCTTATAGGGGCTGTTCAGAACTGCACCGTATGCCAGTTGTTGAATACAAGGGCAGCAATGAGAGCGGCTCATATGAGTACAAGTTTCCTTTCCGGAGCAATAACAACAAATGGCAGCGCACCTCATCCAGCCCACAGCAGTCCCTCACTGCCTCACCTCAGAGTCACAGTGGGACCCCGAACCGTGCCGTCAGCCTGGGGGCCAGCATGGGCAAGACCCTCTCTGCCGAGCGGCCCGAGAGAGCTGCTGCCATCCCCCGCAGCGTGTCCAGTGATGGCCGACCCTTAGACCCTAAAAGGTGTGTCCGATAGCTGCTTTAATGGAGTGCAGCTTTTGTTAAGTTACTCTTCCCCTTCATTTTTTTTTGTCGTTCTTCCTGTGTCTCGTTTATCTTTATTTGTGTCTATCGCTCTTTCTCTACCTCTCTCAGGATGTCTCCAGGTTCTGAGAACTATGCCCTGACCTCCTCTCTCATGTTGGGGCGCTCACCCCACAACCGCAGTTCCCCCAGTAACCTCTCCTGTTCCAGTGACACAGGTTCAGGCTCTGCTCACTGGAGGCAGAAGTCCATGCCTGAGGGGTGAGCCTCTACTGTCGACCCCCTCTTCGTCCTTGGTTTCTTTTGAGCACTTAAATGTCCATCCCTTAATCACCCCCTCATTTATCTGTTCAAGCTTTCACACAGCTTTAGTTTTAATGACAAGATACATCGATCGCAAAATAATGCAAGTGATTGACAAGCGTATACATGTTTATGTTTACATAGATTTGCACACAACAGGCACTCTCCTCTCCCAGCGGAGCGGCAAATGGTGGCAGAGGGAGGAAGCAGTAGCAAGTCGACCCCCAGCTGGCCCAGAGTGGAGGACAGCTCTGACAGACCACCGTCAGGTCAGACCACACTGAATGGAAGGAGGCTAAATGCAAGATATTTGAGAAAGTGGGGAGGAGGAGATCAATGAGGAAGCACTGCAGGAGTGAATGAATGAGCTAAACAAAACTATTAACAGTGAAATATTGAGGAGAATGAATGAAGACAAATCTTCAGAACAGAAGAATGACTGTGTATGTTCAAAAATGTACTTTTTTAAGCAAATGATGACACAAATAGTGCTTGGAATATGGGTTTAGAGGCCCTCTGTGCTTGATATTTGAATGAATCATGATTATAGACTTTGCTTCTAGACTCATCAAAACCATTCAAATGCCAGTCAAAAACCCTCAAGACACAAAAAAGAAATTGTACCTTTTTTAACAGTAACACCACCTCCTCTTAGCCAATTTCAAGCATTTCTTAAATCAGATGCTTTTGCTAAACTTGAGTAAAAAATCACTTTCAATGGGTATCAATGCAGATTATTAGATTTTATTCAGTTCTCATTCACAAGCTTTTGATTTGAGTTTATTTTATTCTGATTAATTTAATCATATGAGGATCAGAATATCAAAGGGACTTGAGGGTGGGCTCTTTTGACTTCGGCCAGTAAGTAACCACTCAGAACACCTTAGCAACCGCATGGTAATATCCCGGCAACCACCCACGACACCTTAGCATAGTCACCGCCACACAAGCCAGCACCACTCACATTCACTTGATGATATGTAAAAACCTAGTCGTTCTTCTCAAGTGCTTTCATTAGAAAACACTGAAAGTGACACATTGTTTTAACCCAAGAGCTCAGGGAAACGCATTACAGATGTGTTAGCATGAAAACCAATGCAATGAAACTCCTTTTTACGGTGCCATGCTGTAGGCTATGTGGTTTTGTTATACCATATTTCCACCTGGCATTGACTGCTGCTTTTTCTTTTGGGCCACACTTGTTTTTGCCCACAGCTCGGCTCAGTTTGGTCTTCTCGCACACAGCAGATGATCTGATCCTTCCCTCCCCCTGAATACCTCTTTCTTGTATAACCGTGGTCAACCTTAGAGCGCTCGATAGATCAAGCATAGCCTTTGAAAGTAAGCTGTGTCCAGTGAAAGGCAGCAAACATAAACGTCTCAGAACAGCATGCTGTATATGGGTTCAAGCAAAGACAGAAATACCTCCTCTTTCCTGCTGGTACGGTTGTGTAAGCAGTGCTTTATGTCCCTCTAGCACCCCCCCCCCCCCCCCAACACACACACACACACACACACACATACACACACACACCCTCTCACTCTTCAAGGTCCAAATGTGCTGTGACTCACACTACCACCCCCTTTCTGCATATTTTTCTTACTTCCTCTTTTCATTCCTTTGCTTCTCCAAATGTCTCCTATTTTTGACAGGAATATTACTTTTTTTTTTTTTTAAGACTGCAGGAATTGTAGGCAGTCTTATGCTACCTCCACTGTGTCTGTCTGTCTCTTGCTTTGTCCGCTTTGTGGCATCTCGGAAACTCGGATGTTAATAGCAGGGTCCAGCCCACACGAAACGCATCAAAACACATCGGAGCATTTGGCCCAGTAAACCTCATGACCCGTGCTGTAAATGTTACCACAGCCTAGAATTACAGTGCTGGTCAGAATTATTTGCAAAATCATTATTTACAAATATGGCTGTAAAAAAAATAATCTGCATTGTTTTGTCCTATGAAGTAAAATACTTGAAAGTGGGGGGAACATCACATAATGAAATAAATGTTTTTCTCCCAAACCCGTTGGGTACAATTATTTGCCACCTTTTATTAAATACTTTTACGACCTTAAAATTATTCCATTATAGCAGTCTTCTCCTATAATGCCTGATGAGTTTGGAGAACACCTGACAAAAGATCAGAGACCATTCCTCCATACAGAATCTCTCCAGATCCTTCAGATTCCCAGATCCATGTCCCAGACATTGGGATTAGATTTCTCACAGTAGGTGGTTTTTCCCTGGAATTTTTAATGAGGTTGTGTGTGAAAAGCACAGACAAGGCAATTTCGGACATTGTGAAACATGAATTTCAGTAATGTTCTCCATGAAAATTAGTCCTGTCCGAATGGTGCTCATGTCTTTTTCCTATGGAAGGCTAGAAGGTATGTCACAAATACATATGAGGCATACTTTTTGTTGTTGTTTGAGATTTGCTATTTTCTGAGATTTATGACATTTTTAATGATGCTCTTTCACATCCAAAACTTAACTTTTTCCCAGTAGCTTCTATATATGAAGAGTTCAGATGCAAAAGCCTCTAAATGCCATTTGAAATTTTCTTCTTTAATGATGATTTTTATCAAACTTGTATATTTAAGTTCAGTAATTTCACTTAAATGGCAATGATAATTACCTATTAATTGTTATTTAAGTGAAATTACTGAACTTAAATATACAAGTTTGAAATAAATTATCATTAAAGAAGAAAATTTCAAATGGCATTTAGAGGCTTTTGCATCTGAACTCTTCATATAGTGCTTAACATAAGTGAATAAACGCATGCTAAAGTTGACTAAAAAGAGAAATATTCCAAAAACATTTTTTGGAAATTGGTCTTGATGTCTTAATTTAAAAAAATGAGGAAAAATCCAACCTTTAAGGACACCAATTTTCTTTGTGAATGAATAATGAATTGTAAATAAATAAATGCTCTTCCTTAAAATACAGGGTGCATACATCTGGACACCCCTATGTTAAATTCCCATAGAGGCAGGAAGATTTTTATTTTTAAAGCACAGTTATTTCATGGATCCAGGATATATGTGTCCTGATAAAGTTCGTTTGGCCTTTCTGGAATTAAAATAGTCCCCACATCATCACATACCCTTCACCATACCTAGAAATTGGCATGTTGTTGTTTTTTTTTTTTTTTTCAGTTAGCCAATAGCTGGTTTGATTTGCATTGAGAGATGATCTTATGGAAAGTACCCCATCCCAATCTCAAGGTATAGTGAAGGGTATGTGATGATGTGGGGCTATTTCAATTCCAAAGGCCAGGGGTTTTTTCCTCATTTATTTTTAACTTAGATCAATTTCCTAAAGAATATTTTTTTGTTCCTCTTTTTAGTCAACTTTAGCATGGGTTCTATTCACTTATGCTAACCACTGTACTTTTCCTGAAGTGATATTCCATCTCTCTAAAGCAGTCATGTTAGCACAGAATTGTACATTCAGGAAATATTTTAAATTGACTAAAGAGTGTTTGATTTCATCTTAAAAGGTTGTGGTTTGTACAAACTGAGTTTGAGTCCAGAGATACTGCAAGGTGGTATTATTCTGAAAAACAAACAAAACTCTGCTTTGAATAGCTAAAGGGAGGTAGAGGCAGGAAGTAGGGTGTCAAGAGAGGAAGGAAAGCCTTTTCATAAAGCTCGAAAGGAATTGCTCCCCTCTGACAAAGCAATGTTGCAGTGGCTCTTGCATGTACAAAGAAATGGCCTTATTTTCCTCCTCTTTTTTTCCAAATGGATATCCATATCTACTCGATTATGTCTTAAAGCCTGTGTAATCAATCTGTGTGAAATATAACACAAAGTCTCTGACGTTTTAGTATCATTTCAAGTCTGTGCATTTTCTGACATTCTGCTTCCTGTCCATTCATCCCCTCCCCCTTCTGAATTCTGTGTACTTTAATTGCTTGTACCATCTATTTATGTTACAATGGCCATTATGTAACAGCCAACAATTACACAATAGTTTCTTTTGCTCTCACTGTCCTGTAATAAAATCAGCACAGACTGCAAAGCTATATTGGTCAAATCAGATTTCTTTGAGATCAAATTGTCTATGATTTTATTACAAGCAGGATAAACTATTGTGTGTGTGTGTGTGTGTGTGCGCGTGCATGTGTACTTTAGGGTTTGTTTGTTTATGACATTTCTCATCTAAATGAGTCTCAAGTGTGTCTGTTTCCTCCCTGTTGTGCCCTCATTTTCAGTATTCACCAATGTTTTTTTCTGTTGTTGTTAAGTACTGTCTAAATGTACTCTTTTCTAATGCAATCTGTTATCTTCTGTAGATGCTCCAGTCACTAAGTCTAGCTCATCCTACTCAGGCGGCCCACGCATCCAGAGACAGGAGCAGGTCATTCACCTTTCACCCAAGAAGGGCAGCCAGGTGGGTTAAGTGGCGAGCATTACCATAAAATACCACAAACAATAGTTTGTTAAAACTAAGTTAATATTTTAATCAGAAAAGCACAATTTATGGTCGAAAAGCACAATTTATATGGTTGAGGGTGGACTAGTTTGACTTGACCCGGAAATCAGCTCTAAGCAGCCTAGCAATAGCAGAGCAATGCAAAGAAATCCACTCAGAAGCAGCTGGATCAGGAACATATACACTATAAATGTTGCTGGTCAAAAAGATTTTTGAAAAATTAAATTGATGTAAGGTGACAGTAGACATTTATAATGTTACAAATGATTTTAAATCTTTTTCCATTTCAAGTTAGCACACTTCTTTTGAACTTCATATTCATTGAATACTAAAAAATTAGCAGTAATGGCTGCAGAAAATTCGACTTTGCCATCACAAGCAAAAAATACCTGAACAACACAAACCTAGCACAATTATTATTAAGCAGCAGTTTGTTTTAAGTTAAAGCAGTTTGTTAACATTTTTTTCTAAGAAATAATGTGCCTTAGCATTATGGTGTAAAATCTAGTTTTCTTATCTGGTTTAACTTCTTTTGAAATATTTGACCTTTTCAGCGACCATTTCCTTTCTCTTACAGCCTGAAGGTCCGTACTCCCACTCCAGCAGTAATACGCTCTCCAGTACCACGTCTAGTGGGGGTCACAGTGATGACAAGTGGTATGATCTGGGTAGTGGAGGGGTGGGAGAGCAGCCAGACTCTGAGCCGAACGGTCTGGGTGGCGGTGGCTACCTGCAGGGTGCTTCAGCTGACAGTGGCATCGATGCTACCTCATATGGGGCCGCCCATGGTAGTTCTAGCTCTCTGCTGGCTGTGGGAACTGCTGGGGCCAGAGAGAGAGCTCCTTCACCCTGGCACAGCCCCACAGAAGGGGGCCGGAGGGTGCTTGAGAGGTCCCCTCCCGTTGCAGAGTCACCAGTGTCCCCTGCTGAGCCACCACCTACTACCCGAAGCCCACCGACCCATCTACTGGTCCGGGATGGCAGTTCTTACAGCCTGAGTGACATGGCCTCCCATTCTAAGTATTCTTTGATTCACTTTATAAACTTTTACTCAGTGTTGTAGATGTTTGTTTGTTTGTTTGTTTGTTTTTTGCAACCTTCCATAATACCTTAGCAACACTCTGGCAACCACACACCACATGTTAGCATTGTGATGGTGGGATTTTTTTTTTATTTGGGCCTGTAAGCAACCCCCTAGTAATACCAAAGACTTTATGTACAGAAAGACTGTGCACTCGTGTAACTATGAATGGGAGAACGTACAGTATGGCAAAATAAGTCACACATTCTAAAGGATAGAGCCAGTCACCAATTGGTAAATTCATCACGTCACTGTAGCTGTTGTTAGAAGAGCCGGCACCTATAAAAACAGTCAGTGTTCTGAAATGTGTGCTTAGGACTGCGCAGGCTTGGTTCAGCCTTGAAAATGCCGGGTTTTTTTTGGTCATGATTGGAGCATTTAGAAACTAAATGTATGAGACAGTTGTTGTCTGATTTCATTGATTTTAAATATGAAATTTAATCATAATCTTGCCAAAATACCCATTACACCTTAGATGTGCCCTAATAAAATCATGGAAACCACACGTTTTAGGAACCAACCCCCTAGCAATACCCAGAGCACATTAAAAGTGTCCCAACACCCTAACAACTGTATAGCAACACCATGGTAACCACCCAACACACAACTTTACATTGTGGCAGTGGGTTTATTTGATTTGAGCAAATAACCAACCATCAATACCCCAAACACCTTAAATATCCCCACATTATAATTTCTTTAGAAAGCACCCAGAACACACTAGCAACTGTGTAGCAACACCCTGGCAACCACACACATTTTATCTTTGGGCAAGAAATGTTTATCTATTCAGAAATGTGCTCCAGAGTTTGGATGTTTGTTTTGCATGTCATTTTTCAATTCTTTGATAGTAGTAATATTATGGCAAATAGTGCTATATGAATTTGTACGCATGCTAGAAATTATGTGTACTATTTTTCAAGGTTATATATTTTCTGAGACAGACTAGACATGTTTTCCTATTATCTGGCTCTCCCTCAGCACACGCCACTCTGTCAGCCCTGGAGTCCTGAGCTCGAGCCACAGCTCCCCACGTGAAGAGTCTTCCTCGGCCACCTCCCCCTCTTCCTCCTCTTCCTCCTCCCAGAGCTCTGTGTCACCTGGCCCTAAGAGTTTCTATCCTCGCCAAGGGGCCACTAGCAAGTACCTGATCGGCTGGAGGAAACCAGGCAGCACCATAAACTCTGTGGACTTTGGGGACACACGCAAGTAAGTGAATGTGCTCAGCTGTTGGGATGATGGATGGTTAAAAGATATGTGACTGAATTATAAAGATGTGAAGGAGAGATGTTTCAAAAGATACACACAGGTAAACGGTCACAACGAGTTCAAGTTCATAAATCATGGTCTACTTGCAGTCTTGCTAGATAAATTTGTCACATTGTTTAATAGACAAGTTAATGCTCTAGTCGCGTTTGCTCTGGCCTCTCTTTTCAGTGGGAATAAATCTATGTAATCTTTTTGTCAGAAGAGTTTAGGATTTGTTTTCCTCTGGCTCTTGAATTTTAGTTTTTTTTTTAATTCTAATACATTACTGCCATCTTCTGGAGAGGAAGAGTAATAACAGTAAAACAGCATATTGATCCTGTAAATGTGGAAATGATTGCCTTACAATTGACAGAGTCATGGATTTGATGTTTAATTCAGAATCTTGCGTTCTGCCGCTTCCCCCTAGAAGACCACAGGGTGAGGGGACAGACTCTGGGTCTTCTCAATCCAGGCCCTCTCTTAGGGATCTGCACTCTCCTCAAGCCATGTGCAAGTCCACAGTGGAAGAAGATCTGAAGAAACTGATCGTACCAGAAATGCCCTCATCCAGTAAGCACAAGGAGAAAAAGGTACGTCATCAAATGAAAAGCACTGTGATAGTGAGTCATTTGTGAGTGTTCATTTACACTCGAGGAGCTTTACCATTTAAAGGGACATGCCAACGTTTTGGGACTTTAGCTTATTCACCATATCCCTCCAGAGTTAGATAAGTCCATATATACTTTTTTCATCTCTGTGTGCGTGCTGTAACTCTATCTGACACACCCACCGCTAGCCTAGCTTAGCACAAAGACTGTATGTAAATGGCTCCAGCTAGCATACTAATCCCAGTAAGTGACGAAATAACTATTTACATGTTGTGATTTGTATAGTCAAAAAGTGTACAAATAACAAAGTCATATGCGACACAGCCATCTTTTAACCGTATAAATACGGGGAACTATATCCTCAGAAGGCGAAGCACTGCTACTTGGGTGGAGGTATTACCGCAGCACCTGAGATGAACCGTGGTGAGGAGTAATAGTCAGCAATTACTAGATAGTAAAAGCATAGTTTACAATCATGGGTGTTTTCCAACTAAAAACGCACCTTGATTTAATAAATATCACAGAACACGAATAAAGAATTTTTATTACAGGTATCAATATATTTTAAATGAAATGTATTACAGCTTAACCAAATGTATTCAACAGCATATAATACAGTAATGGTAGATAATTGAATTACAATAGGCTTAAGGGCTTTTTGTAGTAGATATCAGTCAAATTAATTTTTACTTTGTTTATATAGTTTTTCTTTTTTACCCAAAAAAACATAAGGGTACAAGCAAAAAAATCAAGAGCAAGTACAAATACAAAAATAAGTTGAGTAAAGAAAACGGGGTTCTTAATAATAACCCTTTATTAAATGTATGAACACAGAAACCCAGAACACAGATTAGTATCACGTTTCCCATTCCATGACTAGTCAAAAAATCACAATTGCGTAATCTG
Source organism: Pimephales promelas (assembly GCF_016745375.1). Next base: position 14,947,292 of record NW_024121432.1, on the reverse strand, counting down.
CAGGGTGATGGAGATGGGTAAAAAGGTTGGAGGCTAACTTACTGATTCTGCAGCGCATTCTCCACATTCCCATTCTCCAGCTGATTCCTGTAAATTAATGTAAAATTAAATGTACATTGCAGCACAGAGTGAAGTCATTTACGATGATTTGAGACGAATATATGTACATTTAATTAAAATGCCGAAGAACTCCCATACATGCTAATACTCCCATATAGTGTTTCACTCTCTCTCTCTCGGACGACGGACGTCTTCTCAGAGTAGCTGCGTGGCCGGGCTGCGTCTTCTTGTTTGATAGGTGTCAGTTGGTGCAATACAGCCAATTTCTCATTAACCCTCTGAGGTGTTTTTGGGGTCCTTGATGTTTTGACATGCCCTGACATTTATGCTTTTTTCAGTTGCTTATAAACATATTAATAGCACAGGTGAAATTATACTCTATTTAGCACAAACAGAATGAGAATGAGCCTTTCATTCAGGTGTGTCACACAAGAACATATATATATATATATATATATATAAACACAATGAAATTTTCTTATTGTAATATCTTTAATAATAAAAATATATATCAATATATACATTATTTATTTTATGTATTTATTTATTTTTAGTCATATGATTTTTTTTTTAATGCACACCAAACCTGGAGCTCTTTAAAAAAATGCATTTTAAATCGCAATAACAATTGTGCTAAAAAAAGGGTAAATTATCAAAATGAGGATTACTGTAATACAGGGTCAGTTACTGCAATCATATCCCTTCCTCCTCCTTCCTTGCAGTCCTCCTCCTCAGGTCTAGCAAGCTCAGGGCGCCGTTCTCTGCAGCGCACCCTTTCAGATGAGAGTATATACCGGGGCCAGCGGCTGCCGTCTCTGGGAGATTCCATTCTGGAGCAGGCTCTGGCCAGCGACGTGCTCTTCAGCTGCTCTACCCTTCCACGATCGCCGACCACCCGTGGTGCCCCACTGCGCAGACCTTCCTACAAAATGGGCATCAAGATGCATGGTAAGAAAACCTGTCATGATTGGGTCATAGTGGTAGCACAATCCATAGAGATGTCCAAGAAATGCATTTATCATAGAGCAAATCTAATAAACCTGGAGTCATCCACAGGGGGTCTGTGACAGTACTACAGGGGTTCCACCAATTATTGTTTGATCTCAAACTAATTTTTGTAAAATTCAATATTTTTACAACTTCAAACCTAAATTTAACTTAATGTTTCAATGTCTTGGAATGTTTTCATTCAGTACCACTGCAATCCCCTAAATTTCCCCATTATGTTGTGTAAGATGCACACTGCACAATCTCTAACTGGGAAAAAGCACTCAATCACACACATGCACACAAACATGCCACCTCACGTTTTCTCATTGGCTATGTGTTAGGTGACCTCTCAGCGTCTGACACCTCTCTAGCAGACCTGCACGAGCGGCACAGGCTGCCTCCTCCTGAAATGGGTCTCATGCCCCTCCCGGACACGGACACAGACAGCGGCCTTGACTGGACACACCTTGTGGATGTTGCCAATGCTTACGAGGGTGAGAGAAGACCACAGCGCAGTGAGCCCATTTCTCTTCTCTTTAGCCGTCCTCCTCAGCTATGTTAGTTTTGCACAATCCATCTGTCCATCTTCTATAGGAGGAAAATTGACAAAATAAGGTGTTTCTTCAAACTATGGGCACTTTCATATGCCAAGGGTTGATTGTTAAATCTACACTATATCCGTGCACGGTGAAAAAGTGGCTTCGGCTCTAAATTTGACATGGATCAAGAAAAAGTTACTAAGGATCATTCAAAACTACAAAGTTTTGTGCTTTTTTTTCCGTTTTACGCATTTTAACTTACTTATTTGAGTTAGTTGCCTAGTTAGTTCGTCTTATATTTCAGCCTAATTTCAATTACTGAAAACAAGTTGACTGACTGCATGCAATTAGGATTCATAAAATTAGGATTAGAAAGCAACGTTATCCCAAAAATGCTTTTTCCATCAGTGTCATTTCCACCACAGAATGTTATCAAACAGCAAACACAAAACATACAGTATGTGGAGAGAATGGTGCTGGAAATGCTATGGTAATGCATGGTAAAATGGCATTTGACTGTAAAATTAAATAACCTAATGAGAGTGTGAAACGTGTTTTAATTTCTAAAGGATCACAACACGGGGCCAAAAGTGCTTATAGTTAAAGAAACACCCATTACTGGGGTTTTTGACGTTAAGGATTTATCCATTTTGTGCGAAGATGTAATATGCTGAATTTGATGAAACGTAAGGATTTCGAATAATGAGTGAAACGCTGTTACATTAATGGAAATGTCCCCTGAGGGCTTGTACTGATGGACAGATGTGAAATAATGTGCGACTGTGTTAAGCTCGAGGTGCTACTTTATCGTATGCCTAATAATGCCTTCACAGTTAAATGAATGCTCTGCTTGTCATCACACCATCATCTTTCTCTCTCTCTTTCTCTCAACTCCATCACACTCTTCTCCTCCCATTCCCTTCTCAGTGCAAAGAGGGTTTATGTTTAGTTCTCAGGACGTCAGTCAGAGAGGAGAGTCTTCGCTCAGTCCTCAGCATCTAGAGCTGCAGCCAGTGCCCCACACCAGACTCTCCCCCAGGTACATCTGCTACCCTCTCAGCTTTTTCCTAATAGTCCAACAAATAATCTGTCATTCTTTTGGTATGTGTATTGTGTATGTGGTTTCTTAGTTGTGTTGTAGTTTCTTGAATATGGCATCCATTTTGTCCTAATTCTGGATCTTCTGTTAGTGAGGGGCCTTCAAGCTACAGTGGGAAAGTTTCTCAGCTGGAGGCTTTGGTGAAGATGTTGCAGGAGGACTTAAAGAAAGTGAGTAGAACTTACACCATATTTGGAATAGCCTCTTTGACATATTCAGGGTTAAATAAATCAGGAATAATTGACAGCCATTGATTTATTGAAAACCAATGCACACATGTGGTGAGGGCCATTGCTAGAATTTCCAGGGCCCTGGTTCTGTTTTTATTGGTCCCCCCCTCAGTTGAAGATATTGTCCGAGGGTGTCGATTAAAGTGTGGGCCGTTGGGAATCGTTTCCACCTTTCCCTCCTTATTGATGGCCCTGCTTGTGGTGGCAATGCACCAACAATGTGTGAAGCATTCATTTTCAACAATACAAACAGATTGTTGTTAGTTATTCTGCTTTTACTATAGCAACCACGTGTAAATGTCAATAAAAGTGTTACAGTGCCAGTCCACTTTCTCAGGGGCCTTGGTTCCAGAAGTGTTTTAGGGGGATAGGGATTTAAGAGTTATGAGCCAATTTAACCAAGCAATAACAAACACGAATTTCCGTCCAATCTCCGAAAAAACCCGTAGCGGAGTACAGCCTTACAGAGAGACTAAGCAAGAAATTGTAACTTCTAGACTATACCTGGACGTTTCTGAATGGTTAATGGATGCATGGATTTAGTTGTTGTGGAGTTGCATCGACTTGCATGTACTGTCATGTTTTACACACGTTGACACAGTTCCCTGAGGTCATTACTACTGTAGTCTCTCTCCTGTGAAAGCCTCCTTCCCTTACCTCTGTACAGATAAAACGTTGTCAGGATAATTCCGGTTCACGTGGCTTTGCGAAAGTGATTAAAAAATATTTGTATTATAAATTAAGGCCAGACAAGTAGTTTGTTGAGGCTTGGTTTGTGGACCACATGCCTGCGCACATATATATTCAAACGCGAATACCTATAGACTAAACATGTATTACGCTTATGCACGCCATCAGCGTTCTCACAGGTTCTATTTCATATTTCATGGTTTGCGCTCTCGAGCCACCAGGCACTGTTTTGTGCAAATGAGCGCCGGAGTGCGTTGAGGATTTTCTGTTACAACGCTGTTGTCTTAGCGGCCGCAAAGTTAATAACTAATGATCGTTGCGATGGAAGTAAATCAATCAAAACTAACTTTAGTTGGACAATAACTTTATTCTAGAGCTGCTGTAAAGCCAAAATAATCTTTTACTTTCATTTCCTTATCACTGTAAAGCTGCCTTGAAACAATCTATATATATATATATATATATATATATTAAAAACGCTATATAAATGAAGATGACTTTATAAGACAGCTGTGCAGCCAACAACAGAACAGTTTGCATGCTTTGCTCGAACTTTCGCCATTGCTTTAGAACTGGTTACACTATTGTCTCTTGCATAAAACAAATGGCGGTGCCGTGGGTGGAAACGTGCTGATTAAGGGGCGGTAATATTATAATATAATGCCCTTCTTACGTCAGAAGGGCATTTTATTATAATATCAAAATAAAGTAACTGGGTTGACACTTTTCATGTTTTCAGGGTTGGTAGATGCACATAGCACTTAAACATGGAAAAAGTCAGATTTTCATGAAATGTCCCCTTTTAAAGATTTTTATTTGTTGTTGCTTATAGCGATTCATTGCTAGACATTTCTTTGCATAATCATGAGCAGTGTCTTTTTTGAAGTTGTAAAAGTTGTCACATTGGTAAAATTGAATTAATGCTGCCTGATGACTTTAACAATTACATATATAGTATACCAATGATTAACATCCTCATAGCTCACAGTGTCTAGTTTAAAAGAAAGCAAGTAATAAAAAGTATATAATAAGTAAACAAGTAAAATGATAAACTTATAATAAGTTTAATGTATTTTGCTTTTTGTGTATGTGCTTTTTTTTTCCCCAGGAAAGGGAAGAGAAATTGAAACTGCAGGCACAAATTAAGAGGCTTTGGGAGGACAATCAGAGGCTGCAAGAAGAGTCTCAAAGCTCTGCTGCCAAGCTCAAGAAGTTCACAGAGTGGGTCTTTAACACCATCGATCTGAACTGAGCCATCGCAGAAGACGGTCAAGGTCAATAGACTTCCCGAGGACCAGACAGACATGGGAGAGACTTTTACTTCCATGTGTGACCGGTTTGAGAATTGTCCTTTCACAATTTAACACAATTTGATATTCACATTAGCATTCCTCTTCACATCTGTGGCGGCATGGCTCAAAGTCAGGAAAATACAATTCTTCAGCCCTTTTCTGTGATGACTTGTCCACTCTAGATCCCTTGGTGCATCATTTGAAGCGCCCACAGAAGTAACTAGTAACTGGCTGTGATGCCAGCCTTTGCCTTCCAGGCTGTTCCATTCTTGTCCCTCCTGTGTCCTACTTTACAACTGACAACCTGACATTCAGTTCCTGTCATTTGGCCAGTGCTAACCCATAAAGACCCCCTGCCTCAGAGCCCAAATTGAAGACTCCTCTGCTACATGACAACATTTCAGCATCCAGTACCATGTTGTGAAACGTGCAGCGTCATTGTGGTTTTGGAGTTTGTGCTCTTTTCCCTAACTGTAAAAAGCCTGTCTGCATGTTCTGGTGAAACCAATCTACAAACTACAAATGTGCCGCCCTGCTCTTCAAATACCAATTGCGTTTCAAAAGAAGGAATGCACCTGTTTTTTTTTTTTTTCTGAAGGTGGCATGAAGTGTTTTACTCATAATGAAGACAAAACTTGTGTTATGTTGTGATCTTTCATATCAACATCAAACGAAGCAATAGCAGGAAGTCTGAATCCTTGTCCTAAAGACTGGACTTAGGCAATATTCTGCCTCGATTCCTCTCAAGTACATCTCAAGTCTGTGGTACGAACACTGATGACCCTACAAGTGTGGAATTTAAAGACACGTCTTATTTTGGGAACAGTTCAGTTATTTATTGCATTTATGTTACGAGTAAAGTTTCGATTCTCTATGCGTGCAGGACAACGGACATCTGTGAATAGCATTTATTTCGGAAGGGGATGTCACTTCTTTTGGACTTTTATTTTTGGTATTATTTTTGTTTCTAGTAGTTCTGCCTGAGCTGCAGTAACTTTTGTTGTGGAAGTTGTGGAGCCCTAGTCTGGTATTGTGTTGCTTTAGTGCCATCTAGTGGTAATAAGTGATCGTCTACACTTGACTTCAGCTCTAATCTATTCCAGTTTGTTTCCACGTTGCCTATACACACTCATAGTGATGGAAACCTCCCATTCGAACAGGAGAGAACGCTGTAAAATCAGACACACACGGGTATTGGATTCAATATCAGGGATGAGAGGAGGTGCCTTTCTGAGAAAAGGAAAAAAAAGGAAGCCTAAGAGGCATATCTGAACTCATAACAGGAGACACAAGTTGCTTGCAGGAACTAGCCTTATAAAGAGTTAGATGTTGAGTGCTTTGCCCGTCAGAACCAGGGGGATGGCCTAGTTTAGAGTCAGCTTCACTGTCTAGGATCAATAATATTGAACAACTGCCCTGTAATCTCACACCCGGTTTTATCACTTTGCTCTTGTCGTCAGTTTCTCAGTCCCTCGTCCAAACATGGTGGCATTCCCAGAGCAGAAAGGTCAAACACCCTGCCCTACTTACAGTATATCACTGACCCAACTAATGTATACTGTATCTCCTCCATTATAGTGTTTACACTCTTCAGGAAGCACTAGCTGGTTTCTCAGTATAAAGAAGACGAGTCGATTTCTGGATAGTTTACGTATTATAAAGAAGAAGTGCACAATGGATCCGGAGGTCATTTCGATTCGAGTTTGTGAACAGTGAGCAGCCATAATCGATTCTGTTCTAGGAATCACTCGAAGTGTCTCAGAAAGTGCCTCCTGATATACCCGTAGAGAACGAAACTCTAAGAATGCCAAACTTTTGCCTCGGTCGGGACGACCTGCACAATGTGTAGAACGACATGAGATTATTAGTGTCATTTCTAGGTTTTGCTGCCTAGCATCAAACTCCTTGACTGGACAAAAGATGACTTCTATTTATTTTCGCATCACTCCACTCGGGTTTGGTAATCATTCTCCCATCATTCTCAATCCTTTATCATTTAAACGCATAAATGGTTTTGTTCAAGGTAAATATTGATGACTGTGGGAATGTGAATTTTAATTCATTCTTTATCTCCTATCTCTTCTTATTTTGTTCTTAGCTTTCGGATTTGAATTTCTTTGCACTGTTTTCCCCCCCCCCCCCTCATTTTGTATAAATCTATCGCTATTCGTTTATGGACATGCATAAACGTATGGCTCTTGATGTTGCTTCTTGTTCTTGCGTATGCAGTCCCTTTTGAGAGAGATGAGGCTGGGATTGTTTTCCCTCCCTTGATCTCTTTTATATTGTGTCATTAGACGTTATTCCATATATTCTCCCATCTAAACTTTAAAGAATTGTGTTTTTAACGATGTGCACATTTTAAAAAGGAGCATTAAGATTACAAACAAAAAGTACTGTTTACATATACTGTTCATCTTTGTAAAGTGTAGAGGTTTAAAAAGAGAATTTCCAGTGATTACAGTATTAAGGTTTCATAAATAAATAATAAAAAAAAAAAACTCGATTTGAGGTTCTGTTATTATTCATGAACTGGTCAAAACAAATGACTCGCGCTTGCCGCCTGCTCTATGAGGTGTAATCTACCATTGCTTTCTGAGCCAATAAATTAATCGAAACGCAATAGTTGAATGTCATCCCACGTCTCCTCGTGTTTATTTTTGCTGCGATCTGTACCTTTGTTTTATGTTTTCGTCTTTCAGTGTTGTGCTATTGTGGAAGAGGCTGATTTTTGCCACGGTAGTGGCGAGGATAATTGCACCTTGCAGTAAGTAATCAGCAAAGCCTGTTGAAGAGCAGGGCTGGATTGCCAAGGGCTCCTCGCGTCCTCCTGCTGATCTGCCTCTGATTGTGACGTTAACCCTCTCGGAACCGTGCAGCTGAATCCAGTCTAATGTGATTGTGACAGTTGCTACTATTGGTATCGCCGAATTTACTTTTAAATGTTGCGACAGAATCTTATTTTTGTGGAAATGCTAATGTTAACCCGTAATGGAAAATAAATGTAAAGGGCATCTCTGACCTGCAGCCGTCGATTTTGGCGAAAAGTTAATAGTCAAATAACTGGAATGCTGGATTTTCATGTATGTGACTGTAGGAGACGTATCGGATATGTCGGCGAGCAAAAGTTATCTGACTTGGACTATTGGAAATTAGAAATGAGTGCACAGACCCAGGCTGAAGTGGAATGTCCTCTGCTCGAGAACTTTGGTCGAACGATGCAATAGGGAATTTTTAGTGCACTTGAAATAAACATGTTGTAGAACAAGTAGAGGGAGCAAAGGGCTTAGAGCTCTTCCCAAGAGTGCCGGCTGTTGAAATGCTGTCACAATCCGGTGCAGATGTTAGCAGACTGAGCTCTCTAGTATTTGGAGTAATTGAACCAGGATCATCATAACACTTTATAATATGTATAAAGTAATGAAGTACTTGCAAATAATTTGCAAACTATTAGTTTAATTCATAGTTAATATATTATTGTCTCTACATTATTAATAGGCTATATACAATCAGTGAGTTCTTCATTCATTGTCACTATAATTAACTAAATTATTATTGTTTAATTAGCTCATTTTTTTAAATGTTTTAACAACTTGTTAACTGTAAATAGTTCTCACTTTAGGTTATGGAAAATGTCATTCAGTGTTTTAAACAAACCTTAGACATTTATTGCATTCATATAAATTTTATACAATTATTTTTCAAATATTTCCCAAAGGGATTTAACACCGTATTTCTTATTATATTTGTCCTCTGGAGAAAGCCTTATTTGTTTCAATTTGCCTGGAACAAAATAATTATTAATATATATATAAAAAAAATGCTAAGGTCAATATTATTAGCCCCCTTAAGAAATGATCTGTTTGATTGGCTACAGAACAAACCACTGTTATCCAGTAATTTGCTTAATTAACCTAATTAATCATCTTAGCCTTTAGATATCACTTTAAGCTGAGGATTAGTATCTTGCAAAACAACTAGTAAAATATGTATTTTATGTCATCATGAATGTCATCATGGCCAGGGCAAAATACATTTATTTTAGACTTAATAAAAAGAATTAGCTAACGCTCACAATAGAGAATGATACACATTTATCAAAATGTTTTCAATTCAAGAAGGATTATCAAGAAGTTTAAAGAGACCCATACAGTGGAGAACAAGACTGGCCAAGGCAGGAAGCAAAAGATTTCAAAAACCTGGAGAAAAATGATGCATTCTGGAAACGTGTCCTTTGGTCAAGTGAGATTAAACTAAAGCTCTTTGGCCATAGAGAATGTCGCCTATGTTTGGAGAAAGAAGGGAGAGGCGCCCGCAGTGAAAGGCGGTGGGGTATAATGCTGTGGGGTTGTTTCAGTGCGTTTGGAACTGGGACTCTCATCAGGGAGAAAGAAAGACTGAGAAGATTTTGAAAGACAGCCTTTAGGCAATCGGCAACAATTTGGTTTTGGGTAGAGGTAGACCGATTAATCGGTCGGCCGATTTTTGGCATTTTTTAACATAAACGGCATCGGTCAATATCCAAGTATATCAAGCCGATTATTAGGCAGTGCGGAATTGTGGGCAGCCTAGTGTTGTCGTGGAACACATGTTTCACTCACGCTGCCGCTAGAGTCATTTTCCAGCCAAGTGAGCAGCAGACCAATTTACTAGTGAAGTACGTTATTGTTAGAAGTTAAATTAAATAAAATATAATAAATCTTATATATACAAAAATTCAATCATTTAAAGTTTTTTTTCTCCTTTTTTGTGATAATTAGGTTATGTCCATTTGTCTTTGTCCGTCAACAAACAAAACAAACCAAAAATACATTTTTTGAGAGGATAAAATGTTTTTGTTGAGAAAGTTTGTCTATGTTAAGTAATTATCATTTCTTTTACATTTTATCTTTCAAATAGAGGTTAAAAACCAAGCAAATATCGGCCAAAATAAATCGGCAGCATTAATCGGCCATCGACCGACCCAGATTTCAAAAGATCGGTATCAGCATCGGCGTGAAAAAAAAACAAAAAACATATCGGTCGACCTCTAGTTTTGGGTTGGCGTTTTGTCTTCCAGGATGATAACGACCCAAAGCATGACTTCTGGTGACGAACTACAAATGAGCAAAGTGAACATCCAAGTCTGAAACTTAAGAACTACAAACAAGGGGAGGGGGTTAATAATTTTGACCTGTTTTTTTTTATTCTTGGCTTAGTTTCTATTTGTATTATAAACATGCCAAGTTTCCTAAATAAACGGTTTAGATATGCTGTGTTGACAAACATATTCGCTCTGTTAAAAAGCTCATTGAAAATAATTTAAAAATCTCATCTATCTATCTCGGGGTGATATTCAAACGTGATACACCCGTAGGCTACGTATTGTGATACTCTCACGTATTCATCCTGCAAATTTTCTTAAAAATTAAATGACATTTACTTTTGATAAGAAACAGTGTAATTTTTCAAATCATGACAATTTTATCACAAAATTCGAGCAATAGATGACATTTTTGATGCTCTTTAATGTGGTGTGACATCGCCATAGGTGCTTCAGTTTAAACTTAAAGGGTTAGTTCACCCAAAAATTTAAATTATGTAATTAATCACTCACCCTCATGTCGTCCCAAGCCCGTAAGACCTCAGTTTATCTTCGTAACACAGTTTAAGATATTTTAGATTTAGTCCAAGAGTTGTCCCTCCATTGAAAATGTACACGGTATACTGTCCTTGTCCAGAAAGGAAATAAAGACATCGTCAAAGCAGTCCATGTGACATCAGTGGGTTAGTTAATTTTTTGAAGCATCGAAAAAAATAAATTTTGGTCCAAAAACAACAAAAACTACGACTTTATTAAAGCATTGAATTGTGTTCCGGTTCTGTTGTCAATCCGTAGGCTGTGTTTAAAATATCTGTCATAAAAATACACAGCTGCTGTGAAATTATCATATTTCAACAACAAATTGGAATAAAAACATTAGATTTAGAAGTTAATGCAAAAACATGATATTACAACAGTATAATGTGCGTGATTTTTAGAATATATATCATTATCATTTTTATAACACTTTTATTTGACATGGAGATCACAATTACATTCAATGAACCATATGCCTTTGCTTGAGGTTTTTAGCAAACATGCTAATTTTCAACACCTGTCCACGCAAGATGCTAATTTTTAACACCTTTACAGTTACCATCCTTGGTGTGAACGGCCTTACTATAGTCATGTTTACTTTAGTCACAGTCAGACTTTAACACTTCTATTTTTAGCTACCTGCTAATTGGCATTTATGCAACATGTGCCCTTTCTTGCAGGTAAGAAAACATAAATGCACTGCACACCCCTCTTACCTATAATGCACACTGAAACATTACTTTCAAGATGGAAATGTCTCTAGTTCAGTGCAAGGAAAACACACTTGCATTTGCAACAGATATTCATCCCATGTATCTCAACAAAAGATCATTTTTGTCAGCATGAAATGGAAAAGCAGCTAACTCACAGTAGTAAGATGATTGCGTGTGCAATGCAATTAGGCTACTGGAGATAGGGAAACACCTCTGTGCATTTCTTGCATCTCTCACTAGTCTAAATAATGAATTTTGCCTGGAGTGGGTTTGTGCAATTTGTCCATTATGACTGTATATGTGTGTACACATGCCTCTTTGAGTGAGTGGTTGGCTGAATACATTTGTGATTCAGACATGATGAGCAATTACTCCTCCCTAATGGCTTTTGATGGTATTGATTTTTTTAGAGAGAGCATTTGAGCATGTGCTAATGCATGTTTGTATCAAATTATCTGCGTTTTGAATCGCAGTATATGGGGTAAGTTTCTTGTACCATAACTTGAAAACTACCAATATTTCTAGCCTCAAAGTATTGTGTGTAAATGCTGTTATACTCAGCCATGACACTTTTATACATCTGACTAAAACAATGTAGAGAGAGAGAGCCCCAAAAATAGTGTCGGAGCTGTGTTAACACGTATAGGGCACTGGAAGGGGCTAGCTAGTGTACTGTGCGATAAAGGACACTTCCTGGCACTGATAAATAGCCCTTTCCTGGCTGTTCTCTGCAAAGTAGAGTACCGGTACTTGCTATTTGGTCAAGTGTTCATTGATAACAATGGCCCTAGCTAGAATTATGCAGACTGGAAACGCAATGTTCTTGAGCAGCAGCATCTCTGATGTTTTATATCAGTTTTCTCAGAGACCGAGAGTATATGTGTACCGGCAACATAAACAAAAAAAGTAAAGACCGACTCCCAGAGCTCTATCAGGATTCCCTGTGGGTATGTATCGTCTCTGTGGCGCAAAAAGAGAAGGGTGGTTTGGGTGTGATGTGTATGTGTGCAGTTCCGAGTGCATGGATAGAAGAGCAGACAAATGAAACTGTAGATTACATGAGTGGACTTGCAGGCTTCCCCAAGAACACTAGACACACTGTGTTCTCTGTGAGGTCTCTGTGGTCCAGATGTGTGACAATCTGCAGTGGATGAATACTTGTATGGCATTTAATTAATATTTCTCCCCATTTTCTGTTTGTCTAATCCATTTCAGAGCCACTGGAACTAAATGAAGCATAAAATATAGTCTTGTTCAGGCTCCCAGTATCATCCAGATGTGTTGATCTATTCTTGCTCTTTCCTTTTAAATCTAGCAAATCATGAGAATTTAGATTTTACTTGATCTTTTCAGATTAAAAAGCTTGATGTACAATTAAAAAACTAACTTTCAGGACTTATACCCGGTCCGAAGAGCATTTGTAGACCTTTTTTTTTTTTTTTTTTAAAGTGAGTTAAGATGGCGTCCCACTAGCCGTCTTGAGACAGCTCAGTTGTGGTCAATCATTTTTCATCTGATGAAATATCTTTACTCACAGGTTTACCACCCTCACTGATTAAGAATAAACTAATAAACCAGTTCTTGTGAAGCTCTGAAAGACATCTGGGTGGTGATGGCGCAGTGGATAAGACACATGCCTTACATGCCATGTTGTGAGAAACCCGGGTTCAAATCCACTGTGAGACACCAATGTGTCCCTGAGCAAGACACTTAACCCCTAGTTGCTCCAGAAGCGTGCGACCTCTGACATAGCAATTGTAAGTTACTTTGGATAAAAGTGTCAGCTAAATGAATAAATGTAGAGGTAAATGTAAATCTTGGCCATTCAAAATTAGTTATAAAATTTTTTAAAAAAATCCTTGATCATTTCAATCTGACACTAAACTGTATGAGTGGCACCTTTTATGTGAAATGTCACTATTTGAAGGCTTTGCAAAGAGGTTGTTCTTGAAGAACGGGGGAGTTTGAACACAAACGCAAAACTCGCTGTTCACAGTTTGTGTGTGTGAGCACCAGAGCACAGTGAACAACTCTTGTCGCTCATTTCATGTGTGAAGGGACCATTTTATTATAACGGTCTTGTTTTCGGCATAAAAAGTGCTAACATTGCATGGTCAACTTGGAATGTTATAAAGACAAAAATGACCCCTGTACTACTGTTCCTTCTTACTGGATTAGGGTTTAGGAATAAATTGATAAACTGCTGGAGCTTATTATCATTTATTCTTAAACCCTAATCCTCTTAATTTTTTGCAAGATGTCCTAATGAGAGAAATGCAGAACCAAGAGGGGATTACTCAATTGATGTGCCTACAAAAAGCATTCTCTCACTTAATAAACATACATGTTTCAGAATTGCTTGCCAGAAACTACACAGGGAGACACTCCACCCCCAAACCCCCACCCTCTGTTCTCCTCCCTCCCCTCATTCCCTCCTTGCCTCTGACACACACACACTCTCACAGTGAGTTTGCACACATGCCAGGATCCTCCACTGTACCTGAGCACTTCACTCCACGCAGCGACCACCCACGCTGGGATCCAGCGCGCGCGAGACACGGACAGAGTGGAAGGAACCCAGTGCTTTCCACAGCTGCACAGCTCCTTAGAGTCTCTCTCTTCATCATCATCATCATCATCATCATCATCATCATCACAGTCTCTTCAAGCCAGTTAGATCATGAACCTGCTCTTTTCTGGTTGCTAAGGAGGGGAAATCGAGCTCCGAGGAGTGGACGAGGCGGTACTTGGACTACTAAGGTAATGCGCTCTTCCAGTCAGCAGTTTGTGTGTGTGTGTCTGACTGGCTGTCACTGTAAACTTGTGCCAATGTTCGCTAGCACTGAACGATCAATTGTCATGTCCAGCGCTGGATTCAAGTGACTCCAGAAGTGCTGGTGAGTTTGAAGTGAATCATCCTGTCGCCTCGCGCTCCCTGCTGTGTGCGCGAGTGTGTGTCTATGTGCGCGCGCGCGCGAGTGAGTGAGTGAGTGAGTGCGATCGAGCGTGTCTTTCAGTGACAGGGTTTTCTGCTTCTATATTCGGCATCGCTCTGTGGAGTGCTGTGTGAATTGGGACGGGGTTCCAGTGGGGAATTGCGCCCTGAAAGCAGATGTTGGTCTTTTTTTTTTTTTTTTTTTTTTTTTTTTTTAAATCGCTGCACATGTTTGTAGTGCAATGCGGTGCTGGGAAATCATGCCCACAGTTCTACCGGTTCGCTGTTGTGATCAACCTAATGCTCGCGCTCATGGCTAGTGTGGAAGAGTGTAATTAATTCACTGTTAATACGTCCAATGGTCATTTTAGGAGACCACTAGTGACACTCAGGTGACAGGTGACAGTGAAGTGAAAGTAACAGTCTGTGACGAAGACGACGAAATGCATGCCTCTTATCCTTTCAGCGTGTCATTTTTATAGTAACATAGACCTTTTCCCACAGTTTTTAAGATGCAAATGCTGTTCTGTGCCTTGCATCCTATATATATATATATATATATATATATATATATATATATATATATATATATATATATATATATATATAATATATTATGTTCCAGTAAGGTTTTCGTGTTGTTTTTTTTAGCTGCGTTTGTGTTTCTGTGTAGGTTTGGGATATTGTAGTTGATTGTATTCGAATATGTAAAGTAAAGAATATTCTAAAATTGCGTTAATCAAACCTGTTTGTCCGATTATGGCTCCTCGATTGCAGCTTTAAAAAGACGCTTATTCCTGTATTATAGTAGTAGGCTACTAAATGCTAGGCTGCTTTATTATTGCTCTTGACAGGAACACGTAGGCTGTAGATATGTGTATGTCATACCTGCTCCATTAGGCTATCTGAAACTGAAACCTGTTCTATTATCTTCTCTGCGGACTCCAATTATGAGTGGTCGATAGATTTTTTTCTGTGCAGCCGATTAGACGCTAAAATTCCCAATTTAAATCCCTCGGCGTTCATTATATGACACTTAAGTGAACCTACTGATTTTAATTAATTAGAGATGGCCATTAGCCTACCAAATAATTTCCTAAGTACAATTTCAGTATCCAGAACAATCTCATGTCTTATTCAAATATAGCTGCCTACACTACAACTGATAACATTTAAACTTTTATAATGAGCTATGAACACAACTTTCACGTGAATCTGAACAACAGATAAATCGTGGATAAACTTTCAACCAAATGGTGGTGCACAACCATTGCAGACATAGCTAGGCATAGGCCTTATTGGCCTACATTGTTCTCTTACCAGAGGTTCTCTCGTACTGCGTAATATCTTATGCTAAGGGAAACCCTATTTTGAAGCCAAAAATGATCCTTAATTTTGAATTAATGTAAAAATCGTTGCGGCAGCACGCACACATAAGCAAGACGGCGTGCAGGCCTATCACCAGCTTCCTATCGCGGAGATAGCGTGGGTGCTTGGGTCCGGCCGCCCCAGGGCCCCGTGCCAATTAGGGGCCCCTCAAACGCCACGGATCTTGCGTCACAGGAAAGGGGCCCAGGCAAAGTACACCCAGCAAACACATTTACGTTGCAGCAACGTCTGTGGCATGTTGCATTTCTGCTATGGCAACGTCGCTGTCTACCTGCTACGAGCACCATCGCTGTCAATGAGATACCGCTGTCTGTGGTGCTGAAACATTTTTACTTGACTGGCAAACTGTTTTCTTTGTTCGTTAATACAAACTTGTATGAAAATGTGGTTTGTGGTTTTATCTGGTTTGAGTCCCCTGATAACAATAAATCCTGATGCGTGACTTTCTTTCCTTAGTGGAACAAAGTTTTTATGTAGCTATGTCTAAATGTTGTTGTCTTTTCACACTATTAAAGTGAATATGAACCACTGAAGCTCCAAAAGAGATATAAAGCATAATAAATTAGTCGATGGCTTTATTTGTTTTATTCCAAGTCTTCGATGCTATTGTGAGAAACGTACTGAAATTTAAGACGTTTTTCATGGAGAATATTTGCCTGTGCTTTAACTCACTTTTACACTAACAACTGTAGATATTTAATTAATTTTCTGGGTGGCACACTGGGATTCTGTATGACTGATCTGTCTTCTGTTCTGTCCTTCCCCACAGAGAGAAAAAGAGAGATCAAGAGACCAAGAATGGCTCAGGCCTCTCAGGACCAAGGTGCAGTGGGCGTGGCTGACCCAGATGACGACTCACCCAACATGATTGCTTACAGGAAGGTACTGCTGCTTTGCCTTTACATTTTATATGCTTGGATTTGCCATCTTTAAAGTCTTGTCAGCAAGTTAAAGCTTGAAAGTGTAAAAAAATTTCGGTCAGCATTTAGATACAATGAAGGCGCAAAGCAAACACAGAGTCATGAATATTGCTTAGTACTGGATTTGAATTTGAATGAGTTTATTTGTCTGTTTGCAGGTGCATTGTTATCCATCCCTTGATATTTATTCAGCTTCTCTGTGTATAGAATATTTCATTCCCTCCATGACCCTTTGGTCACTTTTAATAATAGAAGATGTCTGATCTAAATGTCTGCTCTGAAGCATGTAGAAAACATGAAATGTTCCTTTATATTGCAAATAATTTATGACTGTGCATTTCTTATCCCAACTCTGGCTATTTTGGTAAACCATTTATAGCTAGGATAGGCAATTGCGGAGAGGCTAGCAATAGCGAGCAAGATTTGAAAGCATAAGATCCCACCCTCCCTTCCCACCTCTGCAAAGTGCCAGAAATGCAGCGTTAAATCAACTTATGTCTAAAAACACATAACA
The DNA here is from genome assembly GCF_016745375.1 of Pimephales promelas. The sequence goes on along the minus strand of NW_024121432.1, from coordinate 14,930,301 downwards.
TTACAATATTAATGAACCTAAACGAATTTCAGAGCTCTTACGTACTGCCAATTCATATAATTGAATGCTCTGTCGTAATTACGGTAATGACATGCATTCGGACTGAATGCAATGATTGGACGAAAATGTTTTGGTCCTGAGACTTCCACAGAAAATATATGAAAATAAATCATAAAAAATATATATATATATATATATATATATATATATATACCACTTCATTATTAATTACTATCAGGATGTGAAGAGAATTTCAACCAGTATATCAAAGTGTTTATAAGAAAATGGCATACCTTTAAAGTTATAAATGTTTCATAAGAGTAAAAGACTTATATTTGCATGCCAGTTTGCCGTATTCGATCATAGTTTGCATTCTCAAACATCTCTATCAAGTCATAAAGCCCATAATGACTTTATAACAACCCTTTTTTTCTGTTGAAAGTGTTCTTATTTACTGTACTTTCTTTCTGCTTGACCTCTTACAATCAAGTCTTTTATGGAAAACCAAGTGAAGCGTATTTGATGCCAAATGATTTGTTTCTATCTGAGTGGAGATTATCAGCTCAAGTTGGCGCAGAGGTATTGAGCCTAACAGCAGTGAGATTGGAGTCATTGCCAAATTGCTTGAGAAAGATTGTGTTGGAGTGTGCACCTTTAGATTAAGCTAATAATTAAGACGTAAACACATTTGATTCTAATCACTCTTTGGATCCCCGTTGTTGAGTATATCTAAATAAAATGTTTTTGTGAAGAATCCATGACACTGAGAAGTATGCCATTGATATTACTAATGAGATTCCAGTTAAAATTTCAAAATTCCTTGAAACAAAACAAGTTTACTTGAAGAGCAGCAAACCATACGATATTAAGACTTATTTTCTGAGAATGCTGAGAATACATGAAATGTGTGAAAACATTTTTAGATATTTGTACTGGTGGTCAAACCAAGTTTTGCAGTGTTCTCTACATTTAAAAAATAGCATTACAGATTATGTTGATGATATGTTGATGATAACAGACCAGTTTTGGTGTTTATGAATAAAAACAACAGGCTTTTTTTTAGGCTGTACAGTTTTTTAATGTACATCAGGGGATCTTAGTACTTTCTGTTATGACATGGGGCACATAAGATGTGGGTGTGGTGTACAAGAAAAAAAAAGTCTAGTTTTGACTACAGCTGTCAGTCGGATCGGTGTGGAACTTATATTGGATGGAGACCACTGACCTGCAATGAGATGATTTCATTGTCTGTTTGATTGATAGCTTGCCATTCCTCTGGTCGCTTACTACCTCACAGGGATATGAGACGGGCACCAGATGGCTCACAATATGCTCTAGGCACATGGAAGAAATTCCCAGTGTCCCTAGGGCATGAGCATGAGTTCATAGTGATTGTCATTCTTCTATGAAGAAACAAACAAACACCCAGAAAATGAGTCCATAGTCTTTTTCTCTCACTGTGACCCATGTCGTGATGGCTGACTGTGCTCTTTTGTATACTGTTATAGTGGATGTTGTGTGTTGGTACGCATTTCATCTGAGGTTTGTTCTGGTTTAAGAGACGAAGAGAGCGTATGAATGTGTAAACAGACACAATTAACCTGGATATGTAGCGAGATAGGACTGAATTTGATTAATTTACCCATTAAGGAGAGCATGCGAAGCCCCAAGGGATGAACATCATTACAATGCGTGATAGTTACTTTTTTCAAACGCAAGTTACTTTTTCCAATTTACTGACTGACACCTGCATGCATTTACTTAACTCTCTGGCACAAAAACAGATTCAGTGTTCCTCAAATTGAATAAAAACATTGAAATGCAAACACAGAATATTATGCAAACCTGCAAAAAATAAATATGTAAATAGCACAAATATACTTTGTATTTAATCTCTTTAACCAATGTTGTGCCTGCTGATCTGCGATGATCCAGATCAAACAAAAATGAATTTAGATGAACATCACATTTATGTTTCATTTTTTGTTTTTATTGAAGTAAGAGTGCTTAACTCTTTGAACCTTGGTGTTTAACATCCTGAATCTTATTCTCCTCCAATCTAGAATGACAGCACAGCTGGATATATATATATATATAGATGGGAATTTGCGCATTTCCTTCAGCCTGAGGCTTATTCATTTCACTTTTGGTGTGAAAGAGCCTTTACATTTGCGAAATATAGAACTTTTAAAAAATAAAAAACAAAAACAAATGCGAAAGCCCTGGTATAAAAAAATAATAATGTAACGTAAAAAATAATAACAAAGGTAACGTTTACTTTCATTACTTTTAAAAGTAACTTTCCTCAACAGTAATGGCCACTACCAGTAGGTGTTCTTTTACTTGTATTTTTCCTGATTATTGTCAAAGAAAATGCTTTAAAATCAAGCGTATTGATTATAATTTGTTTCTGATGTAAAATAATAAGACAAAATGCCTCCAGGTTAGTCTGTATCGCTGACATCCACTGACCCTTTCAAATAAGTGCAGAACAATAAGTGAGAATCTGAATCACACTTATCAACAATTCTGGATAGTCTCAGTTGTTCTGTGCATTTGACTTCTCTGGCAACCTTCAAGGGTTAATTGTAATATAAACGTAATATTCTTTGGATCTTGTTTCTCATGACGGGTCCCAGGGCAGCTTTATCTAGCGAGTATGTGGATTTGTTTGTATGCCTCTGCAGAAACGGATCTGCCAGTTCCCTCCCAAAACAACAATTAGAATGGAAAGCTGTTCTTCCAATATACTGTAAGCCCAAATGAAAGTCATCAACCAGTCAGTATTGTATCTTTTCCCATGCTATTCCTCATCTCTGACATGTGCAAGCGTAGCTGTGAGTGCATTTATATGTTCTTCGGAGAAATGTTGCTAAATATATAATATAATGAAAGATATACACACTATCATTCAATTAAATTGTATGTAGCAAGGACACGTTAGGTTGATCAAAAGTGACAGTAAAGACATTTGTTTCAAAAGATTTGTAAAATGGACGTACTTATAATAATTATGGAAGAGAGAGATCCTTGTAACCGTTCTGTACATTTGAATGGTGAATTAATCAGGCAGAGGGTTGGATTCAGAGGGATGTTTATTTCTCCTGTCACATTTCAAGTGTCTCTGTGCTCACCTCAGATGCCCTTTAAATCACTGTCAGTTTCACTTGTCTGCCTTGGCTCCATTATCGATGTCTTTTTATGACTGAACAGTGCATGGACCTTTTAACCTTTCATTGTATGCTCATTTTGTAATTTTAAAACGGGCATAAATTATTTAGTCAGTGGCCCGTGAAGGTTTGTTGATTGCAGCTAGATGCATGACAGAAGAGATTTCTCACTCAAGACTGTTATGGGCTTACTATGTCAGAAATGGAATATATAACCAACAGCGAAAGAATAAATTATCCAGACAGTATTGGAGTCTGGCGTGCTGAGGCATTTGTATCAAGTGGAATTTTCTAGCTGAAGATAACGGACAAATATTTTACACAAGATTTATGTCTCACTTTCATGTTTACAGCAAAGGCTCAGGCAATTTTCCTGCCCGCTCATTTCAGGAAAACAAAGCTGACTTGGGAACCACTGAAGCTTTGTTCATTTTGTTTTGAGGGAACTGAGCCAATGATTTGCAGGTAGCCGTCTGAACGGAGGGAATATAACAGTGACTTTTGAGTTAAAAAATATATTACAAGAACACACACAGAGTTATCGTACCAGAGAGCTAAACTCTAATAACAATGATGTTGTTTGAAAACCTTTTTTGATCGCCTATCATTTTTATTTAAGCTTCTTTTATACTGTTTATAAAATAGGCATATGATAGGCCAATTTATACGGAAGCGTATTTTTCGAATTTTTCATGGAAAAAAGTTTTTGCTCTGTTTGTTTTTCTGAATTAACGAGTTAATTATCTCAGAATTGTGAGATAATTTTTAATGGAAAAAAGTTTTTGCTCTGTTTTTCTGAATTAACGAGTTAATTATCTCAGAATTACGAGATATTTTTTCATGGAAAAAAGTTTTTCCTCTTTTTTTCTGAATTAACGCGTTAATTATCTCAGAATTACGAGATATTTTTTCATGGAAAAAAGTTTTTCCTCTTTTTTTCTGAATTAACGCGTTAATTATCTCAGAATTACGAGATAATTTTTCATGGAAAAATGTTTTTGCTCTGTTTTCTAAATTAACAAGTGAATTATCTCAGAATTACGAGAGAATTTTTCATGGAAAAAAGTTTTTGCTCTGTTTTTCTGAATTTCTGAGTTTTTGAGATAATCAAGTCATTAATTCAGAAAAAAAGAGCAAAAAAAGATTTCCATTAAAAATTATCTTGTAATTCTGAGATAATTAACTAATTAATTCAGAAAAACAGAGTCGATTTTTTTTCTTCAAGTGAATGCAATACACTTCCATAAATTGATTAAATATTGTATGATTATGATACTTGTGAATGAAAGTAAATTATTTTCCATTCAGCAGGCACTTTTATTATTCAGAGTTATGCTAATTGGGTTGTGCCAGAGATCTGGAGTTTAAGTAGTCACAATAACTCAATTTTCTTGGTCAGGCCTCCTTGCAACCTTTGCATTGGACAAAATTGACAACCTCCATTTCAAATTTTCATGTAGTTTTCAGCTACCATGTCCTGTTGAGAGACCATGACAAAAACATGATGAACGTTGCTAGATCTAATCAAAGGCAACAAAGCAAATCTTTCCCAAATGATCTTTTTTTAATTACAGGTATAAAGGATGAACCAGGTGCATGGGCAGAAATATACTTTGGGGCCTCTTGAAGCTAATTATATCAGTCAGGCCTATTATCATACCATATTCAGCTGTAATTAATTACTGTCATCCATAGTCTGCGCTACAGTGGCCATTTTTGGCTCGAAGAGAAACAACCGTTGTGAAAAATGTCTCTCCCCATATTTTATTTAGCATGAAAATGAAGCGAGGGTAATGATAAAACCGAGCGGTATGGAAACGCTGAAGAATAGCTATCCGTTCTGCTACTGTTGTAGATGGACAGATGCATTGAGATTACTCATTATAAAACAGCAATACAGTAACTTGATATGCTCCTCATTACCACTTCACACAAGCAGACGGAAAGGACTGGTGCCTCATTATTGCTTTGTTCTTGTGATTTTGCTTTTGTGTGTGAGTAGGTTTGTCCTTGTGTGATTGTTTGAATTCTGATATCTCTGTTAATTATTTATTTAAAGCTCTGTTTAACTTATTTGGGCAAGTATTTCTTTGGGCGGATTTGGATTTTTGGGGTATTTTCTACACTTAACCAATTAGTTTATGTCAGATAATAGGGCACCGTCCTTCAAATGAACAGCATTTTGCCTCTGTACATAATATAATTTGCAAATATTGTTTGGTGCATGACACAATCAATTCATGTTTCCCTCTTTATCCTCAGATGGTTTATCCAGCTAAAGACTCCGATCTGGCTTTTGGGACCAGCGAGCGCATGCATGAGTTTGGTTTTGAAATTTGAACACAATTTATTGAAAGGGATTTGGGAATGTGGCAAGGATTTGGATCCACTTTCAGATATTCCTTTGCACTGGTTTAGGTGTGTTCAAGGAAGTCACCGCACTGAATTAAACCCTTCGGTAAGCAATTATACAGTTTCATTTGAGGTCAGAGGAAGGTCCCATGTTTTATCCTTACTGTTTTGGGCGTGTTAGCTCCTGTCTTCATCCCCATATGGCTATATTTCAGGGCTTTAGCTGTTATGGCAATGTTTTTCTCACCTTTTGATTGTTTGTTTGCACACAAATAGAGTCATTTAATTATTGATCTGCTGGGGCCTTGAAGTGTTGTCACGACATGATGTGTCCCGGCGGAACGCTCCGATATGAAGGTTATTCAGGATGGGGTGGAGAGCATCCTAATCTTTGTTTTACAATATATGTGGATTGGCTGGTATAGACGTGGTGCATTACTTTATATCTAAACGATTATTGTATATATTAAAGGGGTCCTATTATGCTTTTTTACTCTTTAGTTAATCTGTAATATTGCTGTTTGAGTATAAACATTTTTTTTTCCAAAAAGTTCACTCCAAAGGGAGATATTTTATTTAACAGAATCCCCTTCACAAGAACTACAATGAACCACTTGTCTGGACTACAAACAGATTTTTTTGCAAAGTCACAATGGTACTCATTTAAATAATCTCCGCCCACGGAATACGCAAAAATTAGTGTGAATAGACTGAACAAAGTCTTCTGCATTTTACAGCGAGTGAATCTCTAGTTGTCACTGGTGATTGTCGTGGGAACCTTTCTGTATCCGCCATCAAATTGATAAGTTTAATTATATCAAGTGCATTGAGAAAAGGCTATAAATCTCCACCTCCAACATCCTCACGCGCAAAATACCCTACTAGCCGAGACTCCATCTTTATGTGTACAGATGTGACGCAAAGACATGCTCGAATATCCCTCGGAAATTCACCAGTACAACTGGAACTAAAAACATTATTACAAGCTTACCGTTTTGAATCGAGCTACGGCAAGCAGATAGTTTTGAACACTGGCTGGTTATGTATTTTCTCAAATATGTATTTTGGATCATTTGGATAATCATATGAGATTAGAATCAGCATCCTCGGTTGTTGTGGTGCTTAGAATAAGAACAGATGCTGATATTGTTGCACTATGCAGTTTTGTCTGGACAATCCGCTATTGGGCTACATTAGCATTAGGATGTATGAAGGTTATTGTATGCTGAAACAATCACATCATTTGCAGTTAAAAAGAGCCAGAGCTCTACTTTCCAAGGTGTTATTTCACAAGCATAATGAAGGCGGCCATTTCAAAGGCAGCCATTCTATGAAAATGGCATGAAGGCCTATTCATATTATGGGTGTGCACTGACCACTTCTTGTGAATCCGTTATGAGCCAAGCCTCACGCATTAGGTGTAAAGATTTGGATTGAAGGCTCCTGGGAACAATAGAAAGATACACCTGTACTTTTAATTCACCTTTTCAAAAGAGCACCTGGTTCTTAATTTATAAACGGTTTATTGTCTAAAAAGATAGCGCACACACACATTTTCTTAAAGGTTAGACAATGAATCTCACCAAGCAGCATGTCTCTGCACTCAGCAAATATTTGATGTGTAGAGTTGGTATCATTTTGAAGTATAGGCTACACAGTAATGTAAAGTGTTCAGTAAATGTATTGTGGTTGCTCAAATGGAATCGAATTGCATCAATAGGAATGAATTGGCCAGATCAGATTAAAATTTCAATTGGATTGTAAGAGGTGGTTTATTCCTTTTTTAATCCGATCTAGAGGACATTTAAACACTCGATACGTTGATTTCACGCAGAAGCGAGGCTCTGATGGGAAGAACCCGGAAGTACAGATAGACAACAATGCTTTGGACTACCAACCTTAAGCTGCCGCTGTGATTTACTCTATTGGATGTTAAAGGGATAGTTCACTTTGAAATTAATTTTTGATATGTTTTAGCCTACCTCAAGGGCATCCAAGTTGTAGGTGTCTTTGTTTCCACATTATTTTCAATTTTGATATTTTTTAGGTCAAACCGTTCTTGTCTGTCAGTCATATAATGGAGGTTTTTACCTCAAAGAGCATGCACAAAGAAGTCCAAATTAAACATGATTTAATGACTCGTAACTGTAAGTACAAATGTGGTGATGTTCTGTTACCAGAACAAATAAAGCTGCAAACAGTGAGCAGTGATTTGTATGATTTATACATGTGGTGTGCATGCTGGGAAAAGTGGTGTTGAGTTTTTCCAGGGCATGATATGACCATTTAAAAATAGATCTTGGTGTCAAAAGGTCGGTGACCCCTTGTTCTAGGTTCTTGTGAATGAGCCTTTAGGGTACAACTCTACATTTAGGCCTGTGATATTACATCTTGTAACCTCAGTGAGGAATAGCAGATGAGCCTGGGTCTTTTTTTGTTATGGCTGATTGACGCAGAGGGTCTTTGTTCCCAAAAGTCATGTAGAAGGATTGATGATGTGTTGCAGTCAGTGTATTGGCTTTGAGCGAAATGCTTCTCTTATCTAACAGAAACTCAAAGCCTCAGTGATCCAGAATGCAGTACCCTTGATTATGAATCTCTTCTGACATTACACTCCCTTTTAAGTGTTTCAACTGGCAGGCACCGATAAGGCCAGTTGCTTTTTGAATTGGTGAGCTGCAATCAAGTCCTGGTGGGCTTCTCTTCTTTTTATGGATGAAAAGGTGAAATAAGGAGCAGAAAATGGGGATATAGGTGAAGAGGATTGATAGTGACATTTGATGTTGTATTTATTAAAGGCTAGGCTATCTGAAGAGCATTTAGCATTGAAGGATTAGCATAGCTGTAATGAAACCCTTGCCCATGGCATTTGAACCATCCATGCTAAGTCACAGCCTGCACCTCGATGGCATTCTGTATGCCAGCCACCTGGGACCTTCCTGTTTAATACAGGAAAAAGCAGTAACCTCAGTTTACATACATTTTATTCTCTTGCATTCTTTTAAGGCAGCTTCTGAAACATTTGAGCTCCCTGTGTAATCCAGGTTGGTTAAACATGGTCAGAGCACCGCTTTACTGCACTGTCTAACATAGTCACGTCGCAGAGACAAGTGTCGTAATCACAAAGAAAGTGCCAGAAAGCCAGGCTGGGTGATGGATAAATAATTGAAGTGTGGGATTGCAGGATTAGAGGGTGGCATTGAAGGGCGCTTCTCTGTAAATTTGTGTTTGTGCATGAATGATTGATGAAGACAGCTGTGGGACAGTTTAAGAGCTCATTAAGATGCTTTTGCAGTCCATTGTCCATTGTGAAGAAAACCTAAGGGAAAAAATGTGCAGAAGTGTGAGAGCCGCCTTCAGATTTCTGTGTTCATTTGTTTTGTGACATGAAAGTACGGGCCTGTCTTTGGAACGTGTGCAGTGAGGTTTTTTTAATGGTTTAGATGAGAGTTGTGCATTTTCATTTAAAATAAAATATTTGACAAGATGCAATTGCCTTTGATAAGGTCCTCTACTGACATCCTTTTGCATTAAAAGAATAGTTCACCCATAAAAAAAAAATCCGTTGTCATTTGCTTACCTTCATGTCATTCTAATTTTTAATTTTTTTCTGTGGAATATAAAAGATATTTTGAATAATGTTGCAACTGTTTTTATGCAGTAATGAAAGTCAATGGGTTCCAAAACACATTGGACCCCATTAACTTTCTTTCTATAGTGGAATGTGTCTTTCTATAGTCTTTTTTTTTTAGGCTTTAAAAAAAAAAGAAACATTTTTATATCCCAGAGAGGAAAAAAGTCATACAGGTTTGAAAAGACATGAATGTGAGTATATTTTTGGCTGAACCATTCCTTTTACATTTTCTATGAATGATGCTGTCATTGTGAAATATACATTTCAAAGAATAAGGATAATAAGGAATGAAGTGACACTCACAATTGTGTGATTATAATTATTGATTTTATAATGATTATAATTATGTGATTATAAAGTGACAATTATGTGAGATAGTCTCTCACAATTATGAGAGAAAAGTGTGAGAGATGTCATATTATGAGAGATTCATAATGTGTAAATGTCTGCTAAATTAATAAATGTAAATAAATTTGCAGTTGCGAGATGAAAATATTTTAGATCATTTTATGGCAAACTTTAGTGTTGAGAAGAGAAGGTTAAGTTAGTTGTACAAATTTGTAACAAAATAAGGGTGAACTTGTATTTATCTACAAGTCATTGTGTTCTATATATATACACACACACGCATACATACATTGACACGTTAGCTTTGACAGGCCTAATAACAATGTCATCTGTAATATATTAAATATGAGCAGATTGGTGTGCTTCACACCTTTTTATTGCTTTAGCTACATATTAACAAAGTGGGGCAAGCCCAGGCTGAGCTTCTGTTGTGGACTGGAGACATCAAATCACTTGAGGTCTGTCTGTACCACGTCCATATGCTTCCAGTTTTCAGTGTGAACACGAGGCATATGCCCATGCGCATTTAAAAAAAAAACAAAGCAAGATTGAGCAGATGCTCTGCCCACAAGAGATAAGTATAGATTTTATAAATCTCACCCTGTCCTCCGTCTGTGGGCTCTATTAAGACCTGGACACTGTACAATCCATCTCAAATGACAGCCACTGTTCATTAGCCCACCATACTGAAATAAATGACAAGCCTGTTCACATTTTTACTCTTTCTGCGAAATTTCAGCCCTCCATTTCATCTTCCCCTATTCCTCTCTTCTCTCTCTTTATTTTCTACTATGCACAGGCATTCACATATTCTGCATTGCTCTCAATTTTTGTCACACTGATGCACAAACATTATTTTTTTCTTTCTTCTTCACTTGTCTTCCTGTCACTTTCCTACACACTGCCTGCATCCGCTCTCTCTCTCTCTCTCTCTCTCTCTCTCTCTCTCTCTCTCTCTCTCTCTCTCTCTCTCTCTCTCTCTCTCTCTCACACACACACACACACATGCAAACTCACACACAGCTTTATGCTTTACACATGGTTGCTGCTGCTGAGGTGCTTATCTCTTCAGGGAGTAATATATTTTTTGGTGCATGGGAACAATTCTTAGACGCACTTTCAAATCTAAACTTCAGAAATATTTTTTTCTAAGGCATATTCCAGTGTTATCAGTGGAATATTCCATTTTTTTCTAAGGCATATTCCAACATATTTTAACATGTGACCATTGATGAATTGATCATTTGATTGGAGCCAAAATTCGATGACACAGAAACATAGTTTTTGAATGAATAAACAAATCTAAAATTTAAATGGATAAAATTGCGCTACAAAAGTTAGTTCCCTCACTACTTTTAGCTAGCTACCACTACATAGAAAAATGAAAAAGGCCTCTAATGTATGTCATTGGCCTCTAATAAAAACAAAGCAAATCTAAATAAAATAAAGATGTAATCTGAGAATCATATTTTCCTTATGGTAACAACAGCAATAAGTGAGCCTCTCCTACTCTTTCTTATATTAGGCCACTTGTACAAATATTACCTGGCCCTAAGCCAAAATTAACACGGCAGATTAAATTTGATGAGACTGTAAATTGCTGTTAAATGCACATTTGCCATGCATGCTGCATACTAAATTAAGCAATTGAAAAAAAAAATCTAACTATTGATTGCACTAATTCATATTTTGCTTTTGAGATGCACGTCTTTTTTGTATGTACAGTATATATTATAACATCTTTTAAGTGTGTCTCCACTCTCAGGTGAAGAATATTGATCCTAAAGCCTTTATCGACTGATTGCAAAATCCACCTCACGGATGACTCGGCTTCCTTTCTCCACTGATGTGTGTGTTCTGTAAAGTTGAAGTAAGCTTCTGCTTGTTAGTTTGTGCAGGATGATGGTGGCTCCAGTCTTTTGATCTTCAATTATTTATTGATAATCCACTTAAGCTTGAAGTTTTATCCTAATCACATTCAAGGTATGCTTTTTATCAACATTTACCCCTACTTTAATATTACCTATTTTATCTAATGTGAAAAGGACAAACAGGTCGGCAGCAACATTGTTGCCTCCATACATTTGTGGGTAAAGTTATTGTAGCCTATGTAATTACTGCAAATTCAGTAGGCTATTCATTTACTTTTTCGATTAGTTTTGTCTGTCCATCCGTCTATTGTTCTGTCTTTCTATCAGTCGTTTTATCCATCCATCCATCCATGGCTGGGAATTACTCCTCTACCAGCTGACTTACAGAAACTCGTCTGGGAACGCCGAGCCTCATCAACCCAGAGATGGTTCATTCCAGTGAGCTTTCAATGAGATCATTCAAACAGATGCTTGCTTTTATCTCAGTCAGAAGGGGATGTCTGTTGAGCTTTCATTCTCTCATGTGAATGGCAGGGTCTTTACGATCACAATGGTTCTCTTGAACAGTATTTTACTCACTTATCAAAAATAAGTGGAGCAGGCTCCCAAGTATTCAGACCACACTGGATGGGTTCCTTAAAGAGGAGAAAGCACTCTGTGTCAGATTCATGAGAGTTTGAATACAATGGACAAAAGAGGGGCCCTGTATGCGTCAATTAACATGTGCTCGACTCAGATGATTGACAAACAATCCAACCCAAGGCTTATAGCATACTCAAGTGTGCCATATTAAGAGCAGCTTAGTACATCGCCTACCTATAAACACTAAGTTCCCATATCAGCGGTGTTTTCCTCGGCATGTGAGAGTGGAGGTAAAGCGGAGGCACTCTGGGTAAATTGAACTGTCATCTCTCCTTAAACACAATCTCTGCACTCAAGGAGACTTGCGGTAATGAGCCTGTCAATTTTCCCGGACACCCTCGGAGGATGCCGGTGTGTCAGCCCTAATGAGGGTGTTTGTACCATTTCGCCAGACGAAGCACAAAACAGGACTGCAGCAAATGCACCTCACCTTGTTTAAAACTACTTCCACTATTGCTGTTAAGTGGCCTACAGTGAGAGGAACCAGCCTGAATCATTGGTCCCGATGATTATAGCATTGACTGGGGGTTTATTGTCAGCTAGATGTTATTAGAGGTGATGAGAGATTCCGCCATCAGTGTTTTGTGAGTCTGATGTGATGAGTGAGAAGAATGCTTTATTCACTCAAGGCGGTGATTAATTGCTTTGATAAGGCCTGCTGACATTGTGAAATTCTGCTCTGTTTCTAATAACCACAGCGAAATGGCTTACGGTAATGTTGCGCTTGTCAACGTGGAGCTTTTTGTGTCTTAGACTGTTCATCAAAAGGAGTAACTTATTTGTCGATAACACTTTAAATGAGTTTTAAAGGGCTGTTAAGTTGCCGTAGTGCATTTACAATTGGGATGTTTTATCTTGTGTCTGTCACCCTTAAACGATGTGGTGTTGTTAGAATTTTTGTGCTTTTATTATTAATCCGAAGAAAAAATGATAGCATACAACGGAAAGTACAGTACAGATTCTGGGCTTGAACGTTTCCTGCAGGTAAACCGCCAATGTTTTGAAATCTCTTTTGCATTGTCAGACTTCTTTTGTGTCAATTCAGTCTCATAAAGGAGCATTTGTTTGCTTGCTGTTTCTACCGATTCCTTCAGAACATCTTACTAACAGTGGCATGAAAGAAAGAAAGAACAATAGAGACATGTCAGCCGATAAAATATATTGAATGCATTTACGTTACATTGCTTTTTACCTTTTGTGCATGATTTCGTCAGATAGATTTTTAGATAATGTGTCCACTTTTGGGGACAGAATACATTTAAAGCTGCTAAATGTAACTTTTCTACTAAAATTAATCCTTTTTTATTTTATTTTATTTTGAAGGGGTTGTAATAACACATTACAATGATCCACTTGTCGAGTTTTGTTCTTACCTCTGAAGGCAGGTATTCCTATTTCTATTTGAAGTCTCCGGATGCGCCCTCTTGAGCCTCCCGACACGAGCGCTCCCAAGCCTTTCTCCTTTTTATATTAGTCTATGCGACGGCACTGCAGCTGATGACATGGAGTCTGATAACACCAAAAAACAACCTGCCTCCAGAACAACACACACTCCAACACAAACTACACATAAATATTAAAAATAAAACAAAACTTTATCTGCTGAAGCTCATCAGGCCAAACATGAATTGGATCGACTTAGCATGGGCGCTCTTGTAAAAATTAGTTGCAATCTGAAACATCACCGATAGAGGCCATTAAAAAGTACATATAGCCCCTTTAATTGTTGAATTTAAAATATAGCCCATAATTTAATTTCTTAAAAAAAATATAGGATCATAATTTGTTGGCATAATGAACTTTTAATATCTGATTAGTGATTGGTGTGCATGAAAGGGTCAAGTTCGCCGTAATGGAGCTTTTGCAGATAATTACAGATTTAATAAGGAGTCAAATCAATAAGACTGTAGGAGCCCAACCCTGTCTGAACCTGGAACAGAAGGGCGGGGATTTTGGCAGACATTAATTAGAATGACTGAGCAAAGCACACTTTGTTTCTCAAAAGATTTTGTCTCAATGTATCCTGCAATGCAGGGTTAAATGTATTTTGATAGTGCATTGATTAAGTGTTATGAGACTATCTTATATCATTTGTTAACTTCCTTGTTAGTTTGCTGAATGAATCAGTCAGTTGGGTTACACTTTATTTTGATGCTCACTTTAGACATTATGTTAACTACAAGAAAGCTTGTACCTGTGTGAAGAAGATGTCTCTTTAGGGCTTTTAAAGGTAATGCGACAATGCACTAACAGTTAAAAAATAGCAATGTTAAACCGGGCTCTGACTCTATGAATCACCCATAGTTTAAGCTAGGGTTGTCAGGTCTAACATTAAGGTTATAACATTAATAATAATAATATTAATTAATTTTATTTTATATAGCTCTTTTTAAAGTTGCATCTCAAAGTGCTTTACAAGAACATAGCCTATACTGTATAAATAAAATGCAATGAAATAGGGAAAAAAATAGAAGCATATACCTCAAAACAAATTTACAAAACACATATTTATAAAAATCAGAATAATCATGTATTGTCTAGCATGAAAGCATGAGCCAGTGTAAGGACTCCCTTTATTTATAACGCTTTTGACACTGTTAAATGTGATTTTCAAGTGGCAGTGCGTATAGTCTTGTCTTCCACTTTAATACATGTTGTAGCATGATAAAACATCCTTGAACATCAAAAGGTATGTTGAAAGATACAGTACAACTTACCGAAATGTATCATGTCTCGTGCAATTGCTCAATCAGTGTTTCAACCGCGTCAATAAAACAGCTTGTCATTTAACGTTGCTTACCTCAGGAGTTATCCAATGTTCACAGTTATTTTAGTTGGCTATAAAAAATGCTAGAGAGGAGCTTATTTACTGTCAATTATATATGTACCTCTCGTTCAGTGCTCTGCTCCCCTCACACGCTCTGATAAATAGGTTTTTGGTTTAGGTTGCGGCCCACAATTTTCATCTTGTGCATCCCTAATACAAACATTTCAGTATAATTATTGTATATGAAAAATAAATAGCAGTTACATATAAGTGGTTGGGCTCTGTTGTTAATTTTAACCTCTAATACCATATAAATGTATCAAATGAGAGAGTTCCCTATATATAGTTTACACAGCATTAGTTTTCAAAACATCAAGCTCTATTCTGAATAAAAACTGTCAATTGCTATAGTGTCATTTTGCTCTGTTGCACCTTTGTGGTTATTATTTTCTGATTGATTTTTAATTATCTAAATTGTGCTTCATGAGAGAGGATGTTGACACAGTTGGGGAATGAGAGGGAATCAAGTATTCAGAGGATACTGCTGTTCATGCGCCGAACTTGACTTAAAATTCATGAGTTTGACACTAGGTGAAGTTTATTCCCGTCTGAGCAGCAGATGGACATGCGGTGGGGTGAAAACAGAGCCTATACACTGAAAAAATGCTCAAGGCAATGGACATTTATATTTATATATATCATATTTCATACATGATAGTAATTCAAAGTGCTTTAATAAAGAGAAAGACAATTGAAAAAGTATAGACTAATTCAAAAACTTAAAAATAAGTAAAGGAAAAATAATTAAAAAGAAAAAAATATGTAATTTTTAACAGAAATCCATAACATGTTAAATACAATTTATTTTCAGTATTAAAAACTTAGTGGAAGACGAGACCAAAGGACTGATTAAGATGATTTTTGGCCTGTGTGTCTGAACACTGGAAGTGTGAGGTCATGAGAACATTCATGGTTACATAATACATATAGAAGATTGTGTGCCTCTGAAACCGAGTCTCATAACACGTTATCTTCAATAAAGACTGATCTCTTCTCAGCTTGTTGTTCTGTTCTCTTACCTATTGTACTGTCAGCATGCTCTGAGAGCGACTCAAAGCCCATCTGGCTTGGGTCATGGTCAGAGTTTAGATCTTAACGTGCTGTTTTATATGAGATGCGTAACTCGTACTGCATGCAATATATACCACCCACCCCACACTCTCCTTTTCTCCTTTTGTGTGACTTTTAGGTGCAGTTTTTGGTGTATCTATATTAAGAGCTGCCAGACATTAACGTTTCATCACCGTAACAATAAATCACTGTAGTGTCCAGATTTTAGCAGATCCTCTGTCCATTTACAGCTTCACCACTTTGGTTTTTGCCACTCATGGAAGGAAGTTTTGCATTATTGAACACCTTTTTTGGTTCTTTCTGTGATCCAATATCCTGCAAATGGAATTGGAACTGTAACTGGAAAATTAAATGTTTCATTTTTTAAAGTGACCTAGATCTGTTGGTGGTTCATATGCTGGGTGTGTGAATATTTAAGTATGTAATATAAGGCGATGGATGCAAGAATATACACACGAATTATACATTTTTATGTATATATTTGCATATTTTGTATATTTTCAATATGTAAATCGTAATATAGTAACAGTGAAGTATCATATATATATATATATATATATATATATATATATATGCACTCACCTAAATTATTATTAGGAACACCGCACTAATAATGTGTTTGACCCCCTTTCGCCTTAATATGGCATTGATTTAACAAGGTACTGAAAGCATTCTTTAGAAATGTTGTCCCATTGATAGTCCCATATTGTTCCTAATAATCCTTTAGGTGAGTGTGTGTGTGTGTGTGTTTGTGTGTGTATATATACATGCATTATAATATTTTAATTATAATATTTATTAGAATAATAAAAATAACATTATGAAAAAATAACAAACTTATATAACCGAAGTATAAATATGTAAAACAATATGTCATTTTTATTTTTATTTTATTATATTAAACCATCTCAAATATCAGTGCTGTTGTATTTGGGTAAATTTGGTCTGTTTTGAGAATGAAACGTTAGGAGAAATGTTCGGCTCTGACTAAAATCCCTGCAGGTGCCCAAGGGTTTGTAGTGTCTTGGATACCATAAACAACATAATAAATGATCAGCTGCACCCAATACTAGAATTATGGTGAAGAAATGTCTAGAAAATGTTGTTGTTTAAACAGTGAAACACAATCAATCTGTAAATGAGCAGTAACGCATTAGACAGTGTCAACATTTTCTTCAAGCAGGCTGGGAGAATGTGTTGGCTGCAGTTCCTCTGGGGAAGAAGTTATTGCGTGTCATATTAAATGCTCATTTTTGTTTGAATGGATTACAGCTTAGAGTTAACCAAACTGTGGAGGAGTCTAGAGAGCTTGTGAATTTGCAATTAGTAAAATTAAGTTATATTAACAAGGCACCATTTTTTTTTATTTGTTTATTTAAAAGAACTCTATGAGTAATTGTCTGCTGTTATGTTTGTCTCTTACCTTAGTTTATCTATTCGACATAATAATCTTTGAATCCAACGGCAATCTTAGAATACAAAATGTGCAATTATTTTTTTTTTTGTGACTTTAAATATTGTGACTGCATGTGTTTATTGTATGTACTATATTTTGTATAATATGCTAAGACCAGAGCATTAAAGTGTGTTTATACAGTACAACTAATAATGAACCTTCTGCACCCTCCGTACAGAATAAATGCAGCTCTGACCACCAGCTTTAACTTTCAGTACCATCATGGGATAACATTGACTTGGTTTTTACAACTCGATGAGCCACTGAATGCATACAGTAGATGCAGGGTTTTTCATAAGGGATGGTAAAGCTTTAATTGGCTTTCCTGTCAACTCAAGCTTTATCCAGGCATGTTAATCCAGGCAGATATATTCACTGAGCCTTTACTGCAGCAGTACTGAGACGACATGACCTGCAATGTTTCTTATGGACATTTGTCTCCGATCTCTAATCGGTTCAAACATTTGATGATAATCTTTCATAACCTGCTAAATGGCATCATCCTTGTCATCGTTGTGGGATGACCATTGTAGTGGAATGATTGGTGTATGTCAGTGTGTGGATCATCACATGTAGAAGAAGTTGATGGGGGAGTTTAAGCCAAATTTATGTAAAACATGTAAACTCCACACAAATCAAAGCTTCACTAATGTTCTTTGGGGCTAATGAGCTGTAAAGTACTGATTTGGAAATTAAATGGAAACATGGCAATGATGATAAGGCCTAACAGCCAGAACTACAATTTGAAACCATGCATGTAAATTGCTTAAACTGCAAGGGAGTGATTTCAGTGATCAATGAGTCTATCATTCAGCATTCAAAATGTTAAAAATGGTGGTGTTGTCATGGTGAATTCAGACTGATCTTTCTCACACCAGTGTGCATTGTAAATTGGGATCTGTACTTTTTTCTATTGATTTGAGCTAAAGAAGCATTGTTTTGCAGAATTAATTAGTGGTATTTTTTTTTTACTTAAATGTAATCTTGACACACCTTTTAGCCTTCAAAGTACCCCTATTATGCATTTTAGGCCAATCACAACAGACTGAGTCATCTGACCAATCACAGCACAGTGGGCTTGTGGAAAAAACGGGTTTAGAGAGATGGAATCATTTTCAGACTCTGAGAAGTGAGGTAATGTGCAGTTTTAATGTATATGGAATAAAAGTGTTTTGTTTGTTTGTTTTTTTTGCTACAAGGAAGATTGCAAACAACAAGCCTTGATAATGAAGGGACTGTTTATTTTTCGTGCTAATTGGAGGATGCTGTTTTTAAATTAATCTTTACTTGACTCATTGCTTTGCTCAGCATGATGTTAATGGACTTATTCTTCCCCTCATATGTGAATTTCTTTTAGAGAACAAATAGATAAGGGTCTGACTACATGCATATTAAAAAATCCAATAGTCAGATCAATAATCTACCATAGTCCCTACGTGACTGTAATTTACTACATCTTATAACATGGCACGACAGAATGATTACAAATCCTGGGATGCATTACAAATCCTGTGATACTATATATGATCACCATAGGTCTGTCTCTCCCTCCTTTTTCCTTTTTTACAAGGTCAATTTTCCTTATAGTTTACATTAAAGTGGTCAGGGTTAATGGTCCTCTAAAAGAAGCTAATGGGCCAAAAATGTAACTTCATGCTTGTGCATCAAAACCTTAATAATGAAGCGATCAGCAGAACATTGAAAAAGAAAAAAAAAGGCAGACAAAACAATCCATCATCCGGTCTTAAGAATAGTCACTCGTTTCCCTGTTAGGATCTTCCTATGTATACTACTCTTGACTGCCTTCAACTTCCTTCTTCTCTCACATTACTTTTTGTCTCTTTTGTTCTGTGTCCTCCTGTAGGACACTGTAGGCACTAAACTTGTAATGGCCTGTCACACTATCTCTGGATGTACTGTGCTGAAAAGAAATTACTTTCTGATGGCAGTGACCTACAATGGCTATTCATCTTAATTCCTTTTTAATGAATGTACCCATTGTCTTCCATGACTCTTTTCAGAGCTTCAGAAGTAACCGTCTATCTGACCTTGAGGCCGGCCTATGCTCTGCACCTGAACCTTTTAATTTGGTGCATTTTAACCATCTGTACCTTGCATGATATCTTTACGTTTAACAGGAACGAAAGCGAGACTGTGAGGGGAAATATATGCATCTCTTCAGTACTGTTATTTAATGCGTTTTTGGATTGTACTGCTGACGAAACACTGCAAAAATATCTTTCCAAGAAATTTCTGTAGACCTCAAATTCCGACAAGTGATCTAGGAGATTTAGACTTTTTTTTTTTTTTTACTGCAGATGCCATTGAAAACACAGTAAGTCTATTCCTCACAACCTCGCTTTCATACCTGTATTGATGCTGCTCTGAAAAAGGTCTATTCTTGGCAAAAAATAGCCCAATAAATTAAAAACCCAGCTGAATGCCAATGTCCCAGGTTCACATCATGAAGGAGTGATGTGTATATACTAAATATAAACATTTACTGAGGTAGCTGCAGAAATAAAAGGAGGCCTTGGGTGGAGGGAAGTGTAACACAGTGTGCAATAGAGAGGTGGGATATGTGTATAAAGCGATCCACCATTACATTCGGCAGTACTTTCATATGTAAAATAACATTACATGTCTGGCTCCTGGACCAACATCCTCTGTGCTGAGTTGGTCATAAAGTGACCAGCATTAATATTTCAAAAAAAGCTTTTACCCCCCACCCGATGAACAAGTAGCCTGACACATTAACCCTCTGTAGCATAAATTATTAAATTACAACAGGAAAAATGATCTTGTCTGTAGTTGGTTCCAATCTTTTGTTTTTTCAAAAATGTTTTTTTTTTGTCTGTTTTATTTTAGTCAATTCTTTCGTTTATTTGTTATTTTGGGGGTCCACGATGGTCGCCTTGTATTCTTCGCATAGCCTTTCCAAACCAACTGTGTTTGTTACCCCCAAGTAAACATGATCAGAACTGCTGTCTGTGGCAGAGCAGGCCAGCAAATCTGTGTGCCTGTTTTTGGCAAGGGAGTAACTCAAGGTCTGGGAGCAAATTAATTGCTAGCTCATGGGGGGACTTCATAGAGGAGAAGATGCTCTCTGAGCTCCATCAATTTATCTGAACAGATGGGTCGATGGAGATCGGGAGGATGAGACATGGACCCATCACGGCTCTGCTTCCCAATACTATTGGATGTCAGGCAGAGAGAAGCCAAGGCTCCTGCCTGCTGGGGTGTTTTCTTCCTCATATCATATGATTTGTTAACGGTGTGCAGTAGGCTGAAATTATTATTTAATGTCCCTGATCAGTCTATTTCTTTTCATTTTTCAAGTTTTCATGGCTTACCAATGGTGACAGGTCATGATGACTAACCAAGACATATAAACAAAATTAGCTATTTGATGAAAAGGCTCTTGCTCATTCAATGAGGATAATGTACTTCATCAGCGGTAAGCAGAGTAGATCCAGGTATTCTGGATAAAAAAAAAAATGAAATAATTGTGTTTATTTTCATTTATAATTTTAATATATATTTGTTTGTCTGAGATACTATATAGACCACATTCTACTGTGGCAATGAGGGATGTGAATAATGTTTTCCTTCTGCGAGCTGTTTGTGAGTCTGTGCACAATAGAGGAAAAAACTGACAAAAAGAGATTTTATGTCGTTCCTCCTGAAAGTCTGAGTGAGATCTAGATGTTTTACATACAAAACAGTTGTGTGCGCTTCTTAGATGGGAGAACTTTTAGGATCGGCTACATTGCCCCAGATTCAAAGATATATTTTATATACACTAGACTAGACTATACTTTACTATTTATTGTTTGAAAGAAATGAATACTTAATTTATCAAGGATGCAAAGTGACCGTAAAGACATTTGAATAATATTGCAAAAGATTTATATGATTTAATGTGCCACATTTCCACACAAAAAATGTATAGAGCACAATTTATTAATTATGGATAATGATAAGAACTGTTTATTAACCCTTGTGCATCAATTAATAAAAGTTATACTTGGGTCCATAGTGGACAAAAATTTCCACGTCAAAAAACTGTCATAAAATTAGAAGCTTGGGAGCACAGACTTAAGTTTGTATTCAATATGGATAATAAGTAATGTTTCTTAAACACTAAATCAACATAATATAATGATTTCTGAAGGATCATGTGACAAAAGACTGAAGTAATGACACAACAAAAATCACATTTGCAGACTACTTTACTACTACATAATTGTTCTTTTTTGTATATGAAGAGTTCAGATGCAAAAGCCTCTAAGTGCCATTTGAAAATTTCTTCTAAAATGATAATTTTTGTCAAGCATGTATATTTAAGTTCAGTAATTTCACTTAAATGGCAATGAAGATTACCTATTAATTGTCATTTAAGTGAAATTACTGAACTTAAATATACAAGCTTGATAAAAACGGTCATTTTAGAAGAAAATTTCAAATGGCATTTAGAGGCTTTTGCATCTGAACTCTTCATATACACATTGGTGTGAATCAAAATAAGGCATGTGCAGGGCAAAATTAATTTGCTCAGTGCTGAGTAATGTTGGTTGTATTTAATTGACTTCTGTTGATTGGTCAAGCTTAGATTTTCCAAAATTGAATCACAGAAGGGTGTTATCAGTCCTTTATTTGCTGTCAATTGAGTCTGATGAGATTGCATTTATCTATATGCACATGCTGTAAAGGAAGCTTTCACTTTTCCCTTAATGGTTTCCTTTGTGAAAATGTTCGTTTTCCATGCCATTTACCTCTTGGGTAATGGCAATAAATGAGCTAGAGGCTTTTAAAAGGACTGCATAGATCATATTTTGTTTGCTGATCTATTCAGCCCTAATGCATTTGCCAAACACAACTGGTGTAATCTGTTGCTACAACACACATTCCATCACTGCCAAAATGAATGAGATCTTTGAGCTTTGCTGAGGCAGCAGTGTTTCAGGAAATGCACACCAATAATTCTCTTCCTCTCCAATTTATCTGCTTTAACCAGCCTTTGGCTTTGGTTTTCTGTTTGGCCCTTTTCCTCTTTAGACAGAGAATCTAAAGCTGGACTTTAACATGGAGTACCTGTGTTGATGATGCAACGAGGGACTTAATTAGTCGAGGGCTGCGGAGACAGGCTAACGTCTTCCTCCAATGTCTCCAATGATCTTATGGGTCCAGCAAAACCAAAACAGCTTGGAAATCAGTAGGCTTTGGTTTGCATGGTCCGTTTATTAGGCTTATAGATGGGGAGAGGGCATGCTGTAATTGGGCCTCTGAGGGATCTTCTAAGAATAAATGTGAAGGTAAGGTCTCTATCAGAATCATCTACTGTACGCATGGCCTTCCACTCCTTGTGAGGGAGAGTTTCTAGGTAAACAACTCAGACCAGTGGTCTTCAAATATATATGTATATGTTTTATTACAGCTATACATGTTTTTTTTTTTTCTACACATCAGGTAAGTGCATTTTCTAGATTTGCATGGTATGGCAGGAAGCCTAGACAAAAGATAAAATTTTACAGTTGAAAGTAGAACTGGGTGGTTTAGATATGCCTAATATTATTATATATTATAATCGGGCTTGCCATGCCAGACTCATTTGGGAGTTGCATAGGTCCTACTGTGATCTGTGTCCTAATGTGGATTCATTAGCTTGTTCCCCATTCTCTATATGGAGCCTGTTTGCTTGCCTCCACAAGCATGTGGATACAGTGAGGAAAAATGTGATGCTTTACAATTCGGTTAAAGTTTGGCGTCAGATCTCAAGATTCTCTGGGAAAGGTGAAATGTTGTTTATGTTGAGTCCAATTTATTTGTATCAGGACTTTGTCCTGGGCATGGATTGCTCAGGATGAGCCAGGATTGGCTCCCTAATGTCCTTCCAACAATTGCGATAGAAGTTTGATCTCCCAAAGCAACACCACTTTGGTTATTTAAAAATTTGGCATTATGTTTTTTTCAAAGCAAAGATATGCACTGAATTCGCCAGCTGTTAGCAATTTGGAGGGTTTCCTCTTCAACGCAACTAATGCTGCTCACTTTTTGACTATAGGTTTTATTCTATACTCTCATGGCTCTGGAATCTTGAATACAATTGCTCACAAATGGGGGAAAGACCTGCAATGAATATATAGATGATGACTGGCAGGAGGCCATTAAATGTGTGAGGTCCACTTTTACTTAACAGGCTCAGAGAAACTCAATATAAGATATTGCATAGATGTAACGCCACATTACATGTAGTTATAATGAATAAAATTGATTTATACTACTGTATATATGCCCTGTGTGTTAAGTGCCACACAGAGTTGGGGACATACTTTCACATGTTTTTGGAGTTGCGACTATATCTCTAGATTTTGGAGCTTAAATGCTTGCGAAATTAACACCATTCTTCAGATAAAATTTAAAAAAGATCCTGGTCTTTTTCTCCTGGGGCTACCATCCAGATCCAAGAGGCAAGCAATGACACTTACACTGGATGCAACAGGATACAAACTGTTAGATAAACTACTACTTGTGGCAAGGAAATGCATCCTTATTAGATGGATCAATGATACTCCCCCCTCTGTGACTCCGTGATATAGAGATCTTTGCAGTTTTGCCCCATGAGACACTGGCTGCGGTGCTTAGGGGTAATGCACAGAACTTTCATAACCTATGGTCCCCGTTTATAGATTACCTCCCTTTTGATGTGAGAAAAATAGTCATGTGTGCCAATTGGGGCTCTCTGGGGTGTGGCTTCCCTCCTTCTGGAGGTGCATTGCAACTTTGCAACTTACAAAGAATGGATTATTTTGTGTTCTGATTTTCTTTTCAGTTCCAATTGACATGTATGAGTCTCCTCTTTAGGCTGGAATCTTTTGGTGATAGATTATGTATTGGAAATATTTTAATGTGCCTTAGGTTTTGATTGTTAAACTTTGTGACTAACCTAGTCACGAACATTATTATTCATAATTGGTATTATATTATTGCTACTGTATTCCATTTACCTATTTATTTATTATTTCAAATATGTTTATTAGGGCTTTTTCAAATGATTAATCGCAATTAATCGCATCCAAAATAAAAGTTTGTGTTTACATAATATATGTGGGTGCACTGTGTATAATTATTTTATATATATAAATACACACACATGCTTGTATTTATTAAAGAAATATTTTCATGTATATACTGTGTATAGATTTATATATAATTTATATTAAATATATATTTTATATATAAATTATATTTTTTCTTAAATATACATGCATGTGTGTGTATTTATATACTGTATATACATAATAATTATACACAGTGCAACCACATATATTATGTAAACACAAACTTTTATTTTGGATGCGATTAATCGTTTGACAGCCCTAATGTTTCCCATACTTTTTAACGGTTGTGTACCTTTAAAAATAACATTTTAATGAGTACAAAATTAAAACAATTATATTATAAATATATATAATAATTTAAACTTGTATGAACATTTAACAAAATCGGTCATTGTGTTGTGAAAACTTGAGCTTAACAACATAAAAATAAGTAAAACAAGTTGATTTATAGTTATTCACTCTTGTTTCACGGTATTGCTAGAGAAAGTGCACATTCACATGTCTCTCAAGCATTCTGACTAGTTCATTGCTGAAGTTCACTTGTACACTTGTGTTGTTTTGTGCATTAGTTATAATATTAACAACCATTTTCAACATTGTTAAATTGAGCTCAAGCTTTATATCCCATTTACCACAATTATTCTGATTATTGTGCTGTTTTCTTTTATAAGAAGTCTACAAAGGCAAAGCTTGGCCCACATGCATGTCACTTCAAACAATATCGCCACAGATGTATAACAACCACAGGAAATGGATTTGTGGAATGTGGATGTTGTTTGTTTATGCAGGCAAATAATCACATGTCTCTTTTGCAAATAATAGATGAAAGGGTCCCTATTGTCTTGCTGTGCTTCTTTTTTACATTCATGCATTGCCAAAGCATTCTGTTCACTAGATTTTTCATGCTTTTTTTAAGTATTTACTCTTTGCTGTGGGTAGGGCAATATGGCAAAAATATCAGATCACATTTTTTTTCATCACGATTCACAATTTTATTTATTTCTCTTTTGCAACTGACTAAGCAGTACAGCCAAACTAATTTCCCTATTTTGAAAGTTTTAAAACATAACGGACTGTGTTTGTTAACCGTGTTGTGTGTATTTGAGAAGAGCAACAAGCCATGAAATACAGTATAACTTGATTTAGTGCTCGTACTGTTTGACAGCCTCAGAGCTTTAAAAACACATACAAGTAATAAACTTTTAAAAACATAAAATAAAAAAGCGATTGTGAATAACTGCAATTTCACGTGAGCGTAACCCATCCGTGTTATTAACATGCGATTGCGATGTGAATGTGTTTATTGTACAGTATGTTGGAACAGAGGTGCCAGAACTGCAACAGAGAATGCACTGTATACTTCTTCAAAAGCAGATTGTGGAGACATTTTAATCGTTCATGATCAAAAATCGTGATATCGCACACCCCTAGCTGTGCGTTCGGTTTTCTAAATAAGCCAAATTTGTCTTATTTTTCGATCTAGTTTTATTACACATCCCCCATTTGCCTCTGATTTGTGCCATGATTTCTGCGGCCACGGATTTGCAATCCACTAAATGTTTCCGAGCTCTGGCTGAGTGGGACGCTGCCAAGAATCCTTCCCTTTGTATCCTACTTTTATGTTTGGCGGTGGCTGTTTAATGACAATGTGGAATCAGATATTACTGATTTGAACACTGTCCAAAGCAAATGGGGTGGAGAAGAAAGCAGTCCAACTGACAGCGAGCACAGCGTACACCAGCTGTCTCATTTCATCTCACATAACAAAAAAACAAGAGGTCAATATCAAACGTTTTGCTCTGCTTTCCACGGTGTCCCCCTCTCCATTTTTCTTTCCTTAAATCTGAACTGATAGAAGCCACACATCCTACTTTCCCTCTCCTGAAATGAAAGTTGCAGAGAATCAAAAAATGTGCCGATACGCAGAAACAAATTCAATTTCAATCCATGCCAAGGCTTTTCCGGCTGAGTTCTACCCACTCACGACTCCCACATTGTCTGTTTTATCACAGTCTGCTCCATTCATTTCGCTCAGACACACAGAACTTTCTCATTTGAGCTTCTGGAGGTGTGACGCATTTAATGTCAGCAGAGTAATTAGCCGAAATGAAAGCAGTGATTGATATTGGCAAATTTTAATTATAACAGTAAAATGAAATGGAGATCAATATTGGCAAAATTAAATGCAGCGATTGATAATTGAAAACAACAAAATTATATCTGCTGAAAGAAACTAAATCTGTTCTAGAGATTAATGTATTAATGTGTGGTTTACATCTGTGGACCTCAGCTTCATAACATGCTCTGTAAATGTTCAATGTAGTTTTATAATACTTCACTGTAATCAATCACTGTATTTCTAGACAAGGTTTCAGGCAGAGGGTCCACTATTACGTTGGAGCTGTGGCTCTGGGGCTCCCAACCACTGATCTATATAGATCAGTGCTCCCAACACATTGGCTATGTCTGGTTTCATAGAGCTCATGCAGGAAATGCAGGTTTGATTCCTCCTTCTGGGGTTGTACATTTCTGTATTGATTATGCACAATAGTAGAATATAACCTTTAAATCCATAAAATGTGTCATTTGGACAAAAGATTCTTAGTATGAAGAACATTTTAATAATCTATGGAGCCTTTTTTCACCAAGAAAAATGGTTCTCTTAAGAAATTTTCACTGAAAGGAGAGCCAAAAACGCTGCAAAAACCCACTTTTGAAACTCACTCTGAGAGAGGGAACGAGCATTGCGTAGCTTTACGCAGTGGGGAAATTTTACCTTTTGCCAGCGCGTCCCTGCTCTTTGAAAAGAACACTGTGCTGTGAGTGTTGGTTCTCGAGGCGAAAAGGTTGACTTCGGCCTCGCCGTTCACACTCCATATTAGACTGACTGTCTGTGAATTCAGGGACCATTCGCCTAGGGGAGTGTTGCCCCACGTTGCCCCACGTGATAAGACCCTTATTCATCGTCCGAAATCGTTTAAAGCCCTTTTGAACAGTTTGCAGTTTGCAATGAAACTGTCTTTTGGACCTTGAACCATTTGGTTCCCATTGAAGTCCATTATATGGAGAAAAATCCTGGAATGTTTTCATCGAAAACCTTAATTTCTTTTTGACTGAAGAAAGAATGACATGGATAAAATAAAAGTGAACTACTCCTTTAAGAGTATATCGTTCACTACCACTTTGAAAGTAATTAATGCATTAAATTGATCAAATGTGACATTAAAGACATTTATAATGTTACAGTCGATTTTTATTTTAATTAAATACTGTTCTCTTTTGATCTTTCTAAGTACATCACAGATACTATTTAAAATAATATCAATAACCAAACTAATATCAAGGACCACAATTGTTTTCAACATTGATAATAACAAATGTTTATTGAGCACCAAGACAGAGACTTGAGTAATGGTAATGCAAATGGCATTTTAAAATGTATTAAAATATACAAATAGTTATTTTAAATCGTAATAATATTGCACAATCTACTGTTTTCACTGTATTTTTCACCCAATTAATGCAGTTTTGGTGACTTCAAAAACAAGAAATCTTACTGACCTCAAACTTTTGAACAGTTGTGCACATTTTTCTAGTTATGGTAATCTTTGATATATTTAATCAGCAATAAATTGCTTTTGATGATTTTAAACTTTGTAAAATGATTCGTAAAACTCTTTAATCACGAAAAGGTTGAAAAATCCTGGAAAATTGTTGATCAAAACGTAAAGGAACCCCTTTGCCTGACCATCAAATGATTTCCTGTCTCTGCTAATAAATCATGACAAAAACCTCAAATATAATTTTATATTTAGATAGAAACCCAGCCACCTGCAATGCTTTAAAGCCAGTTGGTTGATGGCACTCCTCTGTAAATATTAATGTTGTGTGGGAAAATTGGCATCCTTCTGTTCAAAGGAAAATTGGCAGTGGCATAGCTGTTTATTACCAGAAACATGCTTAATATGGAAACTAGCAATCTAGATTATTGGATGTCTTCAGCTTAATTAGGGAGACTAAAATGAATGGCAATTTAAAGTATGATAATGTATAATGTAGTTATACTACATTCATAAATATGAATTTAATGCATTATCATCTTATAAACTTGTTTGTTGTGTTTAACTAGTGCTAGATGATGGCATTCTTTTTGGACAACATATTCAACAAATCAACAAATTGGACTTTATGTTGCCATGGATACTGTACATATCAGCAGTTCACATGCTATCCTTATATGCATAGTAATCATTTATTTTGTAAGCAAATATAGAAACGTGTTTGTAGCTTGTGATATGGTGGTGGTGAAGAAGGTTGTTGTTGTTTTTCTTCCCAAGATCATCCTGCTATGACATAATTAATGTAAATGAACCTAATCACACTTGGAACTTAGTCAAATTAATTCAAATGAGCAATCTTACATTATTTGATTAATATCTCTATGGCAGGTGTAGCTTTTTCTAGGGGATCTTCAAGGCTTTGGTTTCTCAAGTTTCAAACCTCTTTGAACATGCTGCACTCTCACCATAAATGCTAATTATTATTATTACTATTATTATTCGTCATGTTCTGGTTTCAAAGCTATACATTTCATGATATTTGCATGCAAGTTATTTGTCCCTGAAAGTGCTGTGGAGAACACATGCAATATAAATGCGCTGAGTTGAAGCTATTGTAATTTCTGATATGGTGTCTTGGATGACTTAAAGAAATAGAGAAATAAAGAAATACCGGTTTTATCGACCGCATGGCTTGATTGAAATGCGGGCTTAATAATGTTATTTAAATGAGATAAATGAGATGCACACAAATTTTGGCAATACTACTGTCAATGTCTTTCGAAAGCTTAAAAATGCTGCCCTCGGAAGGACACATTCCATCAAGGTACGTTCGAATCCAATGTTAGCTTCACTTCCTGTCTCCCGCGATTTCGTGATCTGTTCGTTTTTTGAAGGCAGCATAGATGTATCCTTCTCTTCCTTTGATATCCCACAATCCTGCGCTTTCCATTCTGTGACAGTTATGCTTAAATATAAAGAAGGCATCTGAAATGTGCAGTTTTTGGTCAGTTCATGTGTGTAAATGTACATTTTTAAAGCACCGTTTTCCACTTTTGATGTAATTTTGACCGCGAACTTAGTATTGTTGTAATTGAATATTGCTTAGTAATCATCAAAAGTCTTTTGATCATTAAACCATTATGTCCTTTGTGCACAAACACTGCTTGAGAAGTCATTGCCAGTCAGCCGCCTAAGATTTTGGACGCAGGCAGCCAGTAGGGTCAGTTGTAATTTCTTGTTGTCTTTAAATTGGAGCTTGCTGAGCTTCTGTCAGCTTTGGCAGTGATTCCTTTTTTTCTGTTCCTGCTATTGTATCTAATTCATGTGTGCTATGTTCTGACAGTGTTAGCTGGATTGCTTAAGGCCCTGTGTAGATGCCACTGCTGTTCAGCTCCAGTGGGCTGTATCATGAGAATCACTGAGATTAGAGAGCAGTGAATTGTTTTAAGGAAATGCTCATGTCTCAGAATCAGTCAACAGTGGGACTGGTGAAAACTTTAGTTTGTTCTTTCTTCACTTTACAGTATATACCATCAGAAGAGTGGCCACTAGCATTGGGAGAAAATGAATAAATGGATGATGAAATTCAGATGAAATCCAGGGTTCAATGTGACATTGGTGATTATCATAAAAAAGTTTTAAAAAAGAGGTGAGGCACTTTCCGTGGAAGTAAATGGAGCCAGTGTTTGGAGCATTTAAAAGTAGAAATGACCTGTAAAGTAGTTTAGTTTAAATCATAATGTTTTCAGTTCTTTTAGTTGTCACATTGTCATGGCAACAAAGTTATACTATAGCGTTTTGTATATAACTTAACATAGAAAAGGTCAGTAAGCAATTTTTTCATACTATGATTGTTAATTTGCACTTTTGCTACTGAAACTTTTACTTCAATTGTAAGTGTACGCCATGAGTGCTGTCAATTGATTTGAACTTGTATTGAACCCTGGAATATTCCTTTCAAGAGCCCCATGCATATCAAGGGTGTGCATTTCCATAAAAGACAAAATCTAGGTTGTTAAACTGTCTCTGGCTTTTTTTTTTCAAAGCTTGACAACCCTGTCATCATATTTCCATTAGGAAACACGTCTCACAGCTGCTGTCAAAAGCATTCGCCGTCTCTCTGCAAAGCTCAGACTCTGCTCTTGACCTTCAGGTGATCCAAAAGCAGTCTTACACTAAAGCTTTTTTAACTTTGATTATGAATTTCTAGAAACCTGCAGCAAATAGTTTTAGGTTCGTCTGGCGATTCACACACAGACTTTGTTGCGACTCTTGTAAATTTTTCTAAGAGTTAAGAGTTGACCTCAGGGTTGTGGATTATCCTGTGTGCAAATCTTTTCTGCTTAAGACCAATTTCGAAATCACTGCACCCTGAAACAGTGTACTACAGTGCATCTGAACTATAGCTCTATTACATCACTGACTTACTGAGCATGATTGTTGTTAGGTCTCCAGGTACTAATGTTTCATTCATTTATTGTTATAAGGTACTTACAAAAGATTGGTGAATTTGGCCCAGGCTGCATTGCAGTTCTTTTAAAGCCGTCCAAGATTTGCTGCCCCCTTCTGCGTTGTTACTTTTTAATCTTGAACCATAATAAAAGACTCAAGCCTTAATTTATTATTCAAGAAATTTAACACAGAGCTAAAATAAAGAACATTATGTCATAAGGGGTTTAACATTAATTAGCCAAAAGAATACATTTTTGCATACATACTTTTTTTGAGTTAATTATAGCAGTTTATATGATAATCTTGCATGTGTTTTTACACATTTATGAGTGTGAATGAGTTTTGGTGCAATACACATCTAGACGCCTTAATGAATGTAATCTCATTGCTCTGTGAAAGAGCGTGACATTGTAGCTCGAATGAATTGGTGTTGCAGCCACGAACAGTGCGAAGAACAAAATATAGTGTGGAAATTACAAAAGCTCCATTTTTGGTGACTACATAACATATAGCAACAAAATAAATGCATTTTAGAGTTAAAAGTAAAGTGTTTCAAAGTTATTGCCTGATATAATATTGTCTATTTTTCATAATTAAGCTTAATCATTGTCATATGTGTACAGATTCTCTGTTAAGTATTTCAGATAATGATTTAGTTAAAAGCACAGCAAATAATATATTTTATAATTAGATTTTTTTAGTCATACAAACTCTTGTTTTGAAATCTGTATCTATTGTGAATTATGAAATGATGCATAAAAAAAATCTCATGTCAAAGTACTGTACATAAACGCCGAAATGATCATCTGAAATGACCTCAAACCCCTTGTATGAGGTTTCAAAGAGAGCATAATAGAGAGAAAGGGGTGATAAATAAGGTATAGTTTGGACTGAGGCTTCCCTCTGGGACTTTCGTTATACTGTTGAGTTTTTTTCAGTCGGCTCTGTAAAGGACTTTGAATCCTTGAAGGCCCAGGTGGAGAGTTTGGATTTAGACATCAGCTTCTGACGTACAGAGAACAGAAGTGCTTTTTGATGAGAGATGAGATCAGCTGAAACCCGCCTTCATGCCTGCTTTTTCATGTCCCAGCTGCATAGCCAGGTGTTTAAAACAGAAGAGCCTCTTAAAGTCATGAAGACCACTCACAGAAAGTCAGAAGTCTGCAGGTGGGTGTCATTTTTAACTCAATTGAGATTATAGGTTGATGAATCTTAAAGGGGTATTTTGTAAATTCTATCAGCTCACTCTAAAGCCCCTTTCACACAGAGATTCCGGAAAATAGGCTACACGGATAATGTGACCCGGCATTTGTCCTGGGATTGTTTGATTTCAGTTCATTCACACTGCCAGTGATTTGTCGGGATCTGTGAGTGCGTTGGATGAGACGTGTAACTTACGCATCGAAAACATGTACAGTACACGCGCATACTGTTCCACAAAGCTGGTGAACGATCTCAGGTTCAGCACGGATGGTGTTTGCAGACATTTGTCCGTCATTTCTTTGTTGATGATGAAATGCAAACATTCTTCTAAGAGCAAGAAGCGCCATCATACCCCTTACAGCATTGGTCCTGGCTTTTGTTCACACAGCGCGCGTTCCGGGACTGATCCCGGCAATGTTACTAGGTCCCCAACCCGGCATCGATGCCGGTATCAATCCCGGGTCGTGTTTGCGTTCACACAGAAGGCGTTCTGGCAATTTCCCGGGATCAACGCGCTGTTTGAAAGG
This sequence comes from Pimephales promelas, assembly GCF_016745375.1. The sequence continues at coordinate 14,897,567 of NW_024121432.1, read as the reverse complement.
GGCTTAAAGGGTTAGTTCACCCAAAAATGAAAATTAAGTCATTAATTACTCACCCCCATGCTGTTCCAACCCCGTAAGACCTTCGTTCATCTTCGGAACACAAATAAAGATATTTTTGATTGAATCTGAGAGCTGGATCAGTCCTAGATAGACTGCCTAAGGGACTTGCTCTTGACGGCCCATAAAGTCATTAAAGAAAAGGTTTAAATATTCCATGTGCCTACAGCGGCTCAATTATAAGTTTATCAAGCGACGAGACTACTTTTTGTGCGAAAAAAACATAAATAACGACTTTATTCCACTATTCCATTACTTCCCTATGGGCGCATGCGCGAGAACTGAGACGAGGACGTTCTCTTTCGTCTACTTTTTGTTACCGGCTGCTCACCGCTTAGGAGTTTTACCGCCACCTACCGTATAAAATGATGACCCATAAATAAGGCGCTCCGGATTATAAGGAACACTGTCGTTTTTTGAGAAGATTAAAGGCTTTTAAGTGCACAGCGCGCATCTTCCTCTGCTTGTAAACAGAAAGTTTTGCGCTTCCAGCTATATCAGCTCATCATCTTATACGGTAGGTGGCGGTAAAACTCCTAAGCGGTGAGCAGCCGGTAACAAGAAGTAGACGAATGAGAACGTCCTCGTCTGAGTTCTCGCGCATGTGCCCATAAGGAAGTAATGGAATAGTGGAATAAAGTCGTTATTTATGTTTTTTTCGCACAAAAAGTAGTCTCGTCGCTTGATAAACTTATAATTGAGCCGCTGTAGGCACATGGAATATTTAAACCTTTTCTTTAATGACTTTATGGGCCGTCAAGAGCAAGTCCCTTAGGCAGCCTATATAGGACTGATCCAGCTCTCAGATTCAATCAAAAATATCTTTATTTGTGTTCCGAAGATGAACGAAGGTCTTACGGGGTTGGAACAGCATGGGGGTGAGTAATTAATGACTTAATTTTCATTTTTGGGTGAACTAACCCTTTAATGTTAGTCCAAACCTAATATAGTGTGCAAATCATATTGGATCATACGTATGATCTGAAAACACTAACCCAATACCTAAATAGTATGTTGTTATGGAAATGTTGATTAAAAATGGTGGACAGTTTATTTTGAATGTGCACCAATGAAAAAAGGTAAATGGGGAAATTTGGGCTTTGTTATTTTTTTCCACCTTATCTGATTACATTCCTTTGGTATTCTTAGACTCTGTAAGTGTAAATATGATCCAGAAGTCACAGTATTAGATGTTATTTGGCAGCTTATGTTCAATTTTCTTACTGCAAAAAGCCTTTTCCAATTAACCTCTTTATGGGCATCTTTCGACCACGTTTCAGAACTCATTATTGTCTCGCTTTGGGGTTTGGAGCAGTCATAACACCACCTCTGAGTATGAGAAATGCTTGTCACGTCAGTATGCGCCTCGGGTAGACGTGGTTGAGTGTCATTCATCAGGACCTGGCTGTGGAAAATCAACAGCATCGATTGTTCACATATCTCCTGCAGGGACTGAGCAGATGAGCCACAGGATGCTGCAAAGGTATTATCATCAAGAGTGCTTCCCATGCTGTTATCTATGGCAACACTAACCTGTCTCACAAACTAACTCATGCTGCTTAGCTACAAAGCCCAACCTTGATGCATCTCATAAGTGCCTTGTTTAATTTCATGGATTTACCTGGCAAGCAAGACAAGCAAGAGCCCTAGAAGATGCTTTTCCACCATCTACTTTGCTTCAGAAATGACCTTGCCTCTTGAGGGAAATCTGTCCTAGTTTTCTCTCTTCTCCTCAGTAAGAGTGCCATTCACATGCAGGGTACAGTGACTTGCTGTAATCAAGTTTGAAAGATGGGCTTGATTGAGAAAGGGCTCTTACGAGTGAAACGATATGTAACCACCCACATATGCCGCTGTTGCTCATTCAAATCCCTCAAAGACAGCGATACAAGTCTTTTTTTTTTAATAGTATGTCATCATCAACATGGTTGTGTTTAAACGAATACGGTCTATACCTGTTTAAGTGTTTTCCTCAATATAATGTGTTTATTTAGTACTCAAGAAAGCCAGAGTGAACATTCCCCGATTAAAGAAATTTTCATTAGAAAAGTGACTGTTGCTTTACCCTCACTCGATTGTTACTGTCAGGAGTCCAATCAATGCGCCTCTTTTAAATGTCCTCGTTGATAATCGGCTGTAAAAAGATTTGAGATATTGTTGTCACAGACGACAGAATAGTATTACACTAAAAACACTTCACTTCATTCCACAGAGACCACAAGCATTTCAACAATAAAGTCGCACATTCAGAAGCACTGAAACTTGTTACCGCTGCCCCTTGACATTTATTAATAAATTACATTTGCTACTGAATCACTACATTATATTGCTTAGCAAGAAGGTTATAATGTCGCTGTTTTTTGTAGTAATTAAACACACAGCTTCATGGTAGAGAGACACTGCACAGACACAGGTAATTCACACACAGCTCTCTCTCTCTCTCAGTAGGCTAATTCATTTACATAAATGTAATAATTAGATCAAATAAATGTTACTTTACTGCACTATGTGTCTGATTTAAAGTGAATACAATGCTAGATCTAAGGAGTGATAACCTACGAAAATAACCATCATTTTAACCCTTACAGTCAAATTTAGCTCTGCAAATGTCAATGACAGCTTTAACATGTACCATGGTATAAATGGGATATTAATTCACGTCTAGCTGCGCATTAAATGATTTGAATGTACTCCGTGTTGGGCGGCTCTTTGCCTCTACGTCATGTATTAAAATGGTTAAATGCACAGCTAGTGGATTATCCCTTACATTAAAATCATCATTAAAACTTTTGAATCCAATCTTAAAATATATTTTGGACAATATACTGTACACTGAAGAGATCAATTATGGTCACTAAGGCTGCATTTATTTGATCAAAAATATTGTAAAAACAGTAATATGGTGAAATACGGTAGTACTTAAAATATATTTAATTCCTGTAATCGTAAAGCTGAATTTTTAGCATCATTACTCCAGTCTTCAGTGTCGCATGATCCTTCAGAAATCATTCTATGTTAATTTGGTGCTCAAGAAGCATTGAAAACAGCACTGCTTCATATTTTTTTAGAATTAATGTGTTTTTTCAGGAATTTTTTGAGTTCAAAAGCAGCATTTTTTTTAAATAGATTTTTTTTTTGTGTAAAAATGTACAATTCTTTACCGTCACTTTTGATTAATTGAATGCATACTTGCAACCCCAAACGTTTGAATGGTAGTGTAAATATATTTAAACTGAAAATATATAAAAATGACTGAAAATGCATGATGCATATGTAACTATACTTATGCAACTAACTATACTTATGCAACTAACTATACTTATCTATACCTATACTAACCATACTTATTCATGAAAATGCATTAGTAACTACAGTATATGTAAATATATTTCTCTAAATAAAAATGTCTATTAGCAATATACTGTATTCTTACATAGGACATTATTGTATGGCAATGATTTTCACTAGAATGTGCAGTAACTGAACACCTCATTTGCTCTCCCAGTTGAATAGTTTTTTCTTTTTTAAATGAACTTGTGAAGTAATGTGCCAGGGCTTGTAATTTTTCTTTGGAAAATGTTTACTGGCACTTCCTGAACTGGAGGCTGCTTCAAGCAAGAATGCTAATTGCAACATTTAACACACGCTGCGGTGGCCTCTGAGGGGGACAGTAATGTGATAACCTAATAAGAACTCGGCACAGTGTTTTGACAGAATATGACATATGTAAGTGCTTTTTGGGATGTACCAACACAAGGGCTCATCCCAAAAAGAGCTCTCTAGTGAGTGCTGCTGATTGTACTGAAATAGAATGACAACCCAGCATGAGGCCGGGTGAAGAGCGTCTTTCAGAGAGATAAGACATGGCATCCGCTAAGTTCATTTAATGGCACTCGCTCTCATTAAGGAAGGATACACAGCTTCACCATGATGACTAGTGCGAATTTGCTCAAAATCACTCTCTCTTTATTTGGGATGGTCTCCATAACAGACCATCCTACTTTAAATAGGGGTGATAAAAGAAAATGTTTTGTTAGAATAAATATTTGATGACTAAAATGCTGCTCACACAGAACATGTTTTTTACATTCCACTATGTTGCTTTTTTATATTTTTTTGATGTAAACATGCTCTAGATGAATGTGTTTGACCATTGCACTTGCATCTTTTGCAGTTTCGTGCATGAAATGCTTTTCAAAGCTGAATTTTCAGAAGCCATTACTCCAATCTTCAGTGTCACATGAGCCTTTAGAAATCATTATTATAAAATAAAACAAAACAAAAAAAGTGGCCATCAAATTAAATTATACTCAAAACAAACAAAAAAAAAATCATATCCTTTTCTGTACAGCTCAGTGCCTTGCGTCTTTTAATGTTCTCTGTGAATGGACCCTAAAGGTAGAAGCTGGGGCTCGGGGTCCTACTGGTCAAATCACACTGTATAAAAGGCCAGGGGACCCTAATGGTCATCTGGTCCATTATCCAGCTCTACTTTTTCTTATTTAAACTTTGAATATTGACAAATTAGTGGGCCTGGAAGGTGTTAGGCTGTTGGATAGAAGCCATTTTGCCCACTAAACACAATGTAGCATTTTATCTCTATTGATTTGAGTGTTAAACAGATCACTTTGCTTTGTCTTCCTTTTTTGCCGCTGGGTTTAGAGGTGGACAGTCTGGCTCGCACTGCTGTCCGTTTTGACTACAGCCAGAATCTCTCATGGGACTCAGGCCAACACTCATCGACCCGTTTAGAATAGTTTGCACCATAGACTCATGTTTTAGCCACTTGATAGAGAGCATTAAACGAAGTGAAGTGCTTTTTATGGGCAGAGAGGGGAAATTAGTCTCATGTGGTAATGGATGGAATGACTAGAGTGTTTTTTTGGAAAATGAGGGCAAGTCCTCATGTAGCACAGCTGTATGTTTTGTTTGGCATGGCTGATGATGTACGCACCCTCTTTTTATACTTGAAGTGAAGTGGCCTTGCTTTATTTTAGCAGCGTCGTGTTGTCGGAGGTGGCTTTGAATGTTTATATATAGCTACCGTATGCATTAAAAGCAACCGAGATCTTGCCTCCTACACGGCACGTGCAATAAAAGAGGGTTGAGCGCCACAGAACGGTCATGACAACATGCAATATCCAAGCAGAGAACGGCGAACGCTACCTAATCTCATTATGCTCCCTCTCTCCTGCAAAACTATTAGCTGTTTTCATCAGTGCCGGGATTATTTATAGACTGTAGGTGCAAGCTTGTGTATTCGAAAGGCCTCTGCTTAGACGCGCCTGCGTATCCAGAGAGGAATGAGAACAGATGTTCCCATCACAAGGGAAGGGATCATTTCTGTGGCTTTACAGGATTTGGGGAATAAAAACAGAATGAATACATTTGGCCCATGCTTTGTGTGCATTAGGTACTTGATGCATTTAGTATTGTGAGCAGTAGATGTAGGTGGATGTATTTACACTTGTTATGATTGACAGGTTGGTCAGAATGTGGTGCACATTCCTTGGAAAAAAACAAACTGTAAAATTACCAATTAACCCAATTGGCAGACTTAAAATGAAACACTGTGCATTCAAAGTGACAGCTTTCTGGTGTGAAACAGCTGATTACTGGTTTACTACATTGAGTATTTCCTTTAATATCAGCCATGAATCACACTATGAGCGCATTACAATTTAAAAGGACTGTTTTAATACATTTTTATATATATATTAAAATACATTACTCCAGTCTTCAATGTCACATGATCCTCCAGAAATATTTCTCACAGAAATAAATTACATTTCAAAATCTATTTAAATAGAAACCACTTTTAATTTGTATTAATATTTCACAATTACTGGTAAACTGGCAATTTTAATTGGCAAGCATTAAAGACTAGTCTCAAAAACAAACAAATCTCTGAATTATTCCAAACTGTTGACTGGTAATGTATTTAATGGTTATTAGGAGTGAGCTATTGAAAAATAACACAAATTAATGGTGTTGATAAATAGATGCACAAATCATTGTGTTTGTATTCTCTACTGAATTGAACATGTATACAGCAAAAAATAGACTGTGTGGAAAGTCTTCAGTTAATTCCTGTCAATATAGGCAACTGAAATAAAAGTGAAGCAGATTTAGACTGTGGCTACAGTATGAGATGTGAGTCTGCCAAACTAACTAGACAGATTCTTTCTTCTCTCGTCCTGTAGATTGAGGACATTATCACACGCCTCCAAGATGAAACTGAAGGTGTGCCAGTCAGAACGGTCAAGAGCTTCCTGTCCAAGATTCCCAGCGTTGTTACAGGTATACTGGCAAGAATATGGGTGGAACAGTTTGTGTCTAAACTGGTGTGTTATTTGATCGATGTCAATGGTGACGTGCCTACAGTGTTGTGGGTTTTTCAATAGTCGTTGTTATAAAGTATGTATGAGAAAATGCAATACATTTTAACTGTAGCAATTGATGTGTACGTCACACTTTTGAATATTTTCTAATCAATATTTTCTGTAAAAATAGTCAATATATGAGTGCTAATGTGGAGATAGTTAATATTGGTTTTAAGTCATTTCATTTCACAAGCTTACTTGCTTTAGTTCTCCCCAAAAATGTGTCTTTTTCAGCCTTTTGTTTTTGTGATTTTCTATTTTAACTGGGGACTTCTTGTATGCTATCAGAATTATTATTAGCAGTCCGGCATGATTGTTATTCTGCAAGCGATTGTGAATGTACATGATTTAAATATTTATTTCAAAAGTATTATTCATTTCAGTTGGGTTAACTTTTTAATGAGAAAAAAGTTACTGAGTGTAACTTTTTAAATAGCAATTTTCTTGTTCATCTAAGTTGTTGATGCATTTTAAAAAGAATGTATATCAATGTCTGTGCTGATAAAATATACACAGGGTTGTGCTGAGTTTCTGTTTGCCCGGGCATTTCACAAATCAGAGGGTAAATTCAGTGATAGATACGGAGCCACATGCCCCGTGGTCTCCACCGATCCAACTAACCACTTTAACTTTCACAGTTTCCTAATGATAATAAATACTGGGAGAGCAGTTATTTGTTCTTAAAAGCCCTTGAAGAGAATAAACTTGAAGATATGGCTTGATCTGCTCACATCGCTAAACACATTTACTACAGTGAGCGGCTCTAAATGGATGCCCGCAGGCTCGGTTAACTAATAGCTTATTTGGAACTAAAACGTTATGTTGTACATGATTGAGGTGGTGCTCATGTAGATTTAGCTTGACTGATCTGACATGCACTGAATTATAATCCACTGTGGTGATTTTGTCTTGATATCAATGCTTTGAGAAGTGAATGCATGTGGAAAGAAGGTGATCTGTTTCCCCTTTTTAAACTTCAGGTTCAGACATTGTTCAGTGGATGATGAAGAATCTCAACATAGATGATCCTGGTAGGTCCTGATCTGAAGAAAGATACACATCTTATTCATGACTGCAATAGGTTGGGAGTAAATCTTTCATTTCTGTATTGACAGTGGAGGCCATACACATCGGCAGCCTGATCGCTGCCCAAGGCTACATATTCCCCATCTCTGATCATGTTCTCACCCTCAAGGATGATGGGACATTTTACCGCTTTCAGGTGAGCTTATCTGTCTACCATTAACCAAATAAGTATCATGTGGATTGTATCCTGGCAGCTGTGGTTTCCAGGATGTGATCTTGTTTCACTTAAGCACTGCTGAGATTCTGAATCTACTGTGTGAAAAACACAATGAAGAAGCTCCACTGACCTTTACACCTGCTGAACAAATAGGATTGTGTTTGATCAGTGCAGCCGCCTTATGAAGCTCTTCATTATTGACAGCATAGGTCAGGCGGTATATTAACAAGATTTATTTAACATATTGTGTTGTGTATACATGTAGACTTCATAACACTTTATAGTTTTAGTCACCAAGGACACATTAAATGGATCAAAAGTGACAGTAAAAAACATTTATAATTATAATTCTCATATTTAACATTTTTGCTATTTTTACAGGATGTTTTACTGGAGTAACACTGTAGTCCTTTGACTGCCACCCCTTGGCAAAAAAAAAATTGCTCAACATCAACAATACACAGTTAAAGTACCAAAGTATCCATGTTTTAAATAAATGTATTAAATTCAACCCTCAAAATTTTTAGAGGAAAAGCTAAATTCTCAGATAATGACAAAGCATGATACAGTATCAATAAGCCAATTAATGAATAAGTGGCTTTAAGTATTATGCACTTACAATGAAATGAATAATTTGATACAATGGACTTATTGTGTACATACATGTTTTCACATTGTACTTATATTTTGAAAATACCTGCATATAATTACATCTGTAATTAATTTATGCAATTACATTTGTAATTACACTGTTGTACACCTTAACCTACCCTTAAACCGACCCATACCACACACACCTGACCCTAACCTTACCTGAATCAGACCTCAATAGCAGAAAAAGAGTTTTACAAAACAACCTGAACACAATGAGTACATTGTACATATTTTTCGATGTAACATAGTACTTAAAGCCACTTAATATAAAGTGGGACCTGAGTTTATTTTGTACATTCATTAATTACTCAGTGTTTCTCTGTTTCCTGGTAGTATGGCTCATCAGCTCATTGCTTGACAATAATGATCTTTTGCCGCCTGTAGTCTATTTGAGTGGCTCCACGAAGGCGAGAGAGTTAGTTCAGTTGGTAGAAATGTTGTTAATGGCTTTCATAACATGAATATCTTTATATAATATCTGCGCAAAGCAGAATCATCATTTCACCATCAACTTTGGCTAGTAGGTACAGTAGCAGACAAGAAATTCTTAGTTCTTTCAAACTCACCTGATTTAAAACAAAATCCAAGTAAATCAGTGAAGTAGTAACTGACAATCCTTCAGTAATCGCTTCATCTGAATATTCAGAAATGTTCTAGATCAGCGGTTCTTAACCCGTTTGACTCAAAGGCCCCTCACTTTCAAACATAATGTTCAAAGACCACCATATTGACCTCTGGTATTCAAAATATTTTTTTTTATTAATAGAAATTGATTTCCTGTAGCTCAAACAGTAGAGTGTTGACACTTGCAGCGCCAAGGTCATAGGTTTGATTCCCATGGAAAGCAACAACAACTGATAAGAATGTAAATGTGTACCTTGAAATGCAATGCAAGTCACTTTGGATAAAATCGTCTGCCAAATGCATAAATGTGACCGTCAGCTCAGGTTGATGTATTATATATTTTGTGAGAATATTCAAGATTCCAGGTTCAGAATAGATTCTCTGTGTACTTCAAATAAAAAGATCAAGCTCATACTCAGGAATTCTGCCTACTAATCTCTCTCTCTCTCTCTCTCTCTCTCTCTCTCTCTCTCTCTCTCTCTCTCTCTCTCTCTCACCCAGGCTCCATACTTTTGGCCCTCTAATTGCTGGGAACCAGAGAACACAGACTATGGTAAGAGAGGGACCCTGCTGGGCAGACTCCCAATGACGTAAGAGCACACCAAGCCTTACCGTACATGTTTTTCAGAGAGCTAATATAACTCATAACACTGAACACCCCGTCCTCAGCCCACAGTCTGCTTTCTCAGGATTATTACAGCTCTGTTGAACAGTGAGGGAGAACTGCAGATCAGTAGGTGTTTGAGAATGAGAAGATGACTGTGGGCAGATGTTTACTGATGGTCAATGGTGACTCATTCACAGTGCCTACTGTCTGTAAACTGGCCAAGCAGAGATGATAGATGCAGAGAAAGCACAAAATCCAATCAAGGTCTTATGCTGGATGTGTTTGTAGGGGCGGGATTATACATGACGGTTGATAAGGCCAAATCTCTCATGACCTCTTGTCTGTTTTTCTCGTCTCTGTCTGTCTGTCTCTCTCTCCCCCCTTTCTATCCCCTGTCACAGCCATCTATCTGTGCAAGCGGACCATGCAGAACAAGACCCGGCTGGAGCTGGCGGACTATGAGGCGGTAAGTGAGCCACTGCGGTGACAGCCGACAGAGAAAATGGAAGCAGTGTGTTTTGCCAGCATAGGAGCATTTCAGTTTGGATTCTTGTGGTTATTGGCAGATATGTCGAGTTGCTTTTAGACCTGAACGCACTGATTGTGAGCCCTTGTCGTTGAGCATTAAACTTGAAGGGTGTCATTTTTTTCAATGATACTTTCTCCTCCATAGCTTAATGTACTGAGATAGCGATATGTACGCCATTTGTAGATTGTTTTGAGACAATATACTCAACCATAAATGCATAAATTACTTGAAGTGACAGTCACAGAGTATCCTGAGCTGTGATGTCAAAGAGGGAAAATAATCAATTTTATGCTTTTAAGAGTCTTGCGAAATATATTGGGCTCTGTCAAAACAGCTGCTATAAGAAATATTTTGTATTATTATACACTACTGTTCAAAAGTTTGAGATCAGTAAGATAGTTTTTTAAAGAAATAAATACTTTTATTCAGCAAGGATGCATTAAAGGAGGTGGTAAAATGCCATCTTCACAAGAATAAAATAAATCTCTGACGTCCTCAGAGTGTGTGTGTGAAGTTTTAGCACAAAATACCCTACAGATATTTTTATATAGCGTGTTAAATTTGTCACTTTTTGAGGGTTTGCAAAAACGCACCGTTTTGTGCCTGGCCCTTTAAATGCAAATGAGCTGCTCCAAAGGGCGGGGTTTCAAGAGCTCCTATGTTAACAGCTGCAATTTCCTCTTATAGGAACTGTTGTGAGATGCACACAGAGTGACTTTCTATTGCATGTGAAAAGATGGATGCTAAAGTTGAGCTGACTCACAAATGTACTCTTATACAACCACTCTTCCTCTTCTCAACATAGACTGCGTGTCCCCGGTTTATGCACATTTTAGGGTTGGTGATGTCCGTAACCCTGGAGAAATGTTGTATAATCCCTACCAGCCGTTTGTTGTAGTCCTTTTCTTTAAAAGCAAATATCTTCCTTTGCTTTGAACTTTGAGCGTTGTAACTTTGATAATGTTGTTTATGCTCAAACAGCAACATTACATACAAATTAAAGTTATAAAAGTGAAATCATTCTTTACCACCCCTTGAAATTGATAAAAAAAAAGTGACAGTAAAGACATTTATAATGGTACAAAAGCTTTTTATTTCAGATAAATGCTGTTCCTATTCATCAAAAATGTACTGGAAAAAAAAAATTCTACATTGTTTTCAAATCACCAGATTAGGACTGATTCCTGAAGGATCATGTGACACTCAAGTTGATCTCTGTCTCTTTCATTCAGGAGAATCTAGCGAGACTACAGAGGGCTTTTGCCAGAAAGTGGGAGTTCATCTTCATGCAGGCTGAGGCACAGGTCAAGTAAGTGCTGTTGTCAGGACAACTAAGCAAACACTTGCTCTTACTCATACCTGCTCTCTCCTCTGAGATCTACCCTTTGTATTCAGCCCACACACATTCACACAAAGACATACGTATATATATATATATACACACAAAAACTTATTATGATGTAACATAACAATATTGCAGTCAGATGTGTAGTTGTTGGGGGCGAGACGTATTAGCATGTGCGTTTGATTTGGAGTGGTTCTCATCGATTGAAGCAGTTTCGCACTCTTCAAACATCAGCTGAAGAGCCTCATCTGATGGCCGAGGGCTGCAAACACAAGTCAACCCTGCTGAGATTTTTGATCATCAGTCTGTGTCTATCACCACACTGTCTGCAGTACCCTTCTCAAGACGAAAGCCCCAATTTTGTGGAGAGAGAGAACAGGAGAGAGGAATGAGTCTCAGAGCTCAAAACCAGGATCAGTGAGAGATAGAGAGAGAGCAATGCAGCAAATGTCAGTTACGTAAGAGTGAAGTGGCAGGAATGGAAATGAATTAGCTCTGCTCGCAGGCAGGTTGCAACTTTGATGAGCACAAGGGCTTTGCTCTTTGTCTGTTTTAACGTGTGATGCTGGAGGTGTGTGTGTGTGTGTGTGTGTGTGGTTGGGGGATTGGGAACGTTTCCTGCTCTCTGTTTAATATTAATGTCTTGCAGCTTTGTGTTTCTTTGATTTTGTAGGATCGACAGGAAAAAAGACAAAACGGAGAGAAAGATTCTGGATAGTCAAGAGAGAGCCTTCTGGGATGTTCACCGTCCTGTGGTGTGTGTGAGGGGTGGATGTGGATCCAGTGTGGGATGGGTTGCTGTGTTTCTTTGTTTGAACTGAACAGATCAAATAGGCACACTGTAAAATTTAAGTACTTGAGACACCATTTGTGGTTCTGTAGATTAGCACTTTGGAAAACCTCAAGGCTCATTTTAAAAGGGCAGTTCTTGCTAAATGGAACACAGAAGTTCCTGCTCAATCTATGTTGATGCTTTAGTAAATAAAAATGAGGCACTTTGGGGCATTTCAAAGCAAATACATTTTGAAGTTTCTTGAGTACATAAAAGGATATTTGAGGCAACTTCAAAATATCTGCTGAACCCCAAAATAATGTTAAAAAAATCTGCTCTGATTCCTTCAGATTTGTGCAAATTAGTGCGTTTTGGACAAATATTTTTGAAGCGGTCAAAACTAGTTTCTAATATCATTTGTAGTACTGTAAATATATTTAGTACAATAATATTCAATTTTGTTAACATTTAATGCATTTGGTATTCTGAACTGAACATTTTACAGCATTTATTATTTAGCTTAATATAAAAATAAAATAAAATAAAATAAATAAATATAAAAATAAAAATACAATTTAAACATACTTGAATTGTTAAAATGCGTAGAAATCAACATTTTAGAATTAAAATTCTGTCATCATTTACTCGACCTTGTGTTGTTTTAAATCTGTGAATTTGTCTCGTGTAGAAAGCAAGATACTTTAAGAAATGTCTCAGTGTTTTTTGTCCATACAATGGAAATCAATGGGAACCAAAACCAGCATTATTCAAATATATTATTTTGCGTTTCACAAAACAAATAAAGTTATACTACTGGTTCGGGATGACATGAGGGTAAGAAAATGATGGCAGAATTATATTTTTTTTATTTGGTGAACTTTCCATAAACCGATTTCAATATATGTTGTAAAAGTAGCCTATTATTCATTGCTTTTTTATTTTAGTTATTCCATTTACTAATATTAATGAATAGAACCCTGTTCATAAGTGTTATCGAATATTTTAACTTTATAGGTAACACATTAACATATTTTTTAAGGGAGGAAAAAAACAGTATGTGTAATTATTGGGTGCAGCAATTTGTGTGATTGATGATCATAGTGGGAAATTTGCACATCGTATCAATTTTTTAATAGCTATATTTACATATGATTGTTATTCACAGCCTGGGTGTGTCAACACCACAGAGATGGACATCAGGAAGTGTCGCCGTCTAAAGAATCCTCAAAGAGTGAAAAAGGTGCTGATGCTGTATTAATGTGTGTAATGTACTGTATGAGACAAATGGTTGTATTGTAAGCCATCTTTGTCTCTGTTTCACAGTCAGTGTATGGGATTGTGGATGACACACAGACTCAGAGTCCTGTACACACACCCTCACAGCAGAGCCACAAGGACACCAGAGAGGACGTAGAGAAAGAGGTCTGTGCGAAGGATTGTTGTGAATTTGATTCTTGACAGTCTCACTGTGGCTATTATTATTTAGCACAGATCACTCACATGCTCAAGTGGAGATGCTCTGTCTTTTTCAGATTCTTTTCTTGAACACTCAGTTGGATCGACACTGTATGAAAGTGTCCAAAGTCGCTGATACGTAGGTCCTCTTTTTTGTTCTGTCCATGAAACTCAAACTTTTCTCATCAAATGTCAATACATGCAATTAAAGAGATAGTTCACTTTGAAATTAATTTTTGGTTTGTTTTAGCTTACCTCAAGGGCATCCAGATGTATGTGTCTTTGTTTACGCAGTAGTTTCAATTTTGATATTTTAAGGTCAAAATGTTCTTGTCTATCAGTCAAATAATGATGGTATATGGGTCTGTCAGTCATATAATGGAGGTATATGTCCACCTCAAAGAGCATGCACAGAGAAGTCCAAAATAAACTGTAAGTGCACATTGATGGCCTAAGACATGGCTGTGGTTACAAGAGGTAAAAACGATATAAATACTGTTCATTTTCTCACACAAACCACTCGTTTCGTGTCTTAGGCCATCAATGTGTACTTACATTTACAAGTCATTAAATCATGTTTAATTTGGACTTCTCTGTGCATGCTCTGTGAGGTGGTGACCATAGACCTGCATTATATGACTGACAGACAAGAACGGTTTGACCTTAAAGTATCAAAATTGAAACTAGTGCGGAAACAAAGACACCTACATCTTAGATGCCCTTGAGGTAAGCTAAAACATACCAAAATTTAAATTAAAAAGTGAACTATCCCTTTAATATTAGGTTAGGGATGGGAGTCATAAAGAATTAAATGTTTCCAGATTCCTCTTAACGATTTTGGTTCCTTAATAGTCCTATTTACCTTCATGTGTATTACTGACAGAATGTGTATCTTTAACTACAAGATCCCATACAGTATGAACTTCGCTTCACAAATTGTGAGCTGTATGTTTAACATTCAACTTTTCCTTTAGGAATCAGATTGGTTGTGGATGTTTTTGAATAACTAAACAATAACAGGCAGTTTACACTTTATTTGGATGGTCCACTTTTGAAGTTCTACTAAGCCAGGGATAATGTACATCCAGCCGGTTGTTATTTCAGAATAAACCCCCGACAGGGTGACAAGGTCTTGCATCAGCCTGAAGAGGATTTATTCTGAGATAACCACCAGCTGGATGTACATTATCCTGCTTATTACACGGTTACTTGCCACATAAGTAGCCTAAATAATTAGACACAATATTGATCTGAGTTGAAATATTTTATATATATATACATATATATATACTGTATATAGCATATATATATATATATATATATATATATATATATACTGTATATAGCATATATATATATATATATATATATATACAGTATATATATAGCCTATATATATATATATATATATACTGTATATATATATATTTTTTTTTTAAACACAAAGCTTCAGCAGAGAGAACAGTTGCTAGCGTGACAAGTTCAAACTATACAGACATTTAAGGGATGCATATACAGTCCTACCACTTACTACACAGCATTTCACCGCATAAATAATTATGGAGATAAGAGAGATTGATTTCAGATTAAACTGTTTTAAAATCATACCTGTTTGTAGCAACAGTGTACAAAACAATAGTCATGAAAGCAGCTGCGTTTGGATAACACAAGGGAGAGCCAGTCCACGATACTGGATGGCATAATTAAATAACTGTACACAAAATATTGATTTGACTGAGTTTTAATATTTTATTAGCTTACCAATTGCAAAACTTCCACGAAGAATAAGCAAGCGTTCCTAGCAAGCGTATAGCGCTGCTGACTTCAGTAACCCAGATGAGCCTGTGTTATCTGTTTTCCACGGTGGTTATCGACAAATAACTTACCACTGGATGGCACGATTGACCAATCAGAATCAAGCATTCCACAGAGAATATAATAACTATAATTAGCTTGTCAGCTAACTCTCATTAGAGTATTAGTTAGTAGATTGTTAGGTTGGGGTAAAAAATTTGACATTTATTTGCAAAAATACTTATAATCAGTAGATTATTTGTTGGGGGACCATCAAAATAAAGTGTTAGCAGAAATTAAGCAGACAGTTTATTAATACTCTAATAACTGGTTGCTGACATATTGTTGCAAAGTTACTTCTAGTTACTAGAATGTCTAACTGTAACTAGACCCTCAAATCTGATTGGTTGATTGGAATGTTGTTCCACTACAATAATATTGAAATATAAATATGATTTCATACCTTTCTCTTGCAGATTGATGAGTTACACTGAGCAGTATCTTGACTATGACCCATTTGTGACAGTACCAGATCCATCTAACCCCTGGATCGGTGATGATGTCACTTTCTGGGAGCTGGAGGCTAGGTATGAAAACCTAAATATCACATCGCTCTTTTTAGATTTCTCTATTCTCTAGTCAGGTTTCGTTAAATGATAGGAAGAAGATGGAGGAGGTCTAATTGTTAATTTTCCGCCTTGTAACCTTTAACCTTGTAACCCCACCTTTTTGTTTTTATGCTTATTTTTGGTTTTATTTTGAAGTTTGTCTTGTGTGACTGTATTCTGTGTTACAGTCCTAAAATAACATAAAGGTCTGCTGACAATTCCTGAATTGTAGACAAACTGATTTTAAGTCATGTATTTCACAACTTGATTTGAAAATATATAGAGAAAACTGTAGTTGAGAACATAGGACTTTGAAATTGAGAGTGCGGGGAAGACGTGGAAAGTCATGTTTCCATAGTAACACTGACTACTCTGATTGGTAGACCTCTTGTCAGGATTGTGACTAATGTAGTACCTTGTTCTGAATATCTCAAGTAGTCTGCCAAAGTCCTTATGTTGTTTTGAACCGCATATAACACTCCAGGTTCCTCCTTCTCTGTTTGCCTCAAAGATGCCCTGACAGGAATTCATAAATGCATCCCACACGCACACTCATCCTAGAGTTTCATTTCTGGATGTTCACAATGTGACTCTTGTCACTTAATTATGCAAAAAGACGTTGACTAATTTACCTTATTAAGTTAATGAACAGATATTGAAATTAAGCTGAGCACTCCTGTGGAGCTTTACATATTGTTACTTATTCAAAGACTAATATACAAATGTTATCAGACATGATTAAGCGATCTTGTGTTCACACACACACACACACACTGTCTCTTTCTCTCTTTGTTTTCATCTTTGTCTTGTTAATTTGACAAACAATGGTACATTGTGCTGTCAAAGCAGTAGCTGCTGTCAGTAGATACCGCAATGCAAGTTAAATAAATAAAATACTGTCTGTCGCTCTCTGTCTGTCTCAGTAAGGACCCGAGTCAACAGCGAGTAAAGAAGTGGGGCTTCTCGTTGGACGAGGCTTTAAAGGACCCAGTGGGCCGTGAGCAGTTCCTTAAATTCTTGGAGTCCGAATTCAGCTCCGAGAACCTCCTGTGAGCCTTTCATCAGCATATTCCTTTCATTTGCACTTCTGTGACATTTCCCACTTTATACTCATCCCTCTCTTAACCTCCCACTCGGCTGTTTTAATGACTTGCACAAAATGTAGCAGAACAGGGCAAGCAAAAGGTCAGACCTCAACCGCAGAGCTGCGCTTTAATATCGCCAATGAGAAAGAGCGAGTAAATTCACGGATGGTACATGATCATTACCACATCCAAAGCCTGATCACTGATGCATTGTGATAAGCTAATGCGAAACACAGGCATCGTGGGGCAAACGAGGCAGCGGTGGGCCCCAGGAGATGCCCAACCAGGACAGCGAGGCCCCGAAGGGAGTTTCAGAGATAATGCAGGTCACTGGAGCCATAAAGTTGACTAGGCTTGAGATAAAATGCTGCTTGTCTCCATGCATCTCCCATCCTCCTCTTTCTCTCGCATCTCCACGTATCCCCCAGCTAGGCATTTAATAGCCTCTGTGGGGGCTGTCTTATGTTTGCCAGTCTGTGAGGAGAGTGAAAGTGATGTGTCCTCTTGACTGCCTGACTCTCCCCTGGGCCCATCAGGCCCTAAACCACTTCTACACTGCAGAGATCAATAGAGCTACAGAGCAAGTTTGATATGAGAGGAGGAGTTGCTTCTATCTCCCCTTCCGTCATGGCAAGTGCTAAGTGTGTACTGGCTTCAATAATTAACCTTGTTATTAAAGAGTTTGGGAATGCCATTGCCATCAGTGTTGTAAAGTGCTAAACATCAGTATTCGCCAAGTGCTGATTGGGAGTAAAAATTGGCTTTAGTGAGTGAACATGGCCGTGGAACAGAAACATGCTGCATGATTTAAATCAAATTGCAGGAATGATAGTCTGGCATTCACTTTGGAGTAGTTCACTTTTGCTGATAATTTACTCACCCCCATGTCATCCAAGATGTCCATGTCTTTCTTTCTTCAGTCGAAAAGAAATTAAGGTTTTTGATGAAAAAATTCCAAGATTTTTCTCCATATAATGGACTTCAATGGGAACCAAACGGTTCAAGGTCCAAATGAGAGTTTCAGTGCAGCTTCAAAAGGCTTTAAATGACACCAGACAATGAATAAGGGTCTTATCTTGCGAAACTATCAGTCATTTAAAAAATAAATAAAAAAGTTTAAGTTTTATAAGCACAAATGCTCGCTCTGTGACTCTCCTGTTCGAACTCGTTCATCAAAATGAACAAATCTGTTTTTCGAGTCATGACTCGAAGGACCCTTATTACTCGTCTGGTGTCGTTTAAAGCCCTTTGAAGCTGCACTGAAACTCTCATTTGGACCTTGAACCGTTTTGGTTTACAAGATTAGATGTTTGTCAATGGAGCTCGGGATCTGTTCCAAATCCTCTAACATTGTCCTGTCAGTTTATAACTGTAGCGTCCATCATTCATCTGTACAATAAAACCCACATATGTGAAGTTCATTTGATTTGTACTATCCCACCCTATTTTTGTTTTCTCTTTAGGTTCTGGTTGGGTGTGCAAGATCTGAAGAGCCGCCCCCTGCAGGAAGTGCCAGCTCGTGCTCAGGAGATCTGGGAAGAGTTTCTTGCAGAAGGAGCTCCCAATGCCATCAATCTGGACTCGCACAGCTACGAGCGCACCAGTCAGAATCTAAAAGACGCGGGCCGCTACAGCTTTGAAGATGCCCAGGTGAGTAAGCTGTCCGCTGTTCCTTTTCACTATTCCCACACCCTTTCTACACTTCTGGGGAAAATGATCCCACTATATGAAGAAAATGAGAATACATTTTATTATGAAAAATAGTGTGAACGCTTAACACATTTACAGATGTTTGAGGGCTTTTAGGTCTTGTGATGGACGGAGGGAGTATTAAAGCTGCACTTAGGGACAAGTTGTGCCCAAGGCAGAATCTTTTTTCATTCTTTGAATTGATGAGAAGGAACTTAAAGGCTTTGGGCCATTCGGGGAGATTGATGTTCAGTAATGCTGATAGATCATCTGTTCCTTGTCCTTGTCCTCATGGCTTTGTTCAAGAGAATTTGCCTTATGTCTGTCTCCTTCATTTTTCTACATTTACATGGTTGATGAAAGAGACAGAATAACAGGCATTGTTCAAGAAGCAGGGAAAAATACGCTCTCTTTGGAATTATGAAATCCATTTTATTCCAGAAACTGTCACCGACTGCAAGCTTACTGCGTTCAGAATAATTGATGAATGTTAAAGAATTCATGAAATTACTGATCAGTAATAAAGGAAGAAAAAAAACAAGTGCAGCTTTAGTGAAACATTACTTTTGAATTTGCGGTCTCGCTACTCCTGCTGCTATATATCAGAGATTGATACTTCCTTTGGGAGAACCTAGAGATTTATTTCTGTTTGCATATGTGAAGTTATGCTTGAGATAAGAAGCAGGATCATGAGGACAGGAAGCTGTTTTTTAGAAGATTCTTGCCTGATTCTCATTACTTTGCAATCAGGCACTTTTCTTTCGCCTTCCTGTCAGCCTCCAACGTTTTTCTCTTTCAGGACCATATCTACAAACTGATGAAGAGTGACAGCTACCCTCGTTTCCTGCGCTCCAGTGCTTACCAGGACCTCCTGCTGGCCAGAAAGAAGGTTAGTCTCAATCTCAAATGTCTCTTGTGGCAATTTCTGCCGTGTGTAATCTGGATACGTTTTTCTGCATTTCTTTTTTCATTTCTTAGCAAAATCAGTGCATCTCAGAAAAATATCCATAGAAAAACTGTCATTTTCAGCTATAATATACAGATGTTTCCTTTAATACAAAAACCTAATACAGTATGTAATAATAAAAAAAACACCTTTAAAGGTGTACACACCTGTAAAGTCAATACAGAAAATAATTTTTTTAATTTAAGACAATTTTTATTGACTTTCTTGGACTTTGGCGATACATGCTAATTGTTAGCCAAAAGATATACTGTATATATATTTTTTTTTGATCCGACCATGCAAAATGAAGATTTAGAAAGACAGCTTAAAAGTAAAACCAATTTTTTTGTGTGTGTGTGTTTGGTGTTCCTGCAGAAATTCCTTCCTAGTCAGTTCTTGACTTTAGGGACAGTGTTTCAGCCTGTAGTTTCATTTTGACAAAATGAACAAAAGCTCTGAATGAAAAGATTTCCAACAAGTGTTCAATTTGCACTTATTAAAACATACTAAGCCAACTTATCTTCTAATGGCCGACTTAAGCTGGGGACACACTTAACGACTGTAAGGCCGAATCCAATTATGAATGTAATTTGATACTTACTACTGTGAGTCAGAGACAGTTACATTCAGAGTGTTTAAAATCTGCTCCAGTCGTCGGAAACAGTCTGTAAGTGTGTTCAGTCATAGAATGTTTCAGCTAGTCTTTAAGTGTGTCCCCGGCATTGATCTATTGCCAACTTATAATGACTAAACATGGGTGCCGTTGTGAAGTTTCATTTTGTCTTGTCCCCAGTGTGATTGTTTCCGATTAACATTAATTGTCCTGAATGTTTTTGTACTAACACATGTTAACCTGGTGCTGTGCGCTGTTTCTTCCCCTGTTCCCCTCCATTAACCTGGGCTCCACAGCCTGAGACTGAGCAAGGCCGCCGCACATCCCTGGAGAAATTCACTCGCACTGTGGTGAGTGGTACCTCTTGTCTAGAAATAAGTCTGCCTTAACAATCCTTTTTTAAATTTACCTCAGTGTTCTGGAAGGTGGTCAGATGTAATCACAAGAAAATGTGATATTTTCTCAAAAAAACATGTAATAGACCTTATTCAGAGCAGCGCCATGACAGGTATGAAAGCGAGGCTGTGAGGGATAGACTTACCGTGTTTCCAATGGCATCCACTGTAAAAAGCTGAATAAAGCGGCTAGATTACTTACAATTTTCCACAGCTTACATTGTCGGGAGTTTTTTGTCAACTGATATTTCTTTGAAAGATATATTCCCAGTGTTTCATAAGCAGAACAATCCGAAAACACATTAAATAACAGTACAGCCCATTGAAGAGATGCAAGTCTATCCCTCACAGCCTCGCTTTCATTCTCATTAAAAATCAAAGATAGCGCTGCCGTGAATAAGGCGTATGGGTTCAGTATAGGATTTTGCCGTCATGTGTATTTTATTTACGCTGTCACTGGACAGAATTTATTTTTATTGCTTATTTCATTGGACAGTGTAGTTAATTCGATATAGATATAGTATATATTTAGATATAATTCTGCATATTTTTTTTTTACTTTAAAATATAATTTCATTTCACCCACACTGTCTTTGATAATATTGTTAACAAATAAATACATTGTATACATTATGTGTGTGTGTTATAAATAATTTAATTACATTATTTTAAAATAGGAACATCTAGAATTGATAAAATAAATAAATAAATACATTACATAGAAATACATATAGTACATGCAATTTATATTGTTATAAAGTAAAAATGCATATGTCGTTATTGTATAAATTATACGCCACTATATTTGGAATTTGCTGATGAATGTTATGAGTCAATCGCAAGAGCAGAATGAAGTTTTCTGCTAACTGACTGAGTTATATGACAAAGAGTTTTGACATTGAATAATAATGTAACTGTGTTTCAGGGCAAGTCTCTGACAAGTAAACGCCTGACAGGCCTCATGCAGTCCTCCTGACGAGTCCCGGCTGTTCAGAAGTCCAGACCCCTCCAGAGAAATTGCAGTTTTTTGGGGTGGAAGCATCGTGGCCACGGCGGGCCATGTGTACGGACCACCCTCTCTCCAAAACCCACCGGTACACCGCACAGCTACCGACTCTAGATGGCAGCATGCAATAAGTCCAAGAAAATCTCCAAACGGCAACAGTGTCTATTAAATCAGCGACAGCACAGACTGCATACATGAATGTCAGACTTCCCAGTACCATCTAGAGAACCATTATACCTATAACCAAACTGCAGAAAGGACAGGACTGTCTCGCTGGATGTCCATTTAAAAACGTTCACTGTCAGAGAAACAAGGTGTGCAGTAATCAGTCCGGTACGTCAATGTTTAAATCTGATGAAGCGAGGATGTCTCAAATCTTCAGAGCATTCCAAAGCAGCGAAGAACGTGTCAAGGGCTTTCGGTGACTGTGGTTAAGGTTTCCACAGAACTTTTCTTGGTGTTGAACAGTCACTGAATATGAAGAATGAATGTGGAAGCGAAGGGGATCAGAAAAGCACATTGTTATTACTCCTGCCATTTTGATGAAACTAGAATTATTTATTCTGTGTCTACTGGATGTGATATACTCCCCTATTAGCACATGATAATTCTAACTGAGATGAGAATGATGTTGATTGATACCTTTTAGACTCAGTTTTATTGAGGAATTAAGAAATACTGTGCTGGACAATAAAAGTGTTAGTAGGATGAGTCAGAGCTTTTGTGTGTGAGGAACACTGGATGCCAGAGATGCTTGGTCAGTGTGTTTCCTGAACAGCTTTAATAACAAATAACAACCTTAAATGATTTAGGAGCATTTATTGAGGCTCATTTTACCACATAAAAATACTAAGTCAATTATTAGATTGACATGTATGGGATAAAATGTAAAAAGTGAGATAAAAAGACATAAATTATACACAAAATATGACTAAAATTATTATTATTAAAGTGTAAAAAATGAATTATGACTCATAATTTTACCTTTTTTCCCCATAATATGAAATTGGGCTTGGTTTGCTTTAATGTAAGGGATTGTAGAGTCAATGTGCGTAGAATGTGAGCGCTTCATGTTGCTCGGTGTCGATGTAGTGATTAGTCTGATGATGATTTGCTCTAAGCACAAATATCTGCAGATCACAGCCCTTCACTCTTAACATATCAACAGTAGACAATGTTTTTGTGGGATTGCCATCTATTAGAAACATATTTTAGCAGCCAATCTCCATTGTTCCCTGAAGCAGCATCACTGCCAAAGACACAGACTTCTCATTTGGCCACAAGTTTAAAAGTTGGTCAAATGGCAGAACGGAAATGTGTTCTGTTAACATTTCCTCTAAACATTTTCAGGTAGTTGATTTGACTCATAACTGTACATTAGGTTTAAATTGATTGTATAGACTTTGCAGCAATCCTGAATATGGAAGATTATATGTAGAATACTTAACGTGGAATATAACTTAGAGGCAGAGGTGCAATATTCAGCACAAAACTATGCATGGAATATTTCTAAAGACTTGTATTGCCTTTAGGTTTTGTTTTTATTTAATTTTTTTTCATTGACGGGAAAAAGATGAGAACGCAATAGGTCAAGATAATGGAAAGGATGAAGTCCTGAAACCTTCAATAAACCTTCATTTGGAGAGCTCAAGAATGCTCATTTTTCTATGCTCGGACTATTTTGTCATGTATTTTTAGTTTAAACTGTGCGTGATAGTCCATTAAACATCTATTAAGTGTTTGTTGTGGCATATAAGGCTATATCAGAGAATTGTGATTCCTTGAGCTAAATTTAACTCGTCAAATGTTGTTGGGGTAGGATTTCATGAAACCGATTGAAATATAGAGGAAAGGTGGAAAGGCTCGTCTATTAATGTGTATGTGCTGCTCTCTAGTGGTAAGCATGAGCGGTACAACCAATTTCGTAAAAAAAACAAAAACAAAACAAAAAAAACATGAAATCAGACGAGCCTTGGATTTAATGAACTTTTTATTACATTATAACAAGGATAAGAATAAGAAAAGGGCCTAAGACATAACAAAAAACTAAGTACAAAACGATTCTCGTGACTGGAAAGGATTAAAAAGTATTCAACATTTGTGTTTGTATTACAGGTGATTATATACAAGAAATGTCATTGTAACAGGCCATGACACAAAATAAATGGAATGATTATCGTCCTTATAACTCAAAACTGAGTTGTTCTACTCTTGGACTAGAAGAAATCCGTTGGTATTGAACGACCCTACACTACATGTTGAAGCTGCATGCTACTTAACTATGTCGTCGCTTTTTAAAGGGGTTGTTCACCCAAAAATGAAAATTCTGTAATTTACTCAACCTCAAGTTGTTCCAAATCTGTACAAATTTCTTTCTTCTGCCGAACACAAAAGAAAATATTTCGAAGAATGTTAGTAACCAAACAGTTGATAGGTCCCATTAGCTTCCACAATAGGCCATCGAAAATAAAAATAGGCCATGTAAGTTAATGAGGTCCATCAATTGTTTGGTTACCGAACTTGAGGGAGAGTAATTTATGAAAATTTCCCCAAAAAATCAGCTGTCAGTTCTTTTTCATTTTATTCAGTCATTTCTTTTCTTTTCTTTTTATTCTAAACAAAAATTATATTCCAAAGGTTTACCTGTGGTAGATAAAGAAACTCTAAACATTTAACAAGACTACTTTGATTTTTGAACCTTTCTGAAGAATCATCTGCCAAAAAAAAAAAAAAAAAAAAAAAATGTAAATGTAATGTATGACCTATAAAATAGACAAAAATGCATAGCTAAAATATTCAACAGATCGATCTGGAGAGTGTTGATGAATTGGCTCTGAAAATAGAGCCTCTAATGTATTATACAGGTGAAGGAGCTGGGAATGACATGAGAGAATGTCCAGATGGAAATAGAAATGCTAATATATCATGAGCAAAGAAATACAAAATGGAGTGAACAGATGTTTTACTCGGAGAGGTATGAGGGCTCCAAATAGGCGGATGGAACAATAGAAGGTTCTCAGACACAAAGCTAAAATATTCCTGGAGCATAACCAGATATGTCAGACACAGAATAAAATAAAGATTTGAACACTCAATGTGTTCACACTTAATAGTTAGAAAATAGAACCTAAAAAAGCAGGCTTGAAAAGACAATACAACGCATGCCAGTATTGTCATTGCGCAAAGAAAAGCATTAAGTGTATTTGAATATGATGGCTTATCATGTAACTTACCAACCACACGATTGTCTACTAAATTATATATATATAAAAAAACAAATAAAAAACATTATTTTCCAGTCCTGAAAACTATAAGTGCTGCTTTGATACATGGATTTTTTTTTGCCATTTAGATAAAAGATTGCTTTCACAACAACTCTGACACTAAGCTCTAAATGTCTACCTGAATGATGATCCCAGTAAGAAAGATGAGCTTCTAATTACATTTATCCTCATTATTTATTTCTTTGTGCAAGCCAAAAATGTCTTTGCAAAAAAAAAAAAAAAAAAAACCCTGTGAACTTGCATCTTGCACACATTAAAAACATGATTAAAGTGAATAGAAACCAAATCAAATGAAAATGGTTCTGCTTTATACCACTGGCGTGTGTCTCTGGGTAAGTTTGTTGCTTTTTACTTCTTACAGATTTACAGTACAAACAGCTTGTCACCATGATTTTAACTTTAAAATATGCTATTTCTTAAAACTGCTTTTGTCAATCGTAATTTCCAAGAAATAATGCCTTAGAATCACAGCTCAGGAGATTTTTAGAGTGTACAAGAGTTTCATTATCACTTCATTCAATCGCAATATAGTTCTAATACGGATTTTGCTATTTAACTAAGTGCTTTTTTTATATAAATATGAGTTGTATTTCTAGGCGAGCAGACAATCTGGCCTCAATCCTGCCTTTGGATTCACAATGTGATTGACCTGTCGATTGCCTAGACGTGATTGAGGAAAATGTTTGCAACACGGAGGTAGAGGAAATCTCCACTTCACACTACAGGAGGAAAACTACAGCTGAGTCTGCTGAGCATGTCTGTATGGGACCACAACGCTTACGGCTCTCCGAAACCAGATGCCTTATCCTTCAGCAGATTAAGACACAGGTGACAACTCCAACTTCCTGTGGATGCAGATAGACAAATGTAAAGGGCTAGATCAACCAATGATGGAGCAGTTCTCCAAAATAGCTCAGAGGTATATCTCGCAAAGCTTCATTTGTCAAGCATATACAGACAGCGCACAACACAGTGTTAGAAATTCTGTCAATAAAAGAACAAGGAAACAAACAGGGTCAACGGCCAGGAAGAAGAAGAGAGGATGCATGGTGGAAGGGTAGGGAGGAAAAACAGTAGAAATGTATAAATGCCATACAGATAAAGTGCATTCTTGTGAATTTCAGTCATTGTCATCAATCGTATCCATAGTTTATATCTAAAAATTCTGACTATATTGACAACAACTTGTTTGTGAACAATGACACAAGGACTTGTCATTCTGGTGTGTGGTGCTGTACGAATTGTTTTGAGAAATGCACTGGTTTTCAAATCTTAAGGATGATTCAAGAAATGTACCAAAGGGACTGAGAAAAACTGAATATTTGCACGTTATTATAGGCCAGACGTAAAATGTAACAACACAACACTATGGGAAATTTTACAATTGGAGCTATGCATATGATTAGTGATTTTTCATACCTATATTTTCATTAGCTGCTGTGAAGTGATCTTACCTTCAGGTGGCTGTGTCATAGGAGGCTTGAGGCAGTACATGTGGTATCCCCGATCACAGTCATCGCAGAACAGAAGCTGATCCTACAAGAGGACGGCATCACCAAGCTGTTAACTCTCTCTCACCCACACAGTGTGTGAACCATTTAGTAGAGTGTCAACCATATGAAGAGGCTGGCATATAGTTAAAAATATTAGCAAAGTGGTCCGTCGGTAATTTCAAATGTACAAGTAAAGAGTGCCATCTTGTTTGAGATAATATAAAACTATTTCTTTACGCTCACACACTATTCTACACATTGAAACACTCACATCGTTCTCTGAGGTGCCGCACAGACTGCAGGATTTACACTCGATGCACTGCCACTGGTATGTTCGCACAGCCTGCATCATGTTGTCTGTGAACTGCAGACATGAAGGATGGCCTGGTAAAAGAGAAAGATGAGAGAATAATCTGATGGAAACGAGTGTAGCTAAACTCAGACATTAACAACTATTAGATCGTTTTTGGATGTACTAAGCAATTTATTCGAGAAAAACAAATCCAGATAAAATGTCATAAGACTAATCATTAAATAGGGTATGTACTTTAAGATGAATGAATGATGGATGGATGGACAGATGGGTGGATATACGGATAGATCGAAAGATGGTAGCAGATGTACAGATAAAACAAGTGATTACACATGATTTGTATGAACGAACGAACAACAGTTTCCTATAACAGCTCCACCTTCTGTTCTACCCTCCATACACAGAGAGAGGGTGAGCACAGGTTTGGAAAATGCCAGATGGTTCTGTAATCTCTCATATCTGCCTCTCTCTCTCTCTCTGTCTGTCTGTCTTCTAGGGAGGTGTCATTTCCTCTGCCTGCTCATTTCCTCCATGAGACTGTGAGAACAGCAGGATCCTCTTGCTTGGATGCTCAGTAGAGCATGTGCAGTTTTCCCAGTTTGGAAAGCATGTTGGGTCTTGGCTTGAAGTGGGATGTTATGTGAAGCTCTTTCCCTACGAGCACTGCTACAGAACCTCGTTCCTCTCCGTGGATCTGTCCCTGGTATGTGTTGAGTACATTATGCCGACATGCATCTTTTGCCTCGATTTATTCCCTGCAAGCGTATGGAAATACGCCTGATGTTGATCCATCAGTACATCATTATGTGCATCAAAACTCAGATATGAAAAATTCTATCTATAAAAATATTTTTTATGTCTAATATTTTGATACAATGCTCTACATTACATTGAAACTATAAACTACAATGGCCCCAAATCATTTGGTCACAAGCAACACTCAAAAATGTGTGAATGTCTTTGTGTAACGCAAGAAAGTGACATTTATTTTAAAGAAATATGGCACACATTTTTCAAACAACACATTTCACAAAAATAAGTTTGCGAGGTTTCAATGTATAAAACAATATACCATTCGAAATAAAGGCAATTTTGTGACACTATTGTTTGTAAGACATTAGTGAAACATCCATTTGAACTTGATGGGAACTGACTTCATCCACTTTTTGACCTTGAACCAGTTAAAAAAGGCTCATAAAAGTGGTTTGTTCTGAGCTGAGGTTTAGGACCTGCAGAATTAGTTTGATATTTTATGATCTGGTTTCACAAACAGGGGTTAGATTAAAGGGATACTCCACTTTTTTTTGGAAATAGGCTCATTTTACCACACCCTCAGAGTCTCATTGACTTCCATAGAATATTTTTTACCTCCTATGGAAGTCAATGAGACCAGAAGCTGTCTGGTTACTGGTATTCTTCTAAAAATCAGAAAATCGGTTTTGAAAACAGTAAAACTGTTTAACTCTGGGGGAGTGGTAAAATGAGCCTATTTCCAAAAAAAGTGGAGTATCCCTTTAAGCCAGGATTAGACCTTAGTTCATAGTTCATTTATAAACATGCCTAAGAAAAAAACATTACTGATGTGCATCTTGAGACAAAACAATGGCACTGACATATTTTAAGATAGGTCAGTGCAAGTTGCTTTTAGATAAAAATATGCATTTTAGTCTGGAAGTAGCTTTAGTTGATTCTTGTCTGAGAAACCACGGGTAAATCTAATCTAGTGTCATTGAGACATTTGCAAGTGTTCAAATTCTGTTTAAGGTCACTGCATATAACACGTCCCGTTTCCCTTCCTTGAAACAAAATGAACTCAGAGTAATTCATCAAATGAAACATGTTTAATGTTTTCAGTAACAAAATCCAGTGAAAGACTTGCAGGCTGACATTTGGAGTAACAGGACTCAGCAGCGACCACAGCAGGGACGACAGCTTGCTGCATGAAGTGTGTGTTCTGTGTGGTTTGAGCCACAGTTCTGCATGACTCACAGAAGCAGTTACAAGCATCATCTCTAGTCATGTTGCCCTTTGGCTTGGTATTAAATGAAATTAACTTCAAATGTTAAACAAAGTTTAGACATTGAAACACTGGGAGAAATTTGTGGGCTTATATACATTATACAATATGTTAATAAATTATATTTTTGTTTTCCAAAATGATGCCCTGAAATAGAGACAAGATCGAAAGCATTAATACGGAACATTTTAAATTGAAAAGTGACACGAGTTCACCATAACAATAAATAGAAGAGCTTTTAAAGAGCGAATATAGCTAATTTTGTTCATAAAAAAAGGATACAATGAAATTTCCCCATATTAACTGGGCGATGTCCCTGTGACTAATGTGTTTTGTGCCATTTATTGCATGTATTCTGCTTTCGAGTTCACATTTACTGCGTTTCCCATTGAATGTAGGAAGCTTATGTGCTTGCAATCCAGTGTATTATTTGCAGTTACACATACACAGTCAATCCTCAGAGCTGGATCTCTTAACAGAGGTGAATGGTCCAGATTTTATTTGCAAAACAAAGCCTTCATGGGAATCATTGCACATATGCTACAATTCTACCCCTTCTTGTACCTGTTGTTTAAGGAGACTTTCCTGAATAGTAAAGGGGAGTTACTCCAAAAATCAGTCGGTCCTTTTTTCTTCTTCTTACTCAACAAAACTAGGGAGAGGCCAAGTATCATGTATCCTCCAGTAAACTGACTTTCAAATGTCTTTTTGTTGTTGTTGTTGTAGCTTTCCTGAGAAAGGAGGAGAGATGGACATTTAAATGCCAACTGGCTCTTACCTCTCTGCAAACTGTCCTCCCTTTCTTCTGGATCCAATCAGGGCCTGGCCTCAGCCCTTTCTGCCTTCACCTGATCCCTTTCTTTGCACACATTGTATTTAACCAGAGGTAGGATCAAAAAACCCTCTCCACTGTCCGACCTACAGACACACGTTGAGTATTTTCTCCTCCTTGAGGTTTGAAATGCGGTAATGTCTATTTCTAAAGTTAATTTCCTCATAGTAGGCATCGTATCTTACATGCCGATGTATAATCAACGTCCACACACCGGGGAACGTCGGTGTTTTCCATTTCGGAAAACAAACAGTCCAGAAGTAATGGCTCCTCTGTCCGATAACTAGCACCCCTCAGTATACAGAAGTGAGAAGCAATAAAAACAACATTCCTTAATTTATAAAAGGCTGCAACTTTGTCCTTTGAAAGCAATTCCTGAAGTTAACTTTGTGTCTGGAGTTGTGAATCCATTATGCATGCTGCTGCAAAACAACAGGAAAAAAGGAAAAGAAAAAAACAGGCAGCAGACACATGCCGAAAGTTTCTTGAGGTTTCTCCTTTGTCTATCTGTACTGAGGTGAGCCTGTGCTGTCGTCGGACAGAAGCCCGTCCAGGTCGTCCTCCTCAAAGCCGTGAAAGGTGGACGCCTCGCTTTCTGACGTGTCGCCGAACATGTCCAGAACTCCACCCGTCCTCCTCTTCGCCCTGGTCCCAGCGACGCGGTCAGCTGACATGCATGACGGACATATCAGCATCACAGTGGAAACACACACAAGTAACACTGCAGTCAGCTAGGACTCACACTCCTCTGAGCTTGGACAACTTGCAGTACTTGGCAGTTACTCATACATTAAAGGGACTACGGCTTGCATGTCTGATGCCCTTGCGATTGCCTGAATATATGCTTATCATTGGTTGTAGATAAAAGCACCTTAATAGCTGTATGTGAATCATAAATCTTTTAAAGGGAGAGTTCAGCCAAAACGAAAATTCTGTCATTATTGACTCCCTGAATGTTGTTCCAAACCTGTATGACTTTCTTTCTTCCAGGCCTTGAACAGCGTGAAGGCGAGTAATTAATCACAGAATTTTCATTTCTGGATGAACCGTACCTTCAATATCAATATTTTGTTTTACTGAAGAATACATCATTTGGTCTCTCCCTGTGCCTGCTACACCGTTCGATTATGAGAAGGCAATGGATCACACAGCCAAAAAAAGAAAAAAAACAAAGAATGGAAGCATATGAGCAAAATGAATATGAGAATATTTTGTACATGTGAACTTAGATTATTGATAACGCCCTACACAGTTAAATTTGAGCATGTTAAGAGTTGAATAATTTAAGGAAATATACATGTGACCCTTCCAGGACCATTTGCTTGCAAGAGTAAAACAAAAAACGCAAAACACAAGCACTCGAAGAGATGAACAAAAAGGCCACGTCACATTTAAACGTTCATTCTAATCTCTACAAACACAATGCACATTCTAAATGCAAGCATGATACGATTCTTTTTTAAAGCTACACTGTGTAACTCTTTTAGTTTATTCTTGGCTAAAAACACACTTCGTTCAAGTAATAAAGTATTCTCGTGAGTGTATAATATGCAATTGAAAATACATACGGGTAAGCGGTACTAATGTCGGTCGCCATGTTGACCCTCCATCTTGAAAGTGCATTAGCCAAAGAGGGACATACCCGTTAATTCAAGCTTCGCCTTTCGCATTTACGTTTGAGTTAACACTCATGGACGAGGTCGAACTGGAAGCCATGTTAATCTTGGACTACATTGGCCACCGTAGGAGTTAAAACGAAATAGGAATTGAGAGGAACAGAAACTAATATTCCTGGATGGTCATATATCTTTACACCTTTAGATGGGGGTAAAAATCACACAGTGTAGCTTTAAGAAAATTCTTTTTTAAAGGCCGGAAATAATTACAGAGAGCAAATGTTTTCCGCCACCTTGCAAACTTTTCGAATCGACCTAAGCAGTCTAAATTAGTCTTATGTTCAGCTACTTATATTTAACCACGCATGCACTCTTTCACTGTAAAAACTAAAAAGCATTGTGTTGGAATTCACACTCATCTTCAGTGAACATTAAGCTCCGCCTTCTTTGATCTGATTGGTCACCATTTTGACATTGACGAGCGCTGTTGGACCGCTGAGTCAGACCAACGTAAAAATTTACATTTCTAAAACTGTCTGCCATCATAACAGCAAACAGAGCGATACATAATAAATGACAGCATAAAGAAATATTAAATATTGGTGGGTTGTCCCCCTCAATGCCTATGGTGGTTATGGCCCTGATGTAAGATGCTTTTGGACCTTTTGGCATCAGCCTTGCAGAAAGCGATTTGACAGAGAATAGCACCTGCTTTCTCCATGGTCAAAACAGTCTTAGCATAAAATGAATATCAGATAGATGATTTTTATTGAAATGTCTTTTTGTAAGGCATCAAAATCTTGGCAGAACTATTTTATATTAGAAAGAGAAAATAATGCAAATAAACAATAACGGTATTAATGATTTTTTAAAAAAAATCAATGATTCTACATTTTAAGATAAAAAAGTTCAATATAATTGTAAAGATTTTTTTTTTGTTTTGTTTCACAAAATGTATTTTATTTCTATAATATATTTTTTTCTCAAGTCACAAGCAGGATAAATCCAAAAGTTATCAAGTGCAGTCAAATACTTGTATATTGTGATATTATGTTACTGATTACATTTAGTAAGTAAATTATTATACTGTCCCATCTCTGCTCACATGTTGCTTTTCATACAACATGTTTATAAATCGAGCACGAATTCATGAATACACACCAAGACTGCAACAGATAAACAACTGTATTAAAGCAGTGGTAATCTGCATTAGTGGTCGACCAATATATATCGCCATGGCCAATATATTGACTGATATTTGCCATTTTTATTTCTCAACCCGGGCAGACTTTGCCGACACCAGCTGTGAGATTTTCTGAAGTGTGCATTTGTAGCTTGCATAAAAACGTGTGTATTCTGTGCATGAATTGATTGTGGAGAGGAGATTGATTGTGTCAGACAAACGATAGACAAACTTTAAACCCTTAATTTCAAAATATTCTGCACTATATCCAGTTCACTATCCGTTTACGCAGTTTATGCTGTATGTAAAACGTGTTTCTTTGTCATTATTTAAAAAATATGATTCCCAGTGATCACAAACTTACCAGATTACCGATTGTTCTGTTGGTAACAGTGTTTACTTCCTTTTTATTTATTTTCTTATTATATTTCTAATATAGTTTTATTCATATTTCTTTATTTGTGAAAATACTGCAAAATGATTACATAATTAAGAAGTTGACATCTAATTTAGAAGTCTGTTTATTTTACAGATTTAATTTTTAACTCAATTTCAAATTATTTATTTCTAATTTGTTAAATATTAAGTGGAATAGGATGAATATAAAGTATAAATATATCTGCTTTATATCGGCCACCCTGCTCTCTAAGATATCGCATCGGCCATAAATAAAAATCAATATCGGTCGACCACTAATCTGCATATTTCTGAACCCACTGTGCTGTTTTCCGGGGCACAGAT
Organism: Pimephales promelas; assembly: GCF_016745375.1. Next base: position 14,864,283 of record NW_024121432.1, on the reverse strand, counting down.
TAAGCCCAGTCTGGTTTTAAATCATTGCTAATGGAAACTCTCCATTAAGAAGCCTTTCTAATAGTATTAATCTGTGTCTGGGAAATCATTTCAATATTACACGGTTATGCCAAGCCAAACCCAAATCACACTCAATGAAACTCCATAAAACAAATAGACAAACATGCTCTAACTAAAAAACACGAAAAGATGGGACATGCTCAAACAAGCTGATGAAATGTGCTATTAATGCATGGCATGATAGAGCATTAAAATGGGATTTTTAATTTTTACTTTTGATGGATACATATACACTACATTTCATGGGCTTTACTTTGAATGTGCTAAAGCTTTTTAAGATCAACTTAAAAATATATTAAAAATAATTATTATAATTGGTATCATAATTTCTAGAAAATAAAATATAAATGTTAAAGGCATGAAATTTCTATGTATATATAAAAGCTACATTTTTTTCTGTTGTTCAATGTGTATGTGTGCAAACCCTCAAACCCCTTTCACATTAAAATCCTTTAAAAACAAAAAATGATGTATGTATGATGATCATACATTTCTGCTTCCTTTAAATAGAACACTAACATCACTTAAACTTAACACGTCAATAAAACAAACATCTATGCGCTTCTGATTTGTAGTCAGTCAAAAAATACTGTACCCACTGTAATCTGGCCCATTTTAGAGCACCATTACACTGATTACAGAGAGAGAGATCTCTGAATACTGTCAGCTCTTACTGTTTGTTTTGTTCTGGCAATACATTTTAAAAATATTTCTTTTTAAAAATTTCTGTTGGCTATGCCATGGCAAAAAAACCCTCAGAGTGAGAATAAGGCTAGATGGAGGTGAAACAACCCTACTTGATCTAACATGAGCAGATACTGTAACTGTAACTGAGTAATAGAGAATACAGTGAAGTGAATGGACTCACCAGAGCGGCCGCAGTCTGAACAGGAAACCAACTCCTCAGCCTGGCCTGTCTTCCTGTTAGAGCCTGAGTCTCCCAGACAGAAGTCACAGTAGTCATTAGGGATGATCGTTCCATCAGGACCTTTCTGTGCTGTAAAAATAGTGCAAATTAAAATAAAGGGAAGAGTTATATATGACAAGATTTCAGTATTGAAAAGTATCAATAGAAAATATTTCCATCTAATTAAAATGAAATATCTCCATGGATATGTGTTTGTGTTTCTGAATATATAAATGTCGATACAATGTAGAGTAGTTGGTCTTGTTTTAAATTATTTTTTACATTGTTGTGCTTGTTGTTGCCGTTATCTGTTGGCGTTTTACAAGCAGGATTTTGCTGTTACATGGCATGTTGGGTGTTGGAACAACAGAAGCAGCTTAGATATTAAAACATTTATTTCACATTTAACAGGAATATTAACTTACGTTTGTGATTTTCGTGGTGGACAGGAGGAGACTGGGGGATTTCAGTTTCTCGTTCTTCTTCACCCTCTTCTTCAGCAAGGTGAGTATGGGCATAATGGTAGCTTAGTCCAGGGCGGTTTTTGTAACGCTTCCCACAGACTAAGATAAAGAACATTGGTTACAATGATTTCAATTTTAGTGGCAAACACTTCTCATTTAGTCTCAAAGTTATTCTAATAATCAAGCAGGGACACTAACACATATCTAAGGAATTCACAAAGCAACTAGCAGCGAAATCAAAGCTCTACCACAAAATCTACACCGCATGTTCTCAGCCAGTAAGAGAGACATGCGGGGTGTTTAAGGCACAGTATTAGCACTGCAACCCCACAGTATGTCTTCATGAACACCTATAGGTACTCCTAAAGGCGTTGACCAGTAAATTGCATGAATTTAAGGAATATATAATAGGTGAAGTGAGCTTTTTAGAACAAAACTATATTACTATTGCATGGCACCTTTGTTGAATGTGGTCAGAATCTGTCTGATAAATCTTAGGTGCATTTATATCTAGTTTTTAATGTGGTCAAGTGCTATCCAACAGTGATCCAATCACTGAAAACACATGTTAGTAGGGATGCACCGATACCATTTGTTTTTTTTTTTACCACCGATACTTTAATTTTTGGTACTCGTCGATACCGTATAACCGATACCTGTTTTTTCATTGCATTTGTGATTTTACAATGTCTTGGTAGAGAAACCAAAATAATATAAATCATATTAGATGGCTTAATGTGTTAATCAAATACATATTTCCTTCAGTCGTGCTTAATTAAGACTGTTTTATTTCATGCTGTTATTTCACTCTTCATCTATTGCTCTTTCATATTTTATCTTTCATTTAATAGCATATTTAGAGGAGCTCCAGAAGGGCTCAGTGCTGAGGATTGGGTCAGTGGTACAAATGTTTAGACACCAGTGAAATAATAATTCTTTATTCCAATTTTGATGCTACAACAAAAACTACAGTAATCAATCAAATGTGTAAACAACTCTACATATGCATATAAATGAAATATAGATGGATCTTTTTGTAAAGTTACAAAATGGAGCCTATTTATTCAAGAGCAGTGAGTAATTTATTTGTCCTTTGTTTGATCAACATTAAAACACAGCAGCAAGTTCATAAGACTGCTGGCCCTTTAAGACCGAACGCACGGACCCCATTTGAATATATTTTCTACGTTCTCTTGAACGCGCAACTCAATCCACTGTTAGTGTTTATCTCATCAGTTCGTGCACCACAGCTATGTGTTACTATATTTCGTTTAATATTCCACTAATAACAATAACATTTACTTCATAGACAGCCTTCTTTTTATACTCATTATACTTTCTGTTGTCAGTGTTTCTTTGTCTGGACACATGTGTACATACGCTTCCTGGTATCGGTTGTTGGTATCGGAGCATTTTCACGAGTACATGAACTCAGTATCGGGCCCGATACCGATACTGGTAACGGTGCAGCCCAACATGTTAATGCTTATTAGTTTACATAACCACAGCATAGCATTGAAGTGTTTAATGGATAGAGGATACAAATGGCTTGCTGTTATTGAAAATGTTGGCTTTTGTTGTCATATTATGTAAACCTCAGCACAGAAAAGATGCAGTAAAGATGTCAAGCATCTGTGGGTTGCAGACTGCAATACCAGCAAGGTAAGCACAATATTTTCACAGTAATAAATTCTCTCACTTCAAATCTATAAAAAAGGGATGACCAAACTATACAGGAGGAAAGCAAGATGTACAGTATCTAAAGAACTATAAAACTAAGAAAGAAACTGATGTTTTTCTTTGAAGACAACCACAAACCATTTCATTTTCTATATAGTTTTTCCTGCTTAACCTCAAAGAGGGGTGTATGTTTGATTTTAAAGGGGGGGAAATGTAATTATGTTTTTTTTTTTTTCTGTTTATGTAACCAAGGGCTAGCTGGCAGAGAATATTCATGTGAACTAATACTAAAAGCCTGTCCAATCAATCCGGCTGTCCCAATCCAGTGGACAGGGTGAAATCCCACCCCACAGTTTTTCCTGATGATCGCTTATTTTACTCTGAAGTAAATTGTATTACAGTTACATGCTTTTCAATGCTGTTTTTAGGTTGTCTTTTAGCGTCATTGTTAAATTTATGCTTAAATGACATACTGAAGCACATATTTTATCATATTTCACATACAACTATAAAACTTTCATACATTTTTATTTGATTGCAGTTAATGTGCAATCCAGTGTCCAATAGCATTACATTCAGTTCACTTAAATATATTGTTTAATTTTATAGGCCAATACTTTGTCTTCATCTAATGTGATTGTATATCACTGTAATCAAGTTCTTTGTAGGGATAAATTGTTGTCAAAAATGACTATGTGCACCTTTAGACCCCTAGAATCTATTTGATGTAACAGACCTTATTTTTGTACAGACCATTAAGCCAGAAAAGGGAAGCGACTACATGCATTTTGTTTCAGAAAACTGCACATCCAGAGTCAATCATTCCAGCAATGCAGTGAATTACCTAGAACAGGGCCTGCAAATCTAGATTTAGCAATGAAAAAGCAAGCTTTGCTATTTTAGCAGCAGTGTTGTTAGCCATGCATGATAGCTCTGACCAAGCGGCGTGAAATATCAACAGAAGCTACAGAGAAAAAGACTGAACCAGCTGATTAATGTTAATAATTCCTCCCCGACATAAGCATTAAATGATTAGCCTTGCCATTAGCATAGCCAATATGTCCGAGTAAGAGGAAGATGGCAACATGGCTGAATACCTGAGTCAGCAGTTTTTGAGTTATGCTTTTGTTTGTATCTGTCTGAAACAGAGGAGACACAAAGCAAAAGAGGAGACAGAAAACAAAATACAGGAAGTAAGTTACATTCAGAGAGGCCTCTGGAACCCAAAGTAGCTCTAGTATCTCCTCTGGTAGGTAGTCACATGCTCTTGATATTATAATAGGCGACCATGCCAAGATGAGAAACACAGGCAGGTACCATTTAACAAAATGGACTTTTTTCAGGACCCCAAAATAAGATATAAGAATAGTTCAAATCTCTTGATTAACACAGACAACAGAGTGAAATGAAAAATATATATATATATATATACTACTGTTATACACTTCTACTTCTAAGTTATACTCATTTATATACTGGACTTATATATTGCTTTTTATAATTTAAAAAAAATAAAAAATATATTTGTAATTATATTCAACAATAAAAAATTTGGAGGAAAAAAAAAGAATGTCACAAATTAGCTTATTTGATTAGTGCAGAATCATAAATATTTTCATTCATTTTAACGTTAAATTTAAAATGTTTCCAAATTCGTATACATTGTTTATTTCGAATCACATTTTCTAAGTAGAATTTTGGACTCAAATGCATAATGGTGGTTTAGATTACAAATGAGATTTTACCTTATTAGTTCCTTACTGTATGTATTCCAGGTTGCTGCTTAGACTTTAAGGCACACATTGAATATGAAAGTGATGAAATTGACACTTACTGTCACAAACGTAGGGTTTATCCTGATCGTCATTGGCCGCTGCTTCTGTTCGCCTGCGCCCAGAGCCTCGACCCTGATCAATGTATAAAAAAAACCCATCACTTTTTACATGACATAATCACTATTTAGATCATTTTCTTTTTTCTGTTATTGCACACATGATAAGTCAGGTATTTCCCTTTCATGTTTTATTTCTCTCTCTGGCATCAATCCTCCATTTTTTCTTGCTCTCACTTGCCTTTTTTCCTTCACACCATCCACAGACTTTGATGAGTCATGCTCATCACTCACCCTGCCTTTGTTTCGATGCTTCCTCTTTGGTGTGTCCACTTCAAAATCCTCATCGTCATGGAAACCATCCCCATTTTCGTCTGCATCAAGCACCCTCTGCAGAGAATGAAGAAAGTTGGGGTAAGCGATTAGATGACAAAGATCAATGCATATTGTCCACATATTGAGAGAGATAGTGGAGAACTTTATTGCCGTACACTTTCGTAGCAAAAACAGAAAATGAGACATAGTACAAGAGACACTACAAATATTAATCAATTTGCAAGTTTATCAATTTGAGCTCAAAGTATGTGTAATTGTACAACAGTTATTTCTCATCCTCCATTCTTTATGAGTGAGTCAATGACATGTTTATTCAACAAATTCATTCAAAGATGCTGATCCATTTAGGAACAAAACAAGTGACTGTTTTTATGACTCAATGTATTGGTCATTCAATCGCTCTGTTCAAAGATGCTGATTCAGTCATGCTGATTCAGTTTTTTTAATAATTCAAGTAATTCATTCAAAGACATTCGAGAAACAAAAAAAGTAACTACTGATTTGTTAAAAGATGTCGATTCATTCAGGAATGAAACAAAAGCCTGTTTTTATGAGTGAGCCATTAAATCTTTTATTCAACCGATTAGTTCAAAGAGACTTCTAAAACGCCATCTACTGTATGTTGCTTGGAAATGCGAGGGCTGTTTTATCTGTAGCATCATTTGGATGCATAAACTGAAAAAGTTACTGGCAAAATTAGGTCTAAAATGTAAGTTAAACTTATAATATTAACCGAGATCGCACTCGCAATTGTGTGTTTTTTTCTGAATGATATTCAGGAGCAACACTCTCGCTTGTGTGATATTGAGTAGATATATAGTAGTGTGCAGTGCATAGTGTAGAAAGCATGCTGCAATTTGTGCCCTGTCAAGTCTAGTGGTCCTTGCCCTAATAGTATGGTATTGTTTGCCAGAAGGTAGGAAACAAAACAGCTTGTGGCTGAGGTCTCAGGTGATGGATTGGACTCTACAGTGAGAGTGAATGGTGGATATCACTGATTGATAGTAGATTGCATCTTATAATCTTCTGCGCCATTGCCCTAAACCTTTTCAGACCATCTCTATCTGGTTTGGTAGTGCTTCTATACCATACAGTAATGCAGCTAGTGAAGAAGCTTTCCATGGCTTGAGAGAGACAGCTTATTTAATATTCATGATTATATGCTTACATTTTATTATTTGTATTTTGTTGTTATTTTGTCCCTGCTGTCTGTAAATCTCTTAGAACAGAGCTACAGCATGTACCTTAAGCCACCCACACATGCATTACATCCTGAGGTAAGACACTTTCACCAGAAAAATAAGCAAGAAACATGACTATCAGCCTGCAGACAAAGGATAGTTATCCTGATCGATTATTTCGTTCATCTAATCATGTATTATTTACTTGCAAGAATGTAGCCCCTACCAAACTCAGTAATGCTTGAGTGTGTTAAGCGCCCTCAAAAGGAAACAATGCAGTCTACATTGGATGCAGCGAGGTGCGAAGCTACACAACACATTACCAACAGTAAACTGATCGCCCACGCACTCTGTTTCTGACGCACTTCACATTTGGTTTTACTTGCTTCAGCCATGACAACATACAGTCGTTGGGCTCTCGCGTCGGAATTTGAGGAAGTGGGGGAAGTGACGTATGCCGTAAAGCGGTCGAATTTTTTAGTTCTTTTTGTGCTCGGGTTCATACCCGCACCCCGAAGTTACAGAGTGCCAGTAAAAGCGATAGAGACCACGTCAGGCTATGGCAGACCGGTCATTCAACCTATTGTAAGTCGATGTACCATCTCAAGGGTTTTGGAAAAATATTATAAAGGTTGAAAAAACTACAGAGTGCTGCTTTAGAGGTCAACAACAAGAGGCAAATTAATGCTAGTTTATGTGAGTGACGATCCTAATGTTTGAATTATCAATGACATGATCTGAGAGGAGAACAGATGCGTCGTAGATGTTCAAGAGATATTTAACAAGTTAAATATTTAGACCTTATAGCGATCCAAGTCCTTTAGTGTTTTGACTGGAACTGACATTGGAAACTATATACAGTTGTGTAGAGTGTAAAGAACAGCAATCCAACGACTTTGGAAGTCATGTAGTGAATGGGCGGCATTTTAAATGACTGTCGATGTGTTACCTGGATTTCCAGTAGTGTCTCTTCCTCTTTCGAGTTATTGTTTCTCTTCTCCAAGATCCCGTCACCTCGTAGCAGTGCCTCCAGGGCCGTGGCTTCCGTCGGCGGTGCTTCCCTTTTGGCCATTAGCTCAGCCTCTAAACGAGAAAGAACGAAGCAGAAAACGGGGTGTCAGGTGGTCAGAAATCCACCGGTGAAAATGGACACTAGTGAAAATGTATCTATTTTGCGTTATGTATTTTTATAGGTGTAAATAAAACCCCGAATTAAAGCAAAACAGATTATGTACATATATAAAGAACTTTCATACACTAAACAAATATAATAAAGCTAGGTGTAAAAAGCTTACAATTTACATATCAATACCTCACAACAAAATATACAACTGGAGTCGGTTTGGGGTCAGTACGATTTTTTAAAATGTTTTTGAAATAAGTCTCTAATGCACAACATGAGGCCTGCATCTGATCAAAGATACAGTAAAAATAGAATTATTAATACATATAATATTATAAGTTTCCTTTGTGACGGCAAAGTGGAATTTTCAGCAGTCAATAGCAGTCTTCAGTGTCACATGATCCTTCAGAAATCATTCTTAATATTTCTGTGGAAATATTTTTTTTCAGGATTCTTTGATTAATTAAAATGTCAAAAGAACAGCATTTATTTGAAATGGAAATCTTTATGCAACATTATACATTATAATGACAGTCTTTATTGTCATTTATGAAACATTTATGTTCCAATACTTGATTCTGATTGGTCAATAGCTGTGCCTTATTCATGATTAAACACATCTATGACTGACCGCTTCACCCAACGGTTCTATTTATCACTGCGCAACATTGCAGTTCGTATGTTGTTATTATTTGAGCTTTCATGCATATTACACATTGGAACGTTGTTGCTGTTCACGGTCAGGGACTATTTTTTTCTAGCGGAAGAAAGGCTTTTAGTGATTTTACTTCAGAAAGTTGCACCAATACATATGTTTTTTTACTCTAATAATTTTATTGTGTGGTAACCGTTTATAAAAGCAATAAAGTGCTCGAGACAAGTGCCGTATTGTGAAGAAATAACGGCTGAAGGGGTTCACGTCGTGCCTAACAACAACCGTTACTTATCCACGATACAGCACAGCATCTTGTACCTTATTGGTTACTTAATGCATCCTTGCTGAATAAAAGTATTAATTGAAAAATAAATCTGACCTCACACTTTAAAACAGTAGTGTTTAAGAACCAAAAAAACATGTTAATTTTTAGTCTTTTTTTTTTAATAACTCTAATAACTTTTTACTGGCTTACAAGCTTCCCCTATTCAACTGATGTTCAGGGGTTGTTACAGTGCATTCTGGGAATGTCTAGATAGGGAGGGAATGTTTCAGTGCAGTGGAACCATGGGCAGCCTTAGAAATGTCTGACTACCTGGAAAGTGCATTAGTAAGTACTAGTGAACTAGGGAGCTGAAAGAAATACACCCTTAGATCTGACGCATCGTTTGAATCGTTTTCTGCTCCCACAAGTAGTGGCCATATCATGTGTTGCCCCCAGATGTTCTTACTCCTTTCCATTAACCTGTTAAATGTATGTACATGATAGAGAATGTTTATATGAATCTCTGTCCTTGTCTTTATTCTCTTTGTGTCTGATTGAGTCGAGACACACTCTTCCCCTGGGAGAGGAGCTGAAAATAGCGCAGACTGCCAGTCAGGGGCTGATTGCAGCCTCCCATCCCCCGTTTCCAGCCGCCAATCATGACAAGAGGCTAAGAGAGGTTGATGTCTACAGACACAAATCATAAGGTTTTAATCATCGCAATATAATGCAGTGATACTCTGATATGTATGCATGCCATTGGCACTGAAAAAGCATGCACTAACTGGAAAGAGTATGTACTGCTTTTAATTAAGAATTTAGCAAGATAACTCAGAGGAGCCTGTTTCAAATGGCAAATGCAGAGCATAATGAATATATCAGTTTACTGAGATGCAGCTATTTTGTGTTGTTAGCCTAATCGAATCAGTTTATTGAATTAGAGACTATTCTACATGCCACATCTGCTGTGGAGAAAAAGACTGCATTTGAACACATTGGAATCACACTTGCTTGCTTGTCATCATGAACCAGACTTGGATGGGATATTGGACACCAAACCTGTTTACAGTGGCTGAGCACCCAGAAATGTACAACACAAACATGTTTCAGACAGGGTGCCCTGCTGCCTGTAACAGACCAGAATTATGCCTCTCTATACACGTAAATATTACAATTCCAGGACTCTGGAAAACACATAACTTAGAGGGATAGTTTACTCAAAAATGAAGATTATGTCATTATTTACTTTTCTTCATGTTGATTGTCCAAACCTGTTTGACGTTCTTTCTACTATGCAACATTGAATAGAGTGTATATAATAGTTTATGGTGCTTTTACATCTTTTTTGGAAGCTTGAAAGCTTCAGTACCAAAAACCGCATTAATTGCATACAAGAACACTATGGTTCAAAAGTTTGGGGTCAGTAAGGTTTCGTTTTTTTGTTTTTTTTGTAGAAGAAATTAATTCTTGTATTCAGCAGGATCACAGAGCAAAGTTAAATAGGAATTGAGTAATGTGAGGGTGTAAATAATGACAGAACTTTTATTTTGGGTGAACTACGCTAGACTACAATAAATATATATTCATGCCAAATGTGTAAAGAGTAGGGCTGTCAAACAATTAATTGTGATTAATAGCATCCAAAATAAAAGTGCTTACATAATATATGTAGGTGCACTGTTTCTATTTATTTTATATATATATATATATATATATATATATACACACGCATGCATGTATATTTAAGAAAAAAAATATTTATATATAAAATATTTATATATAATATAAATTATATATAAATCTATATACAGTATATACATGAAAATATTTCATAAATATATACAAGCATGTGTGTATTTATATATAAAATAATTATACATAGTGCACCCACATATATTATGTAAAAACAAACTTTTGTCTTGGATGCGATTAATCGTTTGACAGCCCTAGTAAAGAGAGCAGTCACGTGACTTGAGAGGTGTTTTGGAGGGGCTTATTTGCTGTTACAGCGTTACACTTTGTAGGAGTTAGCTCTGTCATTCAAATCCTGATATCTGCATTATTGGAAACGGATCACACACAACTTGATGCCTAAATCAGTTTTGAACTGCTGGCTGAGCTCCAAGCGAAGGTCAGTGGTTCATGTATTGCTTTACAGCTATTGTATTTTCAGGGACAGCTAAGAAAATAATAGAGTGGCTTTCTTGTTGTTACAGATAGGCCTTTATCTAGTTCCTCGAGCCCTTGTGTAGCACAGACACACACACACACACACACACCAGTTCCCTAGACTTACATTCTAATGCTGCATGGCCAAATGATTAAAGGGGCCTGATCAGGGCACACATAGAGACAGGGAAGGATAATGAGACACAGATGGGCAAGTTCTACAGCCTCTGAATGACCTCAGAGCAAAGAAGCAAGGGCGGAGATAGAAAAGAGCAGAAATAAAGAATTGAAAATCAAAATATAAGCATGAGAAAAATTACACAATTAGCCGCAATCATGATCTCACCAAGTCTGAGTTCACAAAGGCGAAGCTGCGGGTCTAGTGGTGGGTGAAGTCGCCTCTTCTTTCTCCAGCAACGCGCTGGGTAGGTGTACATCTGACCTGCCGCCAATCCTGCAAACACAGAAAGAAGCATGGTTTGTCTTTGAATAGGCTCTTAAACACATTCTTTGGACAGGAATCGTTTTGTACAGAACGTTTAGGTTATGATTAATAACAGAGGATATTTGTGGATAAACTTTTGAAATGAGCCATTTTACCAAAATGTACACTACTGTTCAAAAAGTAATGTTTTTGAAAGTAGTCTCTCATGCTCACCAAGGCTACATATTATTGGATAAAAAAAAAATACAATAAAAACCACAATATTGTAAAATATTGTTACATTTTAAAATGACTGCTTTCTATTTCAATATATTTCAAAGCTGAATGTTCAGCATACTCCAGTCTTCAGTCACATGATCCTTCAGAAATCATTCTAATATGCTGATTTACATTTCTTATTAATATCCACGTTGAAAATGGTTGTACTGCTTAATTTTTATTTTATTTTATTTGTTTATTTATTTAACAGGGACAATGCAGTCAAACATAGTTACAATACAAATCCTGCAACTGATGCGCTACATATAAAGTTTATAGCTAACTCCCTGGTTGGGTTTTTCTAAGTACATAAAACAGATACATACAAGTATAAAACATTCACATTTCTTCAAACTTACACTCACTCACTCATTTAAAATGGCTACAGTTTCTTTAGCCACAACTTAATCCTGGAAGTGAACTTTTTTGAGTCAGATGTAGTCTTAATGTCAGATGGAAACGAATTCCAGAGCTTACAGCTCTTAACAGAAAAGGCTGTCTGTGCGAAGCTTGTCCTACAACACTGCACTTGTACAGTTATGATTTGTGGTGCTTCTGGTAACGTTTTTGCTGTTCTGTGTTTGAATAAATTTGCTAATGCCTAGTTCACACTACATGATTTTAAAATGTCGGGCTGAACTGTGCAGTTCACACTACATGACTTGCTCTCAGTGAAATCATGAGTGTTCAAGTTGTTTAGCTGTTCACACCACACAACACAACGTGATTGATCCACAACAGGAGGTAACTCACTACACGAGTTAACAACGCACTACATAGAGATACAACCACGATCGGATGATAAGAGCATATCATTTGTGACTCAATGAGAGCTGTTTCAGGACTATAGTACGGTCTAAATCCTGAAAATAATCAAACAAATAACGAGTTGACAACAACACGATTCTATCTGGTCTAGAAACCATGTTTTGTCACGAAAAACCACGCAATAAAACGAACCAGAAATGACGCGAAACTGCAGAGAAGAACACACCACGCGAATATGGATGTCAGACAGAAACTAGTGCTGCACACTGTTTGCTCGACGATCTGCTCTGAGAAAAAAAAATGCAAAAAAGAAAAAGTAAGATTTACCTGGTGTCCTCAACCCATGCGTTGCTATGATTGGCTGTACTCATGACATCACTGAGATTGAGTCGCGCGACTGCTCGAGATATCTAGCATGCTAGATATTTTTCTGAGCTCGGTGACCTGTCTGCGAGCTGTCTGCGAGCTGTCTTTGATGCGTTGTTGGCTCTTTCACACTATCAGATTGGCGAGCGTTAATCGTCCGCTAATCGCCCGCGATTTGCACGCGATAACACCCTGACTTGTCGGCGACTCAACGATTTGCAAATCGGGCTTAAATCGGGCTTAAAATCACGTAGTGTGAACTAGGCTTAAGTGGCTCGGGTGCTAAATAAATGTGCCAAATAATTTTGTGGAAAGCATGAAACATATTTTCCAGATTCTTTCATAAAGATAAAGTTCAAAATAACAGATTTTATTCGAAATAGAGAACTTTAGTAAAATTATACTTTACTGTCACTTTTTATTTTTTATTTAATGCATCCTAAAAGAAAAGAAATCTTGCTGATGCCAAACTTTTGAATGGCAGTGCATGAAAATGTGCATTTTATACATTTACAAATACTCGTTTATTTGTGGTTTAACGGCATGGTTTATTTACAAATATTATCATTTCGATTTTACTTAGGACTATATTCATTATACTTCCTGCCATCTGACTAGCAATGTGATAAAAAAATAAATCATGCATACATAGGACATTTTGCTTGCCTACTGTAGGTAAATAGTCATTCAAACAAGTTTTTTGACAGCGAGCAAAGCCATATAAATTTAATTTTACAGGTATCATTCTGAGAAACACAAAACTAATCTTTTCTGGACAGGGATTCAAACACAAGAATTTTAATGAAACCTCTTAAAACAAAAACACTGGCATCAGGGGTGTTGACAGAGTCATTCTCTCTGATTGGCCCATAACACATAATGCATTTACATATGTGAGGCACATGGTCTCAGTTATACATCTACCCAGCCTAACGGTGAAATAGAGGAATCGAGAGAGAGAAACCCAGAATAAAAACATGCAATAAACACTGGTCTACCACAAAGTGTAGGGTGTGGCTATGGAGCTTTTAGTTGCGAGACGCTGACTCTATTTGTGTCCGGTTCTCGGCAGGCATATTGTTCCCTTTGGCATCTGTATGTTTAGATATTGGCTGTTTTGGTCAGATAATAAGAAAAGGAATGCTGTGTGACTAGAGACAGAACCCTAATGCATACTTCTGCTTCATTACATTGAATATTATTTCATTGTTTAACGTGACAAGCGGAAACCTACAATTTCCTAAACACTAGTCTAAACGCTCATCAACACGTATTATTTTCAATCCCTGTGCCATCTGCCTTAAAACAAATTGTGCCAATTTTTTATCCTTAAATCAAGCTGCATTTTAAAGTGAAATTAAAATTGAGGTTTAGATGAATGTGTGTACAGTGCCAAAGTCCAACTTATCCAAATGCCTGTGGTGAAATGAAAAAATAGTGCACCAACTGGATACGACACCAATTTTAAACATTTGGTTACATGATGGCATCTTCAGACGACAGCAGTTTACATCCAGTGTGTAGTTCATTTAATGCACATTGCAATATAGGATAAATACCGCTAATAAATACCGCTAATTTATGCTAGCAGACCCTATCTCTTCATAGTTCACCTAAAATATAATTCACTCACCCTCATGTCATCCCAGTCTCATATAAATTACTTTCTTCTGTGAAGCAGAATATTTGATTTGATATTTTGAAGAATCCTAATATATTTATTTATTATAACAAAAACCATGCATACGGTTTATATACAATCATTGCAATATTATATAATAAATATGATATAATATTGTAATATTTATGTATAAGATTGTATATAATTTACAATTGTACTGTATCGTACATTTACAGTACATCTGATTAAATAAATAATATGAATATGAATAAACATTATAACATAATATAATATTTTACTTATATGATTATATGAGCACTTTTATCTATTCATTCATTCACTTTTTTTTAACTGTCACCATATTGAAAAGACCACTGTAAAGATTAAAAAAAAAAAAAAGTTCCTTCTCTGTTCCACAGACAAAATAACAGCATACATGTTTGGAACATCACAAAGGGATATAAATAATGAAAATTTAGTATGAACTCTTCAATCAAATGAATTTTATGCTTGTAGAACGTGCTACCTGGCCCTCGGTGCCGCTTCTCCATCCAGATGTAACAGTTGTTCTGAGCTACGCCCGTCTGAGAGTCCAGGAATGGCATGCGTACGCTGCGCTCCGCACACAAGCGGGCATTGTAGCTGCGGCAGTGCTCAATGGCCTCCCTGTAGAACTGGTCCCCGAGCCTGAGGAAGACACATTTGGTGAGGAATCCTGGCTTTAGCATAAACCACGTCAGTGCCACCTTCAACTAATAATTACTATACCCAAAATGCCAAGTAAGACATGTACCTGGATCAACATATATTTTGTTGATCCTTGAACAACATACCTGAAAATAGGCTAACCCTATCCCTCCCTCTAAATTTACCCATAAGTTATTGAGGGAAATGATGAATGGTGAATAACACTCACTGATGTAGAAGCACCTAACCCTGATTGCAAGCCGAAGCTTGCCATAAATTGTAAACGTGTCCCTCAGATCTGATTGGTTGATTGGAATGTTGTTCCAGGATCAACAAAGATGTTGTACTGTGAAATCACATTCAACCTCATACATTAGTCAGACTATGGAGCTGTTAAATTTTCTTAATGCTTTCTTTTCACAATTCAGTTTCCCACCGATTGTTTGAGAGTCATGCACTTTTAGTTACAAGCACAGTCTCAATTGCTCAAAGAAATGCTTACATTGTCATCCATGTTATTCCCTATAGGCAATCAAAATAAGTCACTACCAACTTCCATATTGAAAGACAGAAGAGACACTGGACCTGAGCCAGCCTGCATGACTTCTCTCCCCATAACTACCTCCTGTTTCGATTAGATCACTCTTCTCTGGACTAGAGGATACACAGATATGTGAGGAATGCTGGGCTGGACAAAGAGCAGTATTCCAAATTTTAAACCCAGCATAGTGACACAAAGAGCCCCAGTGTTTAGAGGGAGAAGGAGAGAAAAAGAGCAGGCAGGTATGAAAAGCAAAGGTCTGAGAGAGACAACTGAGACAACTAACATTTGATAGCATAGTTTAACCCCAAAAGTAGGTTTGAGAATCAAGAAGAACAAGTTCTTAAAAATAACCAGTTCCATTTTAACTAAAAAAATCTGTTATGTTTTGGAAAGATGTTTTGTAAATATGGGCAGACAGTAGTTTGGTTCCAAACCTGCATGACTTTCTTTCTTCTGTGTAACGCACACAATACATATTTAAAAAAAAAAAATGTTGTCCACACAATAAAAGTCAGTTGGATCCAATGTTGTTTTGAACTAAGGCTTTCACTTATATCAGATAATAATGGCTAAAATAATTCACACTAAGGATATTGTTGTGATATCTATACAAATTCTGAAGAAATAATAATGTTATCTGTAAAATACATCTTTAACTGTGTTTATTGTGTGTTTTCCTTTTTTCTTTTGGCCATTGAATCACAAATAGAGTGTTGGGAGGCAGAGAGTGTGTTTGTAACCATAACTGTACAAAAGCACTTCCTGCAACACCCTGTCTTTTTTACAGAATTCAAAAAACTCTCACAGTGGCGAGCTAATTTTTTTGGAGTGCAGGTAGAATGTTTTGCCATCATTTGCCATCAGATAGTACAGTAGTAACTAAAAATGATGTTTTATTATGACATTAAGTGCTTAGGTGCAGTACCACCACCCGCTATGAAGGGAGGGTCAACAAGATATTTACTGGCTCAAAATTTGTTTTTGTTTTTTTTACAATATTATTGTTATTGTATGCACAGTATTATCAAAAAATCTCTCTAGATTTTTTAGATATCGCGGAAATCGTCAGTACCGATATACTGCATGCAACACCGTTATTTTGGACCCCATTGACTTTAATAGTTTCAACTCATCCAAACATTCTTGTGGTCCACGGAAAAAAGGAAGTCATAGAAATTTACATCATGTGTTTAGGAGAGATAACAGTTTCTTATTGGAATAAACATGAATGTTATTGTTCTTTTGCCTAAACATCAACTTTTCACCCTTATATTACATGAAATCAAAATAGAAACCAGAATCAATAAATTCCTTATGCTTTCAGCCTCTACCCAAAAGACACTGAGAACAATATCACCCAGATCAACCGATGTATTATTAAATAATCTGCTTGATTCTTCTCTTGTCATTTATCTTGCAAATCTCCAGATTACATCTACATTTCTTCTTTCCTCCAGCATTTACTACCCTGCTCCTCTACTACTCTCTTTCCTGGGCTTCCTGTGTGCATTATTTCCCAGAAACGAAATGCCTGTGCTATCAGCTGGTGACTGCAGGAGTCATTATGTAAGTTGCAGTGACAGAGGCCCGCATTAGAGCGCCCACGACCCGCGCGAGAGCCTCTATCACCATAATCATCAACATGCTCCACTGGACTAAACACCCCTGATGCCTCTCAAACTCAAGTTCCCTCTTAGAGTCAATCTATAACTACTTTTCAGTACCTTAAACAAAAACATAACAGCCCCTAGAGATGACAAGTGCTTACCAATGAGCGGTTGATGGTGATGGTGTCTCTCAGCACCATCTTAAGGAAAGAGCTCATTTGAGAACACCGTGCTTCATACAACCTCCCTCCCCCATACAAAACCTTTACTATAAACGGCCTCCCGTATTACACTCAAGGCAAGGACTCCGGTCAACAGAGTGGAGCAGTTATGTAAACAGTTAGACTGGCGTGTTGGGAGACACGTATTCTCTCTGCCACCTCCCTGGAGGCATGGTGCTTGAAGGTCGTTTAATGCTATGGACTGGGGAGAATAGAATGGATGTTTATTAAATCTGTCAAAGTATTTGATTTTCACAGCCCCATTGCAGTTGCTTCTATAGATGATGCATGTTGTGGGCAGGAAACAGAAATGTGGCTTTGGTCAAGTAATATTCTTAAAATTTTGAAAGGGAAAGGTAATTATAACTGGTCTTCTCACAGTGTATATGAGCTCACCAAAATTGTGGGATGATATGACACTGGAATGTTTTGGAATAAACAGTGAGCTAACAGAGCATCGTGTGGATATCAGTTCTTCTGAGAAGTTTTAAACATGTATAGTAGACCAGTCCAAAAGGGCAACTAATCTCAAGGCAAATCATACAAATTTTATAAGGTGGCTAATTCGTACAAATTCATACGACCTCACTTGTGTAGTTTTTGGTAAATTGCACATATTTTACCAACCTGAAGTGGGCAAGCCACCCTTTTCCGACTGAGGACCATGGCCTCGGATTTGGAGGTGCTGATTCTCATCGCAGCCGCTTCATACGCGACTGCAAACCGTCCCAGTGCATGCTGAAGGTCCTGGTCTGAAGGGGCCAACACGACAACGTCATCCGCAAAGAGCAGAGACCCCAAACCTGACACCCTCCGGCCCTTGGCTGCGCCTAGAAATTCTGTCCATAAAAATGATGAACAGAACCGGCGACAAAGGGTAGCTCTGCTGGAGTCCAACATGCACCGGGAAGAAGTCTGACCTACTGCGGACAAACCAAGCTCCTGCTTCGGTCATACAGGGACCGGACGGCCCTTAGCAAAGGACCCCCGACCCCATACTCCCGCAATACCCTCCATAGACCGCCGCGAGGGACACAGTCAAATGCCTTCTCCAAATCCACAAAGCACATGTGGACTAGTTGGGCAAAGTCCCATGAACCCTCTAACACCCTGTAGAGGATATAGAGCTGGTCCAGTGTTCCACGGCCTGGACAAAAACCGCGGTTTCCGAGGTTCCACTATCGGCCGTGTTCTCCTCTACAGTACCCCGGCATAGACTTTCCCAGGGAGGCTGAGAAGTGTGATCCCCTGTAGTTGGAACACCACCCTTCTTAAAAAGAGGGACCACCACCCCGGTCTGCCATCCGAGAGGCACTGTCCCTGACCACCACGCAATGCTGCAGAGGCGTATCAGCCAAGACAGCCCCACAACATCCAGAGACTTGAGGTACTCAGGGTGGATCTCATCCACCTCGGTGACTTCAGCTAGGGTGATGTTCCAGTCCACCTCTGAGCCCTCAGCCTCTGCTTCCTCAATGGAAGACCACGTAGGGGCGGTGATGGCGCAGTGGATAAGACACATGCCTGTGGTGTGAGAAACCCGGGTTCGAATCCACTGTGAGACACTAATGTGTCCCTGAGCAAGACATTTAACCACTAGTTGCTCCAGAGGCGTGCGACCTCTGACATATGCAATTGTAAGTCGCTTTGGATAAAAGCGTCAGCTAAATGTATGACATTTATGTATGACAAAAGATTCGTTCATTTTGATGAACGAGTTCGAACAGGAGAGTTATGAACAGAGCACAGAACAGAGCAAGGCGACCATCACAGAACAGAGCAAGGCGACCATTTGAGCTTAAAAAAATTAAACTTTTGTTGTTGTTGTTTTTTTAAATGAGCGATCGTTTCGCTTGATAAGACCCTTATTCATTGTCTGGAATCGTTTAAAGCCCCTTGAACAGTTTGCAGTTTGCACTGAAACTGTCTTTTGGACCTTGAACCGTTTGGTTACCAGTAAAGTACATTATAGGGAGAAAAATCCTGTAATGTTTTCATCAAAAACCTTAACCAGTTAAAGGTAGGTATTTTTAGGCCTATAGAAAAGTTATAAATATAACATACAGTAAAAAATAATATATAAATAGTAAACTATATAAGTATGATGTTATGTTCACTTAAAAAAACTTACAAGTATAGTTTGCAGTATTAACTACTAAACTAGTTGTTTACTGAGAGTATACTTCAAAGTGTGCTTTCATAAACTAAAAAAGATTTGCAACAAGTATTTGACTAGTAAATTATCAGTATAAGTTCACCTGTAGTTTAGTTGCAGTACAAACAAAAAACTTAGTTGTAAACTACTTGTGTAATATTTTTTTATACACTAAAAAAGTGGCCCAATTTAGTCCAGCGTATTGAAATGGTACACTTTTAGTACATTGATATTAGTGTACTCACTTACATAAAGTATATTTAAAAATATACTTGAACTTTACTTAAGTATACTTCAATTTTTTTTCACATGTCCAATTCGAAAAAGGTATTTCTGTCAGCCTGTTTCAGCCTCTATGATTACTGTAAATGAAACTTCTGCACTGAGCCATGTGCTTTGTGCCTGGGCTGCTCTTAGGAAATGAATACCTCTTCTTTATTCAACAGAGCAGAGCTGCAGCTCATTCACAGTTTTGTGTGTAACTCAGAGGCTGGAGGCCCCTTTACTCAGCAGAGCCAGCGTCTATATTCATATTACTTGAACAACAGGGGCGTCTCCTTTGTGTCTCAGAGGAACATAGCCACACTTCTTAAGGATAGAGAAGATGTCTTTCATATTTAAATGACCCCTTTAGTTTGACTTAATCAGAATGGTCATTCTGGACAGGTGTCCATGAATAATCATTGGCTTAGGTAGGCGTTGCTCACAGAATTGTTGTTCATTTTCAAATACATATGCATACCGTCGTGATAATCAGCACTGCATTTAAATTAGACGTCGTGTGCTATGTCAACTGGCCCTCCAAATGTGATTAAGCTTTCATTAGTTAACAGGTCGGCACAGAGATGTCTAGTCTCAAAGCACTTCCTAAGGAAGCTTTTCATCAGTGAAAGTAAACAAGATTTGATGAACTAAAATGCTGTATCAGATTTTTTTAAAAAACAACAACAACAACAACCCATCATGGCTTCCTTGTTCAAACCACCTTCTCGATAACAAATCTCATTATACATTAAAAATATACCACGTACAGATCTCCAGTGTGCCAGTTTGTACGTTAAAGTACCAGGCTATGTACCATCCCAGCCTGAAATACATCCCAACATGCCCAACACAGAAACATTCAGCTCAACCAATGGTGCTAATTTGGGGCAAGGCTTTCGGTTCACTGACCAATGGCAGTAAGGAAATGATCAGTCTGCCACGGGCACAGAAATGCCCCACCTTTAAACCTCTCCAAAACCTTCTCACTTCAAAGTAAACCCCCTATCCAAATATAATAATCATTTATGTGATCATATGGGTATTTTAATATAGTCTGTAGCACCGGAGGGTAGTGAGGTGCTGATATGAATAGGGATTTGCCCTCCACAGTGAGTCGTGTGAAGAGAAAGTGTGATCCATCACAGTCAGGCTCTTTTCTGTATGTCTATGGGGAGATGAAGAGGCTGGAAACAGAAGCATAGTCTCTCTCTCTCTCTCTCTCTCTCTCTCTCGCTCTGAACACCCAGGGCACTGAGTGCACCACATTCACTCATTACATGCCTGTTAATCCAACTGACCAGTAATTACTGGGCTACATTTGCATACCAAAAAAGCATTGATCATCTAGCGATAGAATTTAGGCATTTAACAATTTAGCTTCATTGAATTTGAATCAATAATTTCATTTTTGTTTAATGGCATAAACTGTATCCAAACTATTTTACTGTGATTTAGCACTGCATGATATATCAGATTCAGCACCATATCAATCATCGGCAGACAGATTTATTAGAATTACAAAACAGTTGTGATGCACAATATTTTTGTGAAAACCATGATATAGATTTTTTTCAATATTCTTTGATGAATTGAATAGAATGGTAATGCACTATTTTAGATTTTAGTGTTACATGTTTATGTATTTGTACAAAATAGTATAGTATGAATAATATCAGCCATTTACAGGTTATCAGCCATAACATGAAAATAATTAGCGACCCACGGTATAAAACACATAGTCTAAGTATTTATTTATAGCCTTGTCTCATGGTAATTCTTTTTATGATTGATTATGAATCTGTGAAATAATGTATGATTGTAGTGGAAATTCAATGCCTTATTATTCAGCTCTGCTCTAAACCTCTTTAGTCAGTCTTAAAGAGTTTGAAGCAAATCTAGGCTGTGAGGAAGCTAAACATAGGTGCCCCATCAGACTGCTGCGCTTTCATGATATCGCTCACTTTCTGAGAGAAACCCCTTAGCGGTGAATAAAGAAAGGGTCTTGAGCAAGAGAGAAAGGCCAGAAGAGCTTGAAGAACTCCTGGAGTGTGCAGTTATCTGGCTTGCTAGCAAACATTTATTTAAAAAAAAAAAGAAGGCGGAAAAGGGTGATGTAGAGTTCTAGACTGTTAGCAAATGGATAATGGAATGAAATGGAATAGAATGCCATTTAAAATATGCCTTCCCTTTGGTTACTTTACTTCATGTATGTCTATTTTTTAAAGATATAAACAAAAAGAAACAAATGCTGAACAGGATAAAGGTTTTGTGTAGTGGAGTCTATCCCAACACAAATCCTTGTTCCTGGACACACAAAGACCTCAGGCTCAACGGTGTCCATAGTGCAGTTGTAATGCGAAAGCGAAATGCATCCAGACAGACGAAGATGGGGGGAGGGGAACAGCCAACCGCAAACGCCTTAACCTAAACCCCACATTCTCACCCCCTCAATGTATCCCTCCTCGATTTATATGAGACGAGACGAACGCAAACCACCTGACCCTGCTCTCCAGACACTAATAAATTAATAGGCTAAATGCTGTTGAGTATGCTATGGTAGCCTATATATGACTGCTACTCGGTAGAAAAGGTTACTTGTATTTCACAGTGGTAGGAAGTAATCTCATTCACAAAGAATAAACAACATAATGAGATTTATAAAAGAAGAAGAAAAAAAAATCACAGCCAAATTTCACCAGCAACAGTCTTTGTTTAACATATCCATCATTTACAAGTTCATAACATAATAAGTAAATGTGCTTACTGTCTATTGGCAAAGTATTTAGAACAATAGCAGTGGGAAGAGGAATACACACAGGAGTGTGCTCAGACAGGTGTATACAGCTCCCTTTCCTGCTTGTGGTGACCCCCTGATGTCTTTTTGGTGGGATGGGAGGGGAGCTTTATGTCCATGATCTGGAGCAGATGGGGCTCCGTCTCTTGCCCACTGACATCTCTGCGGCTAGTCATTGGAACAGATGGGTACTGAGGGATCCTGGGATATTGCTAATCTGCTCCACCACAGCATTTAGAGATGGTGCATCCCCCTCAGTGTACACGCTTATATCGACAAATCAGCTTGAGTTCGAAAAGAGATGAATCATAGAGATAACTATGATTTAGATTGGTGTGAATCCAAGGGCATCGTGCAACCTTTTTTTTTTTTTTTTTTGGTGAGGAGGCACCAGATGCAATTCTTTTTCACTTGCAAGATAAGACACGACCAAAGAAGGGGGGAAAAAAACAATTTAACTTTGTTACTCTACTCATGCAATATCTGTTATAAAGCACAAGTATTCATATGTAATAATTATTTTTAACATGGAAATCTAAAGTTTCTCCACTGACAATGTTATAGGAATAGCATAAGGTAAATGCCACTGAAAAAAAGTACTGAAAAATGCCAATAAGTAGGACAAACCCCTCCTTAAAAACCTGATAAATGTAAATCTAATAAAAGCTGGAATTCTGTCACATGGGAGAAAGCAGCTCTGCACTTCAACAGACAAACAAGAGAGAACAGGACAGCAAATTCCATTGTTATCCATCACTTGATCTTGACTTAATGAATGTGACGCTGTTTTTATAGCCTTTATCTATCTATCTATCTATCTATCTATCTATCTATCTATCTATCTATCTATCTATCTATCTATCTATATATGAAGAGTTCAGATGCAAACGCCTCTAAATGCCATTGCTTGTAAACTTGTATATTTAAGTTCAGTGATTTCACTTAAATGACAATGATAATTACCTATTAATTGTTATTTAAGTGAAATTACTGGAGTTAAATATACAAGTTTGACAAAAATCATCATTAAAGAAGAAAATTTCAAATGGCATTTAGAGGCTTTTGCATCTGAACTCTTCATATATATATATATATATATATATATATATATAGTTATATAGATAAAAGCTATAAAAACAGCGTAACATTCATTTATATTACATATAAAACGGCGTTTATTCACCAGACAAAACGAAATCAATGTGTATCTCATATCAAACAATAAACAATAAAATATGCGTTAAATAAACTTATCTAAAGAATTCCAGATGGGAAAAAAAAAACAATTTTAAACCAAAAAAATGTTGCGTGTTCTGCAACTTGACACTTTTCAATTGTCAATGTATATGTGACGGTTATATCTGTCCAGCAGTTCTCTCCATAGGCCACGAGGAAATTATTCAATCCCTACTTATACGCATTTTAGGACAATATGCAACCGAACCACATAATCGGTCTACTTCACCGTGTATCATCTAGATCGTTAAATTATTATTTTACGTTATAAGTACGTTAGTTTAGCGATGACATGCTTGTGCAGTCATTTAACAGCTCTGACATATTTAATATATGGTCTTATCTAGGTGTCCTGCAAACAAGTCAACGGAGTCTGTAACGTTACACTCTCGAAGCATTGCATCCGAAATAATGCTGCACTCACATTGACCATCAGAGGCAGAATGCTGAGACACCCCGTTGCATATTTGCAGAATGAATGTGCGAACATAACGCTTTAAATGTATTTAGTCACATGAATATATACATTACATACCCACACAAAGAGAAACTACGTGGATTAAACAGTTATTCGTTGGGACAGAATTCCTTGAAGCACAAAATGCACGGTGCATACAGTTCTATTTCGAGACTCGGTTTGCACACATACTCTAAATCAAGCGGAATACAACACATTTTCAAAAAAGAGCGAAAATAATGTTTATAATTACTTACGATTTCAGCGGATTCTGAATGACAGTCGCCATTTTGCCACACTGTAACCTAATATTCCAAATCTCTGAGTTCTTTGGGATCCGTGTGAAAGGAAAGCAGCCAATACGGACCTCAGTGTCCGGCAGTCTGGCCAATACAATACTAGGAATCAGAATCTGGGCGTAGCTTCCAAGAGCTGTCAAAATTATAAAAAATACAAATTTACTTAGATCATTTGCTTGCTTGACTGCATAGATAAAGTGATGCAAATTGCATATATTAATTTTATTATTTTTATTGTTGTTTTTTTACAGTCAGCTACAGAATAAGTGTCTCCTGTAGTCTAAATGAAAACAATTAAAATAAACACTCTATTTTTGGTAGACATGTTGTTAAATTGTTTTATTTATTTTTTACATTTAAATACATCAAATACATTTAATCGTCATATACAACTTTTTATTTTTATTCATTCGTTTAGCAACGACACCCTGAACAGATCCAGAACGAAACCAGCATGTGAAGTGATTGACAGCTCATTATCCAATCACATTAGAAAAGTCTCAGAGGTCCACCATTGAACAGTAAGGAGGCGGGCATTCCCTGCGTCATCACGAGGAAATTGAGTTTCCAAACAGGGAGTTAGCACGAAAGGCAACTAACGTTATTTCAGGTAAGTTTATTATGACTTCCCTTTTTACCTACAGTTTATATGTATTTAGTATGTTATATAACGTACCTAATAAGTTACGTCGATCAATAAAAATGTGAGTTAACACAAATGAACGAGCCACGTGAATGTTCATGATTGTAGTCTTAGCATGTTAGCCCCTTGTTCAACTCCATAACAAATCAGTATTTTTTTTTATCAGTGACCACTGTCTTAATTAATAATGCCCCAAAAATGTTTAGTTTCATATATGTTCTAACACCAAAAATGAATACAAACAGTTTCTTCTTTATTTGAAAATAAAGGTATTCATTCAGATTTAACTAATTTAGCTGATATTCTGGCATGACTCCTGAGAAGTAAGTTAGAAATGAAGCGGGGATATGAAGCTCGAGGCAGGGACCATCACCGACACCAGTCACAGTGGCGGAGGAGACAGCGTTCAGCACACGGTGAGCAGGAATATGGGTAAGTTAACACGGACGGAGTCTGTTCACCTTTCAAATAGACGCTCCTCAAAATGAAACTATGAAAAATTTACTTCCTTCATGCTGTTCCATACCTGTTTGTCTTTTTCTGGGGAAGAATGACAGCCTCGGTATTATTCATTTTTATTGTTTGGAAAAAGACGCAGACAAAGTGAAAGATCAAAGTGATCATGTCCTTCTCCAAGTTCTCCTTTTGTTTCACAGAAGTATGTCATTCAGGTTTGGAACTACATGAAGGTGAAATTGATTTTTGAGTGGACATGTTGCATTTCTAATCACTGCATGTGTTGATACTAAAGTTTTGAAACCCAAAGTAAGCAGTTTTGGCCGTTCAGTTCTATCTCCAGATTTGTATTCATTTTTTTTTTTTAGTTATGCTTGTTTTGTATTTATGTTAGCTGTTACCATCAACAATCATTCATAACATCAGTCCTTTTCTAGGTCTGAGAGGACAGCAAGTGATGCAGGTTCGTCCTCTGCATCCTCATCTGCACCAGGTGAACTTTTACTTTGCATTATCCCTCTGCACATCTTTCTGTTATAGCAGTCAAAAATGATTCACTTAGCCATTAACCATTATCTCTTATAGAGCTGCCAGGATTCTACTTTGACCCAGAGAAAAACCGATACTTTCGTTTGTTGCCCGGACACAACAACTGTAACCCTTTGACAAAAGAAGGGCTCCAGAAAAAGGAAGAAGAGAAAAAGAGAGAAGCACTGCTTGCAGAGGATGATGCTCCTAAGAAAGTGAGCTGGGGATTTTATGTGGACGTTTTTTTGCAGTAAAATCCAGCTGCATTATTTAAAGGGTTAGTTCACCCAAATAATGAAAATTCTGTCAGTATTTACTCACCCTCATGTTGTTCCAAACCTCTATGTGTTTATTTGTTCTGTTATACACAAAGGAAGATGTTTGGAAGAATGTTTTAATCAAACAGATCTCATTCCCCATTGACTACCATAGTAGGAAAAAATACATATGGTAGTCAATGGGGAGTGAGATCTGTTTGATTAAAACATTCTTCCAAATATCTTCCTTTGTGTTCAGCAGAACAAATAAACACGTAGAGGTTTGGAACAACTTGAGGGTGAGTAAATACTGACAGAATTTTCATTTTTGGGTGAACTAACCCTTTAAGAGATATCTTTTGACGTTTTGTTCAAATGCATATCTGTAGTTGGATGGGTTTTGTAGGTAATAAGTCATTGTATTGATTTGTTATCAAACCTATTGAGATGTAATGTTCTCCTTGATTCTTGTTGGTGTGTTCAGAAAGCTCCTAGGACAGGGATGAATTCTGCATTGCTGTTACAGAAGAGACATCTGGGTCTGCTGCCCCCAAGCTCTTATTCTAGGTATTACATAAAATAATGTTTTGTGAATAATTTTTTTTTTCTTCTTTGCTTTTAATTGATATTTTGTAGAAATATATATTCTTTAAAATGAATTTGATCACAAGGCTGTTCTCATTTTGCAGGCTGATCCATGAAGTCAAAGTTAGTGGGATGCAACGTCACAGGCTGGAGGTGCAAAGCTCCAACTCCACCTGCCCGAACACTGACAACTTCCATCTCATTGTTGTAAGCCTCTTGTTTAATGTGAAAAACTTGATGATTTGGAAAGAAAACAATGATTTCTGAGACAACTCCCTCTATTTAAATGTATTCTCAGTGGAAAATAGAATGTTATGCTGAGGTCAGGAATCTTGAGAACAGTCAAGCCATTCTTTGGTTAGCTGTGTTTTGGATTGGATTGGATTAGCCTTTATTGTCTCCTAATGGAGAAATTCATCTTTGGCCTTCAGGAAACAGATGCAACACAGTATACATTATACATAACACATAACACACAAACATGAATTACAGATTATATTAATGTTAAAAATTAATGTCACACCCGACATGATTAAACATAATTAGTTTCACACTTAAATTCTAACCCACACACCCTAGTTGATCGTTCAGTATTTTAATAGAGAGCGGTACAAAAGAAAATTTAAACCTATTTAATCTGCAGTTTGGTAACCTGTACCTTCTGCCTGAGGGCATCATCTCATACTCACTGCATAGGACGTTTTCATGGAAAAGGGGTTGTTGGCAGGTGTTACTGGTGGTTTTGGCCTCCAGTTGTCTATTATTTGTAAAACTAGCCAGAAGGAAGATTAAGCTTTGGCAGGGATTGTATTTTACAGTTTGACCGTTTATTTTTTATTTTTTTTATTTTGGATGCACCTTATTAGGCAGATTCGGCTTGTGAGAGGGTTTTCACAGTGAATGACGTGTCGCACGGAGGCTGCAAGTATGGCATTATGAATTTCCATGGCTGCAAAAAAGGCTCTCTGTCGGTGGAGATGTGCGATAATCTTTATTTTACTAACCGCAAGGTAAGCTGTGTAGTTTAAAAGGAATTCTTTCCACCATTGAAAAACAAAACAAGATGTTTTTGCAATAGTGATTTCGTAATGAACAAATGTAATTTTGTTTCAGGTGAACTCTGTATGCTGGGCCTCTGTGACGCATACAGACTCGCATGTTCTGTATCCTTCAAACGTTTCAGATTCTAGAAACTAAAGCTTCAATTTTGTTTGAGATCTATTTTGAAGCTGTAGATCTGTATTGTGCTTTTGCTAGATACACATTAACATTGTATTCAGTTTTTAGGAATTTTCATAACCAGTTCTTAAAATAAATAATCTTTAACATTGTTTGGAAGATGAGGGCTTCAAATACCATATGCTTATGAAATGCGAGTATTGGCATTTTCCTTTTAAATTTCCTTTTAGAGTATGTTTACTATGACTTTTATTGTTTAATGTAAAGTATTTATCTTTGTGAAATACTTTGAATGGGTGCCAAATGATAACTCTTTGAATGAACCTGCGCATCATATTTCACTACACTAGTCACTAGTGCATTTTCAGATGAGCATACCTGCATGTTTACTCTAGTAAATCCAATTAATTAAATACCAAATAGTCCCTAATTGGTAAGGAAGTGTTTCTTGACAAGTGTTTTCAGGTTGTGTTTGGTGGGCATTTCTCAGACGCCAGGCTGTGTAAGCTTATTACCTGCTTCTCTTTTCAGCAACTTCAATCCAGGTTCAAATATTTACCTTTTGAGTCTCCCAAATTTTGAAATAGACATTTATTTGGTTTCCCTGTATCATGATGAAATGACTTGGCTTCTTTTTCTTCTTTAGATCAACCAGGGATGCTGTGCAGTTTTAAGATCTCCACAGCTTGGTCTTGCGCATGGTGTCTCAACCCACAGGCTGATAAAACCTTCAGCACTGGTGAGTTCTTGAGTATGTATATTTGTATGAGTTTGTATAGATCTCTGTGTCTGCAGTTGGAATGAATATACACTATACCGCTGGCTAAGGTTTTTTTTTTTTTAAATGTTTTAAGACCATGGCTGCATTTATTTGATCACCAATACAGTAAAAACATATTTTAAAAAAATATTGTTATAATTTAAAAATGTATTAACATATTTGAAAATGTCATTTATTCCTGTGTCGGCAAAGCTTAATTTTCAGCAGTCCTTACTCCAGTCTTCAGTGTCACATGATCCTTCAGAAATCATTCTAATTTGCTGATTTGGTGCTCAAGAAACATTTATTATTATTTGAAAACCGTTTTGCAGCTTAATATTTATGTGAAAACTTTGATGCATTATTTCAGGATTCTTTGAATAGTATTTATTTGACTTAATTTGTTTTATAAATGTCGTCTTTAATGTCACTTTTGAGCAATTTGATGTATCCTTGCAGAATATATAAATTATATTCATTTCTATAAGAGCTCAAACTTTTGAACAGTGGTGAATATGTAGGCTATATATTTTTTATATGTACACCTAGGCCTTTCTCGCCGAGTGATTGTTACGGATGCTGAGACTGGACGCAGAGCAACGTACCTCGCTGGAAGTGATGTTCTAGCTCAGCAGTTTGCCCTAAGGGTGAGAAGAGAGCATTGCCTGAAAAGTGAAAGTTCACTGTGTTTAAGTCAGGGCCATGGCGCAGTGGGAGTACACATGAAGTCCAGCCATATTACCATATATAATCTCTCACTTTTCAGTCTCTCCCAGTTTGACTATCATTTAAAGGGTTAGTTCACCCAAAAATGAACATTAACAGCATCCGAGACTGACACGGAAGAGATGAATTTGTTGAATAAAGTCGTTATTTATTGCACAGAAATTATTCTTGTCACAAAATTAAGGTAAAATCAATCACTGTAGTCACTTGGACTATTTCAACAATGTCTTTACTACCTTTCTGGGCCTTGAAAGTGGTTATGACATTGCTGTCTAGGGAGGGATCAGAAAGCTCTTGGATTTCATCAAAAAATATCCTAATTTTTGTTCCTAAGCTGAATGAAGGTCTTACAGGTTTGGAACGACATGAGGGTGAGTAATTAATGACAACAGAACGTTCATTTTTGGGTGAACTATCCCTTTAAAGGTGCTCTTAGTTATTTGTACCTCTTTAAAAATGTTAACACATAAAGAAATTAATAATTTGTAATAATTCCTGCATCCAAGCCACTTAAGTGTCAGAACAAGTCCAAGATGATAATGCAACATAAAACTTGAGAGTAATTTTAAATGCATAATATCCCTAAATACAAAGTTTAAGCAGAATTATGATTATAATAATAAAGAAAATTACTTTACAATAATGTCATAATAATAGTTAATGCATTATCTAATAATGAGCAATGCATTTGTCACAGTATTCATGAATATTGTTAACCTTAGTTTATAGAAATGCAACTGTTCATGTTAGCTCAGGTTCGTTAAATTACTATTAACAAATACAACTAAGTGTACAGCTGTTAACTAATGAAATTAACAAATGGATCCTTACTGTAGATTTTAGGTTTGATTTAAATTTTTTTTTATTTATTTTTTACTTTTTTTGCAAGGAATCTATTTTCTTGGCTCTAGAAATTAACATTCTGTACAGGAAAGTTTTGGTAATTTTATACATTTTAGTTATGCACGTGAGCAAAGATTTATGTGGGACACTTGTGTGATGAATCTCATATTTTAGGCTCCGGTGCTGTTCAACGGCTGTCGCTCTGGAGAGATCTTCAGCATTGACCTGCGTCAGCGTGACAGGGGTCACAGTCACGGTTGGAAGACCAGCCGCTTCTACCAGGAGTCAGCCATCACCTCAGTCCACCTGCTACAGGATGAGAACTACCTCCTCGCTTCTGACATGCTGGGCAATGTCTGTCTATCATAAACAACTACCAACCATCATGCTAATATAGGTTCAGCTAATAACATTTACAGCACTCAGGTATGAATTATCCAATCTTTATTCTCCCTTCATATCGTCACTGAACAGATTAAGCTGTGGGATATCCGTGTCAAGCGGTCCGTCAAACAGTATGAAGGACACCACAATGAATACGCCTATCTACCCATTCATGTCAATGAGCCAGAAGGATTGCTTCTTGCTGGTACATCTTTTTCATATAACCCACATATGATCATGTAGTTCAGTTGTTTTGCAATGCTTATACCACGTCTCCTGTGTACCGTTCGCAGTGGGTCAGGACTGCTACACCCGGCTTTGGAGCCTTCGTGACAGCCGTCTACTCAGGACGATCCCCTCGCCTCACCCTGCAGGGAAGGACTCAATCCCAAATGTAGTGTTTTCCTCCCAGCTGGGTGGTAGTAAAGGACTTCCTGGACTCCTTATGGCTGTTCGTCATGATCTGTACTACTACTCTTACAACAAAGACTATCAGGATGGGCTGACACTGCAGGGTCAGTGCTAATATTTACGCTATGAAAACAAGTACAAGGCTGCTGTGGAAAATTCTGTTGTCATTTTTATTGTCATTTTATTTTATTTGGTCATTTTACTGGCCAAAAATGTTGCCATTTATACCATCTGCCTTTTTTAAAAGTAATATATTGATTCGAAAAAAAAAAAATATAGTCCCATATAGCCACTTGAAACATACCTCCTAAAAGTGCAATTTCATTGTTTATGGAAAAAAAAAAAGGATTTTACTTGAATTATGCTGGGACTTTTTTGTAAAAATATGAGGGAAATTGTTCTGAATAAATCCAAAGTTTGTTTTTCTGTAGTTTGAATCTCAACATGAATTTATCTGTTTTTGTTCAATCAAAACCCCATTGACTTTCAGTTATTAGGCCAAAAAAAAGAAAAAATCTATAGAAGAAAAAAGTCATACTGTTTTGAATTGTATCAACATGAGGGTGAGTAAATGACACAATTTCTAGGTGAACTGTCACTTCAATCACTATAAGGACAGCACTTACTCATTTTTATACTGTATGTAAGCCACACTCTTAGAGGTACTCAAGTTTAATTTAATTAGCATACAAGGTGGAAAGAATATAAAATGATATTCATGTTTCTTATGTCTGTGTCAGTCATGGTCAATCATCCACACATGCCTCACGGAGTCTATAATAACCTTATTCTACATAATGAGTGTTCGATTGGCCAAGAAAACCATTTTACTGACGGCGATCATAACGCATACCAGGGGCTAAATAAGAGCAACCACCATATAATTGCATGAGATTTATGAGAATTGGCATCTCTTGACAGATAATGCAGAGCCACATCATTTGTGCAGTTTCATCACGGCTTTGTGTTAAGAGTAACTATGCAGTTTGATTCGGCAACCGTGGTAGTGATTCTTTTAAAACTTAAAAAAAAAAAAAAAACTTCCTCCTCGAGTACACACATTTAAAATAAATGATAAATAAGAAATTTAAATTATGCTGAACAATATCAGATAGTTTACCATGATCATGTGAGATCAGATTCATACAAGGCAGCAAATAATTAAAAGAGTAATTAATCTAAAATGTACACTTTTTTTGAGGGTAAAGGAATGCAAAACAATATGGACAATTTTGTATTTTAAAAGCAAATTGACGGGGTAAATGTTTAGTAAAACTGAAAATTGAGCATCACAGTACGGTAAATAATATTACTAATAGTTGTGCACCAGTCTAATGTCTCCTGTAGAGGCCTTATGTTAGCTGCCTTTAACCACAGGAGGGTCCATACGGATCTGCAGCCATAGAATTCGAACGTCCATAATTCATATCTTGCACATTTAACACTTTCTATGACATTTAAGCCCATTCTGCAGGTTTTCCTGAAAAACTTTTGTTCCACCTGGGCCTGCCCACAGGTAACGTATTGCATGGTAGACAAAGGATTGTCAAAAGGTCTGAGATACATTTATTTTCCTGATGGATTTAACCTCTGAAAGAAGAAAATACATAGGCTAATACATATGTTGAACTGTGAACAGCTCATGTAGAGTTGAAGAGCATGACGTGAATGAAATGTTGGGATAAAACGCAGAGATGTTCCTCTTGTTTTCAACAACCAATAGGATTTATCGGTTTGAGAGTAGCACTTCTTCCTTCCCAACCTGTACTGAAGCACTGTGGCCACATATGGGGGTGTCTTATAATGCGGAGAGATGTCCCCGTTTTGCTAGAGCTCTCCAGATTTTTGGTTGCAGGTGACGCACACCCGCACAGGATGGTCCCAACCCCTGGAGGGCACGGCCCGGCGATCAGGGGAGCAGTCGTTACATACTCCTTGTCCACATGCACGGCAGTGATGGATAGAGAGACGGGCGTTAAACTCGCGCTGGCACTGGGAGCAACAATGGATGTCTTGGTCAGGGACCCAATATGCTGGACGGGCGGCATCTTTCACCAGACCTAGTAAATACACAGGCACATTTGATCATTTGTGTATGCTGATATTCCAGTGCAAGTAAGTAACTATGATGAAATTAAACTGCTTAAAACTAAAGATCACATAACAGATTAGTCAAACAAGCCAAAGGTTTAAAATATATATATATATATATATATATATATATATATATATATATATATATTAATAATACTGTATATCTCCTTAATTATAAAAAAACGTTATAATAGATTGATACTGTATTTCCATATTAGTATAATTAACATGTCATGTTAACCATTTTCATGGGCTCCTAAAACTGAAATGCAGTGAAGAACTCACCAAGAGGGATGTCTATGGCAGTGACTACCGCTCCTAATGTGTTCTGAACAGCTTCTCCCACCTTCCTGGCAATCAGAGTCCCACCTTCTTCCTCTTCCAGCGCTGCATCCAACAGTTCTGTGTGAGATCATCATTTTTATATTATTGATATTATGAATTGAAATAATTTCATTCACAACATGTTGCAACTGTGTCTTATCCTAAGTTTGCAATACATTCAAAATGATTGAAACCAGTAAATCAGTATTTTTTATTGATTTCATTGATAAAGGTATCAGACACATTTGCATAATTGCACAGTAGGCTATAATAAAACAATATATATATTTTTTAATTTTGAAAGGTTTGCAGTATGCACTTTATATTATATACTAAAATAAATTATCCATCTATCCATCTCTCTCTCTCTCTCTCTCTCTCTCTCTATACAGTATATATATATATATATATAAGAGAGGGAGAAAGAGAGAGAGACTACTATAAAATAATAAATATATTTTGAATTGTAATGATATTTCACAATATTTGTATAATATTTTTTTTAATAAATAAATGCAGTTTTGGGGAGCATAAGAGACTTCTTTCAAAACCTTTTTTTAAAACCCCAAACTATTGAACAGTAGAGTAAATATAGCGTGTGAATATATATATATATATATTGTATATAATTAATATACGAATTATTGACTATGATCTAAAATGTTTCTGTCTGCCATTCAATGTGTAGTATACCCTCTGGGATGCCTCTGTCTTTAAAGCAGGCATCACAGACCCGCACAGGTGCCAGGCCCCAGCCTCTCTCAGGGACTGGTCGTGTTTTAGAGGAGCAACCATCACAGAAACCTTCTCCACAGGCCCGACAGTGGTGCTTTGTATCATTATCCTGGAATCCCTCTCCACATTTATTACATCTCTGAAAAAAAATATATACTCTTTCTTCAGTAAAGACTTCTCTTCATTTAAAAGGTAAATTAAAAAAAGAACCTAACATTAAAACTCACAAGGATGAGAGAATTGGGCTTCCAGTAAGTAGGAGCAATCTGGTCTGTTAACCAGGCGGTGACGGCTTTGGCAGGCTTGACGCTTAGCTCTGAAACAGACTGAGCCATATAGTTCACACCATCCAGCAGCCTCTGCGCAGCATTGTTGTTATCCTTCAGGAATCCATCAGACTGAGACAGAAATGTGAAAGTGAATAAAACTTCACTATTGAAATGGAGGAAACATAGGAAAAAAACAGCTCACCCCTGGCCAGACATGTTGGATCTCAGTCCGAACCACTGTATCAACAGGGTCCTGGTTCCCATACCAGTATTGCCTACTTCTATATATCACAGAGCAGTTTGGACACTCAATCACATATCTGCAAAGAAAAACCCCAACTCAGTCCCATGTCTAAATGAACTGAAGTAAATGCACCTCTGTACAACTATAATCCAATAACACCACTCACCCGGACCAGGCGTATATGGCCAAACCAAACCAAGGAGAGTCAGAGGATGCCGTCGTCTTTGGAACCACAATCACCTCTTTGCCACTCTCATAACAAGCCTGGAATAGCAGGTTAACACATCATGTCAGACCTGGGCAGTCAGAGAATTAGTATAGCTGGTAAGGTGAGGTCATGTGTTGCATTGTTTAGGACCGACCTTGCAGGTGTAGATGCGATTATCGTAGTGGGCTGAATAGCGGCAACGGTGTTTAGCCTCATGCGCCACACCCTCTCGTAGGTGATTCATGCTGTTTTTACAGCCTGAGCTAAAAAAAAACAAAAAAAAAAACAAAGAATTAGAATTACTTCTGTGAATATATGTAATTCAGAACCGGCTTCAGTATGGTGTACATGCAAGGAATTTTCCACCTGTATTACAAAAGTCAAAACTAGCATAGTCACACATCTAATTACTAGTTTAGCAAGCTGAGTGGCGCTACACGAACTTTTTTTTTATTTTAGTGATTTGATCAAACCAATTTTTTAAGTGTAAGTAAATTACTTAACTGTAAAAAATAACTTTAGGAGCTAAAAATATAAGGTAGGTGACGTGTTGACATCATAGCTAAACATTTGGCAATCTAAAAATATATACAAATATTAATTTTACTTGCTAAAAATTGTTGCTTCAAATTCCTTTAAAAGGTTTGTCCCTTAACAGGCTTCAAAGGGAACAAGTTCTATACATCCCCACCCCTTGCAAGGTGAGGTCATTTAATAAATATTTTGTCTAAATTGTTTTTTTTTTTACCATATTTGAGTTCAAACCCGATACTGTCTAGGTCTTTGTCGGAAAGAATCGAATTGCTAACTTATATTTGATATCCACAACATTACCATTCAAATGTTTTGAAAGATATAATTTAATTCAGCAAGGGTGCATTAAATTGATCAAAAGTGACAGCAAAGATATTATATAAAAAAAAACATTTCTATTTTAAATAAATGCTGTTATTTTGAATTTTCTATTAAAATTGGAAACAATATTAGTGTTTTTACTGTATTGTTGGTCAAATAAATGCAGCCTTAGTGAGCATAATAGAGTAGAGTATGTACTTAATAGTGAGAGTCAGGAGCAGCTTACCCACAGCTGAGGCAGATGCTAGAGCAGGTAAAGTATTCATCTGGAAAGAAAGAGTTGCTTGCCAGATGCTCATCAGGAATGTCTCCACTGAAGCATTCACTCAAAGCCTTGTGAAAAAGAGCTTCATCATTAGCTTGATACAATACATTTTATAACTGAAAAATAGAGTCTTATGGAATATTTCAAGGCCAGTGATCAGGATTTGTAAGCAGCCATGTGAGGAAAACGACCTTCTCAATAGGTTACAAATTAAATAGAAAAAGTAATTCAAACCTACACTTCCACCCTTTCATGTCATTGATGAGTTAAATGTGTGATTGAGTTTATCAATGACAAAAAAATGTACCTGCAAGGCCTTGTAGATGACACCGGCAGACCGTGGAGATCGTGTAGTGTTGTTGTCTAACTGCTGCTCCACGCTACGCAGCAGCCCGCTGAAGTCAGTCGGGGGGTTGTGGGTGCGGGTGCCCCGGTACTGAATAGAGCTGAATGCTTCCGGAAAGAGTCCAAGCTTTCTGAAACGTTCCTGAAGAAGCCGCTCGGCTGATTCTGATGGCTTATCTATGGTACACAAGACAAAAGCATTCATTATTTTGCATACTTCATCTATTTTCAATGTAATTTCTAACCTATTGTTTTGTGAATAGGACAGCAAAGTGGAAAGCATCCAAAACTCAGTAAACTGACCTGAGCCTAATAACTTGGTGTGGACTGTCTCATGAAAGATTATAACAGCAGGACCCAGAGTCGAAAGGGGCACATCCAAACCACAGCGGGCAGTCGTAGCTTTCAGCTCCTTCGTAAAATGCTTTAGATACGCATCTGACGCATCCCCGAGAAACTTGAAAAGATCATCATGGAGCCGGTCAGCATGTGTCCGATAGATGACCAGGTCAGACACTGCAAGCACCTTCAGGAGGAGGCGGGTTCGCTGTCCTTGGTTAGCTCCTGCTCCCAGGAGTCCCTCTGTGTCAACAACCACCACTTTATGAACAGGGTCCATTGCTGCCCACACCCCAACGGTGCAGGATTCCTGGGTTGGGGATGTCTGGAACACTTCACGACCCAGAAAGAAAGTGTGATTGAGGGTGTGGGATTTGCCCTCTCCAGTATTGCCGAAAATGGACACCACCTTCAAGAGCTCCTCAGCCCTGCAGCCTAATTTCCTCACAAACTCCTCCTCATCCTTCAGCTGTTCCGGTTAAGGAAATAAACATAAGTCATATACTTACGCAATATCACACAGTAACATAAAACAATAAGCCAACTTGTAGTTTGAAAAGAAAAGAAAGCATGATGCAAGTGGTGCTCACTGCAGAGCCAAATGATGTCCAACTCCTCCTCTCTGGACTTTATGGGATGTGATTGGTGTGATCTAGCTCCACCTGTTATGTCCAGCGAGGGGGAACTGGACATCAAATGGGGGGTTGCTTTAGGGTGAAATCGCATTCCAGGGAGAGGGTTCCCCATTGGCTAAAATCACGTTCTTTTTGAAAGAAAACCAGAAAAGCTACACTCCGGAACTGATCTGACCAATCACAGCCCTTGCAGTCTGCGTTGCTTCGACACATAGTTAAAATTATATGGAGGTGCACATCATCGAGCTATGGCGGAGGGACCTGCGGGTGTACGGTACGCCTACGATTCAACGCAGAAGCATAACACAGGGTTTAGGTGTTGTTGGTATTCTAGCTCCACCCATTAGGCCCTAATTAAATTCACTACTCCTCACTTGACGTGTAGCGAGGCGGAGCTAGACTTAAGCTCCACCCATTTGCTCTGCAGTGAGCATCATCCTGGAGTCTTTTTTTTAATGGGGTTTTGGTTAAATGGCTGACATAAGGTCTGTGGTGAACACAAGCTCAAGGCACTTTCACGTTTTATTCTACAACATACATCAATATTCCCCCACTCGTGATTTTTTTTAAGCTGTTATGTGCCTTGAATAAGGCAGTTATGGCTAAATGGAAGTACAAAGGCTGTCGAGGAGATGACGCCGAATAGGTCAGCTCAGTTGGCTTATAAAGCACTATTATGGTTATAATTGTGCACTTACAAACTATCCTAACTCAAACGTTCTGGGAGAACTGAAAGAGTTACTGTAAGCTTGGTGGTTGTGATGTAGAATTCATGGGACCGTGGTGTTGAGTTTATAGCCTACCTTTAGCTTTTTGCTTCTGACGACTGCATTTGGGCTTCAAAATTCATAAAGGTTGTCATGGACAAAACCACAGCGTGATGCTAACAGCCAGTTGGCCTACAAATTGACGTCACACCAGCACCACTTTATTTGGGCCAAATGGGTGGAGCTAGAATATCCAACCACACCCTACACCTCTATCCCTCCACCCCATTAGACATCCAGAGAAGAGGAGCTGGACGTCACTTGATTCTGCAGTCAAGTACCACTTGGAGCAGCCTCTAACAGATGACTTACCTGCATGTCTTCCTTTTCATCCACCAGAAGAAAGCTGATGACTTTCTCCAGTTTAGCTTTCAACGCATCCAGCTGTTCATCCCCAGTGCTGCAGTTCTTCTCCGCGGGTTTACAGGGAGGGTAGGCAGTGATAGGGTGCTTTCTTTTACTGACCCCGCTGTGAGTCCGCTTTTGACAGTCCAAACACAGGTTGATTTTACATCCCTGACAGCGGACCACTGCTCTCAGCCGACCCCCGTTCGGAATCCCACCGTCTCCTTTACATGCATCGCAGTAGGGTACGTGGCCAGGTGCGATTCGGATCCTGTCGTGGTTCCTCATGCGCTCCTGGCGGTGGAGCTCCAGCTCGCAGCGCATACACTGCAAGCTGCCGCATTCATCGCACTCGAAGGCGGCCTCGTCAGAACCACCGCAGGCGTAACTCTCCTGACAAACCAGGACACCGTTCAACCCCTTCTCCGCTGGAGAGCCCTGACCACTCATTATTATACGTCTAACTTAAATATAATAGCGAGGTAGCACACCGAAATGAAACAACCGAGTTTAAAGTACTAAAAGCTCTCTGTAATTATACCGACTGGTTATCCCTCAGAAAGTTGTACCAACTAACTTACAGCAGAGACCAAGCTAAATCAACAAGGGATGTGATGAATGATGCATTTGAGTTCTTCTTAAACGAAATATCTTACTCGTTTGCCTTGAATTTCATTGGAATTCTAAATGTGTTGTCAAATTATGACACTGGCTTAAAATCAAATATTCAATATGAACTATAAATAGATCAGTTGACATCCGTATAGCACTGGCACTAAGTCAGACTTAAGTCTAGCTTTCTGGCTGATGTAAAAGTGACCAAGCAGTCTAAAGTGTCTAAAGTCACAAACTACAATCGAAATGTATTTATTGACAGACGTAAACACTAATAAAACATGCAGCTACATTCGAGTATTGTTATCGTCCAGGGCTTTTGTTACTCAAGCTAACTAAGATTAGCATACGTCTATAAAATATCATCCAATTTCAGAGACAACAGATACTAGGGGGTTAGAAATATGATTTCTGCAGCTGAATTAATTATTATTTAGTATCGTACAGACTGTCCTTAAAGTATGTTCACCCAACAACACATTGATCAACACAGCTTTGACCGAACAAAACAAGCTGATTTCGAGCCAGAATCGCACCGCAGTCTTCATCAAATAAGCCGCTGAATTCCCTGAAACATCGCACACGACAACGACTCTTTAATAAACACAAATTAATAAGCCAGTTAATGTCAAGATAACTGTTTTTCCCCACCAGCTTGTAAAACGATTCCACTCCCCGGTAGATTCGGGTGAATGTTGTTGCCAGGTCAGATCAGCTGATCGGCTTGTTTTCACTGTAGCTGCAGTCGAAGGTTACCAAACGCAATGCCAGATGGGAAATAGAGTCCATTCTTTACAAGCAACATTTACTACATTTATCATGATGACATGAATTTAGTTTAAGTTTAAGCGTTAGGACAAGGAGAGGTCTGGTCGACAGATATTATGATAAAAAAGAACATGCTATGCTAGCTATGCTAAAGTTTAAAGTGCTTTCTCTTTTTCACAAGGTTCATGTTCACTATATAAGTCATTGACATTGTAGTATGTTCAGGGTAGACAATATTTGAAAAGTGAGGATCTGTGCCAGACATACAGACTTTCAAATCATTATTGAGTTGGTTGTGAAAATTCAACATGATAGCCTACATAAATCTTGTTCACAGGTTATTTTTATTATTATTTATTTATTTTGAAAACGTAGGCTATTTTAAAGAAATGGTTGACACCCACAATGTAGCTACATTACAACCATGCTCTCAAGGTAATTTAGATCCTTCCTTGCTACAACCCAATTAACTGCCCATCTCTTCTTCAGCCTCATTTTCATTCACGTAAAATCAAATTATAGCAAAAAACAAAAACAAAAAAACAAAAAACAAAAACAAACAAAATGGCCCATTATATATTATTATATATTATATATTATTATTATTATACAGTAGGTAAAATAACAATTTAGGTCAACCACGATTCTCCTCCAAACCCCAGTCCAGTAGGTGGCGGAAATGCATCTTTATATGAAGTTGCCACCGCCATACTGTAAGAAGAAAATTTCATTGCTTGTTGACAAATGACACACAAAGCTAGTTAAAATCAAGTCCTCATTCACATAATATTCTGACAGCGAGATAACTATGTCTGGGGAAGAGTTCACAGACATAAATGGCAACTCGATTTCTTTAGACTGCCAAACTCACTCCGGTTTCTGCAGAGAGTTTACTGTCACGTCACCGAAACTGTCTATGCGCAAGGTGATGGTGTGCACCTGCTTTATATGGTTATTTGCTTATGCTATATTTTTCTTCACCGAGGTAAGAACGTTTTATAATGCAAATAATATGAACTCGTAAGCATATTTATATTACTAAAATAAGATTGTAATACTGACTTTTGTTGACTTTTATTAATGCCTAGAACACTGCTGTCCTGTCGAGTGCCATCATCCTCACGCTGGGTGGGATGATGATTCACATTCATTTTGTAAAGGTGGACCATGAGACTCTTCTTATAATCGGCTCCCTCGGTATCCAACTGTCTTCATCTTACGCATCTGGACGAGAAAGCACGACCTTCATTGAGATGAGCAAGCTGAAAGACATTGTCATCAACGAGGCCGTTTATATGGTAAACAAACTATTTGACTCTCGCGCATGATGGACTTTGTTATCTAGAAATCATGTCAAATCAAAATCATGTGTAAAAAATAATCACTTCTTCTATGTTTCCACCTCAGCACAGCATCATATACTATCTGTGCATTCTGATCAAGGACCCGGCAGAGCCTGAGACTGTGACAAGCGTAGTCCCTCTATTCCAGGTATGAAGCAGCTGTATAGGAATCACTCTGTGATGCTGTATGAAAGGATGGCATCTATAAATGCCCCATTCATTCATTCAAATTAACACTTTGCATTCTTCCGTCAGAGTTCAAAGCCTCGGCTGAATTGTTTGGTTGAAGTCTACAGAAGCTGTCAAGAGATTCTGGCAGAGACTAGATGACGCAGAGGTAATGGTTCATGTTATGGCACATGCATATTATACATGTTTTACATAACTGGCATAGTTCTGTCTGTGTCTGTGTTTTATGGCTCTATTTCTTTTACTCACCAGAGTCTTCCTTTGAAACAGGATAAAGATTGGAAAACCAGACCATAAGCGTATTGTTGGTAGTATTTGTATTGTTAACTACACTATATCTTTCTGTTACTTATAATAGTTTGTTAGATACATTTTCCATCCACAAACTCTAATTTAATATTTCTTTTATTATTTTTCTATATTAATTTTACAGTTAAAATTATATCCGTTGGTTTTTCCTCACTGTTTCTGACCTTAAATTGCCACTAGAGGGACATGTGTACCAATTTGTGGAAACCGATACAACATTAGTATTTTAAATATGAACGAGTTCCAATTTGGTACAATTAGTCAACATGAACCAAGAATGAGCAATACTTCACATTTATTGCTCATTGAATACTTCACATTCAATGAGCAATACTTCACTTCTACACCATTAATTAGCCATAGTTAATGTTAATTTCAACATTTATAAATTTTTTTAAAATCAAAAGTTGTGATTGTTACCATTAGTTAATGGACTGTGAACTAACATGCACAATGAACAGCTGTATTTTTATAAACGAACATTAACAAAGGTTAATAAATTCTGTGAAAATACATTGCTCATTGTTACTTTGTTAGTCAATGCATTAACAAATATGACCTTATTGTAAAATGTTACCATTATATGACATGTGTTTATACTAAAGAGTCAAGATAAAAGCTGTTTTAATTAAATTATAATTTCAAATCCTGATTTGATGAATTGAAAAAAAAAACCTGAATAAATTATGAATAAAAAACATGATGAATAAAAAAACATACAGAGATTTTATTTTAAAGGAGTATAGAGAATCAATGCATTATTCAGCTATTAAAGCAGATCTTATTTGGCCACCATTGTTGTGGGTCATTTAAGGGATTATTCTAATCCATTTCATTCGCTTTTTGGCGGGTCAGCATTTGATTGTGTTCCAGTTTTTGTCAGGATATCTTGTTATCCAAAGCAGTTTATGTCTGAGAGCTAGCATACAGGTTCAACTCACTAACTGGATGGAGTGAGTTTATTTTATCTGAGCTCTTTTGCAGAATTCAGAGCACCACCATAAATTACATACCGTAGTTGAATCAATAATTTTATTTTAATAGTTTAAATACTGTAAATAAATACAGTATTTCAAGAGGAAATATATATTGTTTTTACCTGTACAGAGTAAGAAGGCAAGTGAACCTTTATCAGTTAGTATTTCTTGGGCACAGCTGTTATGAACATCCATCACACTAGATCTTACTCTCGTCTGTTATTTTATGGACCACAAAACTATTTTTTGTTGTTGTTGTTTTGCTGTGTTTACCTTTTCCTATGATTCCACTAACTGTTACATATTCTGAGGAACTGTTTTCCATGCCACCTCTGTGTTATTTAAATAGTCTGCAATTTCCTTATAGGAACTCGCTGCCTGTTGCATAGACAAGGGTTAAGAGTCGTTATTCGAGTTTACCCGTTTGGGAAAAAGAAAGAGAAACCACCCATATTTATTTGAGCTCATGCTGCTTTGTGTTTACACACAGTGAAACATTCCCTTTACTTTTGAAAACAACTATCAACAGTGATTAAGAACACAGATTCCCCTCTAACTTTTGCTTAAATTAATACTCTGTGTTCAGTACTTAAATGACAGCATGTCTGTTGATTGCCACAGAAAATAATTTCAAAAAAAGCTAAAGCTAAAATCTGAGTTAGTGAGGCAATCTGGTGCGGAGTGAATGTAACTACGCTCTTTAGAAGAATAGAACCTTAAAAGGTTCCATCAGCGCTACGTATTTGGAACCCCTATACATGTATTTATGAATGCATGTGAATGATCACACAATTCAAGATATGGGGGTTAGAAGATGTATGTATTTATATAATTTTATGTAGTTAATCAATATCACACGAAGAGTGCCATTTCAGTGTTTCTCCTCCAAAAATCAGCATGATTAAAATGTGATTAAGTTACTACAACAGTTTAATAAACAATAATTTAATTACGAGTCGACTACAAAATGTTGCAGAATCATGAATGAATAATAGCCTATGAAGAACCTTTGTGCCAAAAGGGTTCTTTTTTGTCATTATAGAAACTTTTTTTTAGCATAAAAGGTTCTTTGGAGTTGAGTAAAGAACCCTATGCTTCATAAATAGAACCCCAATGAACCCTTTTTTCTAAGAGTGTATAGTATAGCCACAAGATGCGAACAATATTTGTCTTATCATGACTATAAAAAAATGCTTACTTTTCTGTCTGAATTTATACAAAATGCATTTGAAACAGTTATATTGTGATTTTTTTTAATTACAATTTTACATAACTGTTCTCTGTTTTCATATATTGTAAAACGTGTGTTTTTCT
This sequence comes from Pimephales promelas, assembly GCF_016745375.1. The sequence goes on along the minus strand of NW_024121432.1, from coordinate 14,820,178 downwards.
GTGATGGCAAAGCTAAATTTTTTACATTACATCTAAATTTACATTACATTACGTTACATTAATCAACACAAACAGAAATCATTCTAAAATGCTGATTTGGTGTTCTAGAAACATTTCTTTGTATTATTAATCTTGAAAACAGTTGTGCTGCTTAAAGTTTTTTGCAAAAGTGTCTATACTGACACTTCAGGTCAATAATAGTATTAATTCCTTTCAAAAAATATCTTGAAAAACTTTGACCCCAAACTTTTCAATGGCAGTGAATATCCAGTTTACAACTTTGTTCCCACAGCAACCTAAAACAACCATAAAAATTACTAGAACGGCTTTACAGCTCAAAGAAGTTTTAACCAGAAAAAGTAATTTTATAAAAATCTAAACTTTGAATCTTTCTGTTGGCTCTGTTTTTAAATCCTGCATTGGCCCCTTTTGCTGGTTCTTATTTTGCCTCCTTCTTTTGTCTCATTGAAACCTTGTTTTTTAGAAAAACTAAGGAAGAGTCAAAATTTGTTATCAATATTAACATTATGCTACAAATGCAGTCGATTGCAGGCTTAACTCGTATTAAAGTCCTGCTTGAGCCCGAATGGAACCTAAAGGTCAGAGTTCAGAGATCTTGTTGTTATTCAAATACTATTTCCCATGTAGCATTGCTTCATTCCCCCCTGACCATTTGGAATGGCCGTTCCCATAGAGGCTATGAAAACAACTGAAGGGTTTAAAATGATCCTGTTAGGTTGCTGTGAAGATGCTCCTGACAGGATAATCATCCCTCCCGGAGGTGCGAACCTCCCAGGAACTCTGCTTGGTGGGGGTTTGGCCATCCCACACCCTCCAGCCACCCAGCGGAGCACATCTTAAACAAGTTGTCCACCGTCAGCACGTTTCCAATTAATTAAACTCTATGTAACAATAAAATATCAGGGTGTTTAGCTGCTCGGATTGATGTGTTTATACTGTGTCCTCCTTATGCGGTTAAATGACATTAACCATGGCTATATATTTTTGTATACATAAACACTCCAGAGGCACGTGAGCTCCCTTGGTTTATAAACTAAAGTACTCAAGTGATAAAACTTGGCATTTTCAGCTCAAGTGGGAGGAAGGACTCTGTTTTGGCCTTTTACAAGCAAAGGATGTTGATCTTACCCTCTTGTGAGACTGTTTTAAAGTACATTTAATGTACATACCAGTTAAGCTATTTCAACAGAGACCCCTCGTCAGCTGAATTGAATGGCTACATCTGATTGCCCGAAGGATGGGCTGTTTTTTGGAGGGAAAAGTTGTGTGGGAAGGGTACAGGAACCCCGCTGTGATGGGAGTTCCCCTTCCAGCACCACTTTGCCTCCCTGTGGGCTTTTACTATGTGCCAAGGTGTAACATTCACAGGCCATGAGGCAACACAAAAACACCCATGTGATAGAATATGGACCGCTGAAGTGACTCCCTCCCCCAGCTGTAATCTTTTTGCCATTGGCCACAATTTTTTTGTGTGTGGGCAGTTGCTAACTCGTAAGTTGGTCGTACTTATATACCAGGAAGCGACATAAACTCTCCCTAAACTATTTTAACACTAAACTTTATGTGCTTTGTCTATTGTGTAATAATAAATGCAAATAGTGCTGAGCAACACAATCTGGAAAATCTAACTGAATCTGATTTTTGATATGCAAAATCAGCTAAATCAGGATGTAAAATAAGTTCAAGAGGGCATTATAAAGCCTTTAAAAGGAGAAAGATTGATATTTCTACTCGGGAAGCTATACTGCTGTGCTTTTTCAACGCTCTCCATCCCCCATACCTCTCTGAATAACAAAACTGTTACTGGAACTTCAACCAGAAAGACCACCCCTTCAGCCTCAAGTTTTCATTTGAAACTTGGCTCTAAACTCTCTAGCTTCTCTTGATAAACGTGTGCTGAAACTTTAGGACAGGTGTTTTGGCTGTGCATTGTCACCTGAACCGACCCGGAATGTGACTGCGTCTTTTGCCTTGTTAATTTACCTGTTATTTAAAGTTTCAAGCATGTCAGCTATATAAATATTGTCTTTTTTTCAGCTTGAGTCATGTACTCAGCCTCTCTCTCTTTCCCTGAAGTTGTTTTGAAATGTGTGCTTTTCATCTGCCTCCCTGTAAACTTTCACCTAGAAATATCCACCAGATATCCTCTTAAATTAAGTTCTCAAGTTTGCTACTGCCAAGTGCCTGTAAACAGTGGAGAAGGAATAAGCAACCACACTGTAAAAATGAATCTAATCAATAAAATTGTGGCAACAGATTACAAGCAAATCAGAATTGGGTTATAATTAATCAAATTATTACTTAAAAGTTAACCATTTAAAATGAGTAAAGTTTACACCAAAAAAAATGAACAAAAATATCTGAATAACAGACAGACGTCAAAGATTAATTAAGAACTCTATTTTAAATTGCCAACATTGAAGGCACCTGATGTTTACAAGCGAAATCACTGAAGGAGAAAACCTCCATTTTAAAACAAACCTAAAACAAACACTGATCACCATAATGGTGACTTAAATGTATGTTTTTGGGGTTTTTTTGTACGTTTTACTCATTTTAAATGGTTAACTTTTAAGGAATTAATTTGATTCATTATCACTCAATTCCATTGTTAAATTGAATTAATAATATTGCTTGTAATCTGTTGCCACTGTTTTTGCTTAGATAAAGCGCATTCATTTTCACAGTGCATTTTTGTGATATTAGGTCAGACAGTGACCAAGGAGAAAGATGACTCCGATTACTCATTCTGATAAAATGAGAATAACAGGTTGTCTTGACATCATTTTCCTTAATATGTTAATTGCATACAGATATATGGCGAAAGTGACAAAATTAGATTTCAAATAAATTATGTTCTTTTGACCTCTCTATTCATCAAAAGATCATGTAACAAAGAATGTATACGGTTTCCACATAGAAAAGAAGCACAGCTGTTTTAAGGCCCACTATCACGTTCTGCTTTTTTCTAAGTGTGCCCTGCATTGTGTTTTGTCGCCTGGCGCTTTAAATGCTTGAGCTCTTTAAAGCAGGATAGATTTTGATTGGCTAAAAAGCTACAAGCTATTCTTTTATATTAAGAACAATTTTTAAAACTATATTTTTATTGTTGGCGTTATTGTCCTTGGTGTAAGCGGGCCTATAAACGTTTAAATTCCATTTAATTTGAACACCAAAATAGCATGATTTCTGAAGAATCTGGAGTGACACTGAAAACTGTAAGAATCTGAAATATTTTTACTGTTTTTTTACTGTGTTTTCGATCAAGTAAATGCTTCCTTGGTGAGCATAAGAAACTTCCTCCAACACTAATGTATATATTGTATGAATAAAGGTTTTTACATGCATCATCAGCTGTCATACAAATCTACATTTACAATCCCTTCATTTTGAATGGCACTATAGTTTAAAGACTTGGCGGAAATAATTGCAATAAGCCATTTCTTTAAAGATTAAACAGAGATTATGTTAATCTTCAGCGCTCTGTTTCATGAGAGCTGTTATAGATATCATTGTCTAAGTCTGTGGAAGCGGATGTTGATGTGTTAACCTAGCACTCTGCTCACATTACCTCACCAGCAGTTAGATGATCTGTAAGGCTGGGCCGATGTTCTTCCAGTCAAACCGGCTCTTTTGGCTGTTAAGTTGAGCGGTGAGAGAGAGCTTGTAAAGCTGGTCAGGCGAGGATTCGCTTTGTTAACAAGACTTAAGCCTTGTGCAGGCTTCATTTCAAATCATCAGTCTACATCAGTCTACAATGACCTTTGGTCTGGACAAACTCACATTAAGAGCCACAATAGTTAGCCTCTTGATGGCTTGGTTAAATTACATTGGTGAGGCTGGATATTGCTTCTCCCAGTCTTACATTTTTTAAAAGTTATCTTCTAAAAATTATGAGGAAATTAATCTGCCATGATATCATTTAGGTTTTGTAAATGTCAACAAATGTTTGCCTTTCATGTTAAAGGAACAGTGTTACAGGTTTCCAAAAAAATCCACATCAGTGGAATTTTTTTTACAATGAAAAGTGTGCAAACCTTCAACTCTGATGGGTCCCATTCCTTCAGATTGAGTAAGCAAGAACCAGTCACGTTTAAACGTTTATGTCATTGGAAAACACAGCTGACCCACATGCCAGTCTTGCATGCTTTGTATTCTTTCAGTAATACTACCATTAGAGGTAACAAATGATAACACAGTTGTCTGACAAAGAATTTTGTGACTCTTGTATGAGTTGCTTTCTTTTCTTAGCTCAGTGTCAAGAACTTAATCCGACTTTGAATTTGTCCATTGTAAGAAATATTTTGCACTACATTGCATGGGATCTTTAGTCAAGATTAACAGCAGTAATCATAATTGATAGCACAACAGATTGTGGTGGTTCATAAGGGTGTAAACGACGTGGTGACAAAAATCAGGATACATTTTAATCAAGATTTCTAGAGCGCTGTTGTATCCACCTTTTGCAACTCAATATTTACCTATTTTCTGTGAACGTGCAAAACGTCCGATTCATTAGGTAAATTAATAAAATAAAGTGCAGTAAACAATACAACTTCATTCTCGCTACAAAACGAGTGTGATGAAAATTATGATAAAGACAATCAATTCAAATAATAGGATAACAAATTCCAGTTTTCAATAACAAGCAGCAAAACAGACTGGAAGTGGCTGAACCAGTCTTGCACATTCAAGTTAAAGATGGTCACACCAACTCTTACGGTAAAGATAAGTTGGATGAGCATGTCATGTAGAATACAGTGTAACAAGGCACTCTCCATTATAGTTGTAAATGTTCATGCATGGAATGATTGAGGGACAGTGATGGTGTTCTCATTAGCCAATGATCTTGTCACTCAACAAGCCTCAGCAAGGGTGAGAATTTAGGCCACTTGATGCACCATTAGTAAACATGTTCTGATGTCAGCATGTCTTCCCTTTTCGGTACTGGCCCGGGTGGTTGGGAAGTGTGGGATACTGTTGGTTGTTGTTGTCATCTTGTCCTTACTTGCAGTTGCGCCTCTCAGTTGGCTCGTGTGGCTGCACCCCCACCCCTAGATGGAAAGTGTGAGAAAGGCACCGCCTTCTGATTCTCACCCTTGATGGACCTGTCATAATTAATTCACTTACCTTAAGAGAGGCATCTCATTAGTGCAATAAAGATGTTGATATTTTTGGAACTTTATAGCTGTTTGCGTCCCAAGTTTTTTTTTTATGATCGATTGAATTATGACTGTATGCATCTATGACTGTTCCAAATCTAATGAGCTTCCAAGCATCTTACTTGAAATGAAACCTATTAAGTGATTAATGTTAAATGCTCTGAAACTGAACAGCAGGCTCAACATTTGCTGCAACATTAAAGGCAATGTTTTTCACAAACACTTTTTGTTATACTCTTAGAATATAGAACCTTAAAAGGTTCTAAAACGCTACGTATTTGGAACCCCTAAAATGCAATGCATGTGAATGATCACAAAATTCAAGATATGTGGGTTAAAAAATGTAATTAATTAATATCAAACAAAGAGTGCCATTTCAGTTTTTATCCTCCTAAAATCTGCATGATTAAAATGTGATATTAAGTTACTACAACAGTTTAATAAACAATAATTTAATTACAACTACAAAATGTTGCAGAATAATGTAATATATGAATGAATAATAGCCTTTAAAGAACCTTTGTGCCAAAAGTGTTCTTTCTTGTCATTATTGAACCTTTTTTTTAGCATAAAATGTCCTTTGGAGTTGAGTAAAGAACCCCATGCTACATATATAGAACCCTTTTTTCTAAGAGTGCATGGTTGAAATTCACTTTACATCCGAATAGCAATCAATAATATAAGTGGTCTAAATATTTATAAAATCTAATGTCTCAGGACCAAAAAAAAAAGTCCTTCCAATCATTGCATTCCATCCTCATTGGTGGCTGTTATATGGGCCACTCTACGTAAGCCATCCACCATATTGGAACGGTCAAGTCCGGTCCGTGAACACTCGAGAGAGAGTTACCTGAGCATCTGCAACCACTGATGCCTTCATCTTCATCTTGTTGTGTTGATCAGTACAACAAGATGAAGCTGATGCCTTCATCTTGTTGTGTTAGTTTAGTAAAAAGTCTATTGAAGATATATATATACAGTATGTCACAATATATATATATATATATATATATATATATATATATATATATATCTGCAATAGACTTCAGCAGTTGATTTTGATAAACTATCACAATACAACAAGATGATGGCATCAGCTAACACAACATTACCATAACCTTATCATAAAAGTTACCATAGTTCAAAACCCTGTAATATTGAGTTAATACATATAAAACACAAACCAACACATTCTCAAGAAAGGTTAGCCCATTCTTCAGAAATTTAAATCTAAACCAGAAGCTGTGCAATTGTTGTGGTATCATTGATTTTTACCGTGAGTAATGACACACTGACTGTTCCAAGATGGCCGACATGTCTGGCGATGTGGAATGTGGCATCTATGTATACTATGGCCTGCCCTATGTTTAAAAAAGCAATAGAAGTACATAGCACACAAATATTGGGTACAATATGCAGTTTTTAATAAGTATTTAAATAAAAATTTTGATATTATTTTATAATATAGCCTATTTATTATGTAAATATGTAAATATACGGGGGTTGGACAATGAAACTCAAACACTTAAGACCACAATATTTTGTTAGTATGGTGTAGGGCCTCCTTTTGCAGTATAGCATCAATTCGCCTTTGGAATGAGATGCAAATCCTGCACAGTGGTCATTCCTCTTCCAGAACAGTGACCATGTCTTCTATGTGATGCTGGTGGAAGAAACTGACTTCCTCCCAATCCTTTCTGACTCCCTCCCAATCCCCCGAAGTGTCTTTAAAATATTTAGATCTGGTGTCTGTGCAGGCCATAGGAGATGTTCAGCTTCCCTTTCATGTTCAACAATCATTCTGTCACAAGTCTTGCTGTGCATTCGTTTATTATCATGCTGATATGCACGGCACCCCCTTCAGGATGCAATGTTTGAACCATTAGGTGCAAATGATCCTCCAGAATAGTTTAGTCTTTGACAGTGGAATGCCATGATATTGCTTCACTCTGGGCAGCAACAGTCTCTTTGGGGCTTCTCCACACCAAAAATCCCACGGATGTGCGGAAGACAGTGAAGGTGGACTCATTAAGGAACAATACATGTTTCACATTGTCCACAGCCCAAGATTTGCATTGTTGGCACCGATTAAACCAACATTTGTCATTTGATCCGACTCTATGGAGCTCCAGACAAAAGTTTTGGTGGAAACAGGAGAGTCTAGGTGCACATTTAATTCTACAGTGTTTTGGGCACCTGTGGGTTTATGTTTTTTGGATACAATCCAGGTTAGAACCTGACATCGCTTTCAGAGAGATTACTCTTAGGTTGACAGTTACTCCTGGATGTGCATCATCCTACGTGGAGGAATGCCAATATTACCCTGGATACCATTATAGCTCCCAATACACCACAGAAACTTGCTGTCCTGGTCACAGATGAGCCAGTGTGATGCACACCAACAATTTGTCCTCTTTTGAACTCTAATATGTTGTATCATGGATTGCAATATTTTACATAGCTGTGTTATTGCTCAGCTAATACAACCTTCACACTCTGCTCTTAGTGATGGAATGTAAAATCAAGGAAGATTGGCCACCATATATAGGCTTGAAACCTCCAACACGGTATATCAGACAGTGTTTCAGTTTTATTATCCAACCCTTATACTGAATGAATTATGAGTGTATTTAATGATTTATAATTATAGATATAAAAACCGTATTCCCTTGATCATGCATCCTGGGATTGTTGTCTCTGCAAGGAAAAAATGATGATGTTGTAAAATTTATCTGGCAGCATAATTATAATTTCCTGTTGGAACAGAAGTTGTCTCTGAATTGCACATGGGGGCCCTTGAAAGGACACTTGGTTTTGGAATGGTTTACTTTGAGAACAGCACCTGTGCAGTCAGAGATATTCTAGAAGAATGAATGGAAATCAAAATATAGTAAAGTGAAATATCAGTAACACTGTCATGATTGCATCTTTGTGTTTATGTTGACCAAAATTGATTTTTTTTGTTGGTCAGACTCAGCAGATCGTTGCTCAATGGGTTTCAAAAGGTTAAACTGTAACATGGACAAAAGTGGCATATCAATGACATAAGAACAGCCCAATTGATTTAGCTCAATGGTCAGAATGATACCATCACATTGAACAGTCCAATCAAGGCTTATATCAAATCTTTAAAGTCATTATCAGCTCATCAGTATTGTGAAAGCAGAACAGTTTGAGGATCAGAGTGGCACGAATCTTTTGAAGACAGACATTGGTGATGCACGGAAAGACATGTAGCCTATTAACTGTCATTCACTTATGAAGCAATCCATCATGGACGTTATCAAGCAATCTCTGTTCACAGGATCACATGACTGCTTACCAGTTATCTGTCAGTTCAACCAGGAACAGCTTTAACAGGGTTCTGTCTTGAAGTACATGTGTGAGAACTGAAACCATAACAGCTTATAAGCCACACACCCGAAACTGGGGATGAATCAAATAAACATGACAGTCAGTGTGGGAGTGTGTAACGTTATTGCCTACAGGCCGTTCTGTAGACAACAGCTGTGAGCCAAGTAGAAGCCCTCGAACTGTCCCTTATCACAACTTTTATTTTCTGGATTACACTTTCCCCCTGCTAGGGGGATCTTCTCCACAACAATATTTGCTGTAATTACAAAGATTCATTTAAGTTCTAAGTTTGGTGTAAAACATCACTTAAGTAATTTAATTTCACGAAGACCGTTTATAAGTGTCAATGTGTAAGTCTAATTTTAATATATATATATATATATATATATATATAGACAAACATCACTCTTACTATTTTTCATACTTTGTTTATTACTTTGTTGAACAAAAAGTATTACATTTGGCTATTAACTTTTACTACAAAATGTGTGCTATGGACATGAATGATAACTTAAATTATGTTTATCATTGAGAATAAGCTATTACTTTTTTAACTTATCATACTAAATTTTTTTTAATTGGCAGATTATAAATTGGTCAAATAAATCCCATGGAGCCGGGTCGCAATATCAGAGTCTTGGGGGTATAGGCACCAATAAAAATTACAATTACATGCAATTTAGCAATCCAGCTGTTACACTCTAAAAAATGCTGGGTTGTTTTAACCCAATTTTGGGTCAAATATGGACAAACCCGAAATGTTGGGTTAAAAATGTAATGTAAAAATTTAACCCAACGGCTGGGTTAGTCCATATTTGACCCAAAGTTGGGTTAAAACAACCCAGCATTTTTTAGAGTGTATTAATAGTGATATTCTAATATCAATCTAGCTTACTGCAATGTGCAACAAGTGCCATACCAGCCACCAAATAATGTTACAAACTTTCAACACACTCATTCATTATTTAAAATAACTGAAAATGGAAAATCTAAAAATTAAATCTAATTAGAAATATGAGTGAATACTATTATAGAATATAAATAATTCTTAAATGATATTGGTACGTGGCAAAATCTTGAAATGCCCTATAGCATCATGGTACAAATCCCCCTGACACCTAAATGCCATAGCAGCTAGTATAAGTTATGCACGCAATGGGTGTAATGGGTGAATTGGTGCTAATGTTCAATATAATTTTGAAAGCACAAGATTCAAATGAAAATATTGTTAATATAAGGAATACAATCTGCCTATTCATCCTATTCATCATCTTGTCCGCCAATCGGCTTCTGGCAATAAGAGTAACATGGGATTTAGCTGACCAGGAACAGGTTGGTGTGTGACTATACACCTGTCTCCTCTCAGGAGGCCTGTAGGTAAATGTGACAGCAGTGAAACTGGCTGTCTGCCAGAAAAGGCACAAGTCAGTTTAGTCTGAGCCCTGGGAAAGGGGGCGGGCAAGAAACTTAACAAAGGGGTGAGTAACCGTTCCTTTAACCACAAAGTGAGATGAACACCTCACCATTCATGGGAACCTAAACCTGTCAGGCCTGGCCTCTGTTGCTCAACATGTGGAAAGCGGTATCATGCTAGACTCAAAAACACAAATGCATCTTCTACAAAAATGGAAATGTGGGTGTGTGTGGACATGGCTGAATTTACAAGTGAATTAATTTAATTACTTCGTGTCAGGCTAATTATAGAAATTCGTTATTTATTGCTTTCCTGTAGTTCCCTGCACTTTGGAGTATTTCTTAAGTATTCAGTATACCTTTAATTAAAACTTCGAAATTTTCTGTCCCTTATTTGAGTTGCCTAAAAAACAGACTATAAATTGAATATACTTTCAGTTTTTCATTTATAATAAAATGAAATAAAACAATTTATAATTGCTCATAGAATATAGATGTGAAGAGTTCAGATGCAAAAGCCTCTAAATGCCATTTGAAATTTTCTTCTTTAATGATGATTTTTATCAAACTTGTATATTTAAGTTCAGTAATTTCACTTAAATAATAATTAATAGGTAATTATCATTGCCATTTAAGTGAAATCACTGAACTTAAATATACAAGTTTGATAAAAATCATCATTAAAGAAGAAAATTTCAAATGGCATTTAGAGGCTTTTGCATCTGAACTCTTCATGTACTGTATATGGTTTGATTCCATTCATTCATACTGACTGTGGTCTAGCAAGCATGAGGTCATCCGTAATTTGATCTTTCATATTGTTAGGAGCGGTAACACCTTATCTTGCCCTCATATTGGTTCAATTCAATGCAGCATTAGAAATTAGTCAGAAATTGTACAACTCACAGGATGCTCTTCTGGTCAAATGAGTAAAGCCCTACAGTGGAAGTGATTCATTGTTTTTAGGCTTACCGTAGCAAATTGGCACAATAAATATTTGCCCATGACAATTTTGTTACATGGCTTTTGTCACTTAAATGATTCAGCATGACTGTTTAGTGTTTAAGAGATCTGAGTTTAAAAGTAAACAGTTAGTATAAAAGTTCTGATCTGAACTAAAAAATTCAAGTTTGACAAGTTAAAAAGTTAAAGAAAAGTAAGAAAAGTTCAACATTTTAAAAAAGCTTTAAAGTTTGAATGCTATAAAAATAAACAAGAAAGAAAGAAAGAAAGAGGGATTTAGGTAGGTTTTGTTAACATTTTTGTTTATTTTCTTTAATCTTAGGCCTTGGAAAGGGATTTTTAAGAAAACGTCAAGGCATCATAACTGAAATCTAAATGTAAGTAGTTTGAACAGTACAAATGAAGGCAACAAGCCCTTTGTCTTCTGTTTACACTTCAAGGGTACACGAGTGACATCCTCTCCCACATTCAGCTGAGCTCAGCTCAAAGTCACAGCATGAGACCTCGGAACAGAGAACTGTGAGTTCACAATGCATTCATATTCCTTCAGTACCTGACACTTCTTTGTGTGTCTCATTTACACCCTCTGAAGATATTTGTAGAACCATTTACATCAAGTACTTATGCTGATGGGGAGCGTATTCAGATCTCTATAACATTTGTTTGCTATGTCTATAATTTAGTAGCACATTGCATGTCCTAGCAAAACAGTATTTCTTCTCAAAACCACAGAAAAATGTTTAAATATTTTAATCAGAATCAATTTAATAAAATTCAGTTCATTGTAATTAGAATTAAACTGGTGAAAGTAATAGTTTTATTCACCGAGTATATGTTTAATAGATCAAAAGTGACAGAAAATATATTACTAAAGTTACAAAAGAATTTTAAAATAAACACAGTTCTAAACTTTCATTAGTTTCATTAAAATGTATCACGGTTTCCACAAAATATTAAGCGGCACAACTGTTTGACTTGAATAATAATAAGAAATGTTTCTTGAGCAGGAAATCAGAAGTAGTTTTCAAAGGTTACTGAAGACACGTCACAGGAATGAATTACATTTTAAAATATAATAGAAGATGTTTATTTTGTATTAATATTTCACTATACACGATTTTACTGTATTTACGACTAAATAAATGTAGCCCTGTTGAACAGAAAAGATAAAAACATGAAAAAATCTTAGTGTACCAACTTGGTTTCACAGACGGCTTAAGCTTGTCCCGGATTAATGCATGTTTGAGCAGTTTTAATTGAAAGCGAGTGACTTGCACAGACATTTTAAAAATTCTCAAGACGCAAGCCAGTAATGTTTTTTTTCTAGTGCATGTTAATAAAAGTTATACTTAAAAATGTCCTAACTGAACTAATCCTGGCTTAATCGAAGCCCTGTCTGTGATAACAGGTCATATTATTGCTCAACTATTCTTCGAAAAATTACTAGGAAACAATATTCAATTTCAGCATGTTATTTTCATTTATTTGATATTTAAGAAAAACATTTTAAGATTATGTAAATAAACAATGTTCACATATAACACTTAAAGCAGGATAAAGACTTGGATAGGATAGTTGCATTGTAAAAACAGCATTGGAAATGTATTTTTTATTTATTTCTAGATGACGCATAAAAACACTGAAGGAGAAGCCGTTTAAAAGTGCTGCTTGAATTTGATCAAAAGGCAAAACCGTAGTGAAGACGAACAGAAAAAATGTTGAAAGTGGTACATCCTTCTAGCCTGATGCATTAAAACAACTGTTAAAGCAGAACTGTTAAAAACAAACAGCATTTAAAAAAAGATATCTTCCACAAGAAGCACATTTATAACAAAGACAGCACTGCTTACTCTGCGAGAAGTACATGCTGTCAGTAAAAGATTTAAAAAAATAAACATAACCGAGCTATGGCTCCAAAAAACGGGCTGGTCTGCTATACTTTCATTGGTGTGTGTGTTCTCACAATACATTTGCACAAGAGAGGACGCTAAACCAGTCTTAGCAAACCAGGAACAACCTTGCCAAATTTTCCCCAGATGTAGGAAACCATTTTCACACAAGCCTAATAATCTCATCTTCCCGATTTGCAAGACAATCCCCAGCTAAGATTTATATGGAGGACAGGCTGAATCATTGTAAGCGTGACGTGGGATTTATTTGGTCACAAGCACCTAAAGAGGAGTCAACTCACACATCGGCTTTAGTTTGGGGTGTTGCATATGAAAGAGTCTGTCTAAGTAGCGGCTGAGACAAAAGAGATTTGACAGATACCCACTCATCAGAGACGCATCCACGTGAGCGCCATTCAAGCTTTGAATAGGCAGCTAACCAGCTCATGCAAATTCATTCATTTACATATGGTGGGTGCTCTTTGTGAACAATAAAGAGAAGTTTTCTCTAATCTTTCTTCATAATGGGTCTATAAATCTTACAGCATGTGTTACTTAAACAGGTTAAACGATTAAAACAATTGCGTTGTGTTGAGCAACGCAACACCTCTCAAATGTCACTGTAACATTTCCTGGGAAGTCCCACAGATCAAACAACTCCACCCATAAAATAAAGCTAAATGGCCCTAGGTAAACACATCGTTCAAAATAAATTAATATCTCGTATACAGTCTCGTATACTAAACAGTTCACACAACGTGACCCACGAGGTCAGACGAAGCAGAAGAACTTCTTCCAGCTGCATTTGGAAAAGGCTTTAGCTCGTCTGTCCGACAGTCTCCGTTTTTTGACTTTCCTGGCCTTGTGTTTAATAGCCGCGAATATCGCCGCGTCGAAGGCCTCTTTTAGGTTCTTCTGGGTCAGGGCCGAACACTCCACATACTCGGCGGCCCTGATCTTCTCGGCGATGCTCCGTGCCCGTGAGCTCAACACGGGTTGGACCTTGTATCTGTCCAAGTCTATGAGAACATTAACGTCCAACAGAAGGTCTGACTGTGTTCCAACTAAAATGATGGGGGAGGATGGGTTACACGCACGAATCTCAGGGATCCATTTCTTGGTAATGTTCTGGAATGATGTGGGGTTAACCACACTGAAGCAGAGCAGGAAGACATCCGTGTGTGCGTAAGACAGAGATCTGAATTCATCAAATTCTTCCTGCAAGGCAAAAGACAAAGATAGATAAGAACACTTGACAACGTTAATAGACTTTTGTTTAACTTTTTTTAAAGTGACACTTTATTTTGTAAAACGTTGAAAGATTTACACTCGTTTAAATAAAGTTTACACTGTAAAAACGGTGGCTGCCTTAAATTGAGTACAATGAACTTGAATGTTTTAAGTCATTTCCACTCAAATTACATTAAACTGACTTAAAAAAACGAGTTGAAACTTGTAAAAAAAGTTGAATGAGTTAAAGCTTAAAACATATGTTGTCTAACTTAATGATACTGTTTTACAGTGTACAGACCTTTAAACAAAGTTTACAATTTACAGACATTTCCATTTTTAAAATGTTAACTCTTTTTAAATGAAACTGTTCAATTACCTGACCAGCCGTATCCATCAACTGAATCCGCACAGGGGTCCCATCTACCTGAACCTGTCCTGAATAATCAGAAGTAAAAAAAAAGTCAAGTTTTCATCCTCACGATCAATAATTACTGTAAATGAACCACCATCAGCTAGAAGGGGTCAAAGATCATACACTTACCGGAGAAGACGTCAAAAGCCGTCTGTTTGTAATCCGTGGGGTATCCATTGGTGGTGTAGCTGACAATCATACTAGTCTTCCCAACCGCGCCATCCCCAACCATCATACAGCTGATCGCAGGTTCCAGCGCGTCGTCCTGCTCCAAGCACACCGACGGAACTCTTGACTCGTGGTAAAAGTAATCCATTTGAGGTGGCATGTCCAACAATTAAAGCCAAGAAGAAACGTCTTCAGGAAAACTTTTTGAACTCCACAGTATTGATTGGCGTCTTTGTTGAGACTGATGAGTGACTCATTACTTTCTCGACTCAAAAGCTGAATTGACTCTCTCTGTGATCTGTGACGGGACCTCTCTCTGCCTTTTGAATCGGCTCGACTTTGCATAGCCACGCCCACCATTGTCACGGGCCTTTGGTTTTAAACACAGATAAGGCATTATTGATTCGTTAACGATTTTAATCCCAAATAAATCTCAATGAAACAAACTGCAAGCCTTTTCTAAAGAGTAAAAAAAGACTCTTTAAATATTAAATGCATCCATGGTCATTTAAATAGAATGTTAAAAAAGAGACAGTCTGCATTTTCATTTTTATTTAACAAAACTGTACAAAATAAATAAAAATATTTGTATATATAAAAATGATGTGTATAATTTTAAACCACTGTCTTTGGGCCCGGATGTTGGACTGCCATGCTAGATTAATAAATAAATCAGAATAAATAAAAAATAACTGAAGCACAAAAATAAACAACACAAATTAAGCATAATTCCAATCATTTCTAGTACTGACAATCCTTAACAAAACAGCGCCACTACGTGGACAGATAAAGAACAGCAGTGAAGTTTCTGTCATTGTAATCACATGATATTCATCAGCTGACCAAGACAGCAATGCTCACAACATAGATCGCTCTTTCAGTGCTGTCATTATTGATAGATAAAATATAATTTGAAGCTCAGTTAGTTTTATTTTATATCTTTATTTTATCACTTTTATCTTGTATTTAGTACACAACGGGGACGTTGGCAGTAAAAACAGCCCCTGAACAGGACGTTTAGCTCACATGCTAGCGTGTAATGGCTGGGAACAATTGGTAGAGATAACGTTGTTACCTTACAATGCAATTTTTACCTGCAATGTAAAGACAGGTTTAGTATTTGTTGTAAGTACTGTAGTTTTGTGAATATATATATATTTTTGCATAATTTGCAATGGCATCTATTCTGGATCAATATGAAGACTCTCAGAATATCCGTCAACACAGCCGTGTGTCAGCAGCCAACATCGGGATTACTCATTCAGGTACAAACCTACACAATTTAGGAAATTGCAATGCAAACATTATGATTTGGGGACGTTGTAGTATTTACTTTTTCGTTCACAGGTTTTGTGAATGTAAGGCTAGAAGAAGAGAAACCCATTTTCAACAAGCAGCGCATCGACTTCTCTCCTCCAGAAAAAATCAACCACTTCTCGGTGTGCAACAACCAGTTATGCATGAGTCTGGGGAAAGACACTCTGCTGAGGTAAAGTTGCCAGGCTGTGTTATCAACAACGGTTGGCGGTTGATAAGTTTTGCATTGATTAGTTTTATGTACATGCAATGAGTGATTAATGTGTGTAATGTCTGAATGGTAAAAGGACTAAGCTGTGAGGATGTGGACCATTAAAGGCAATTCTCTTTGAAATGCATATAAAGAATCTGCTGAATAGGATAAAAATCACCTAATCTGCATTTTATTTGTGTTAAAGTAATTAATCAATTATTAATTTACTGATTTGATTTACATATGGCCTTAAACAAGTAGGATTGATTCCTATTTAAGCAGCATTTAAAATGTTGTAATAGACAAACACATTACTTTTCAGAATTGATCTTGGAAAACCTGATCAGCCAAATCAGATTGAATTGGGAAGAAAGGATGATGGCAAAGTGCACAGACTTTTCCTGGATCCTACAGGTAATCATATGTCGATGTTCAAACCTTGTTGTAGTGGGATTTAAATGCATTTTGGACATCTATTAGATGTCATTATTAGACACATAAGTGATTTGATTTCCCTTGAAATTAGAATGACAAAAGAAGCATCAAGCATCCCAAAGTAGCGTAACGGATGTGAACTGAGGAATTCAGTTTGGCCACCATATATTTTCACATTTTTAAATATTTGGAAACGGATGCACAAAAAAAAAACTCTGATATGATTTTTTTACATCATGTAAAGCTTTGCAATACGTGTCATTGAGAGAAACAAATGCTCTGTTTACAACTGGTATTAAGCTCTGTTCCAGGTGATCCAATCGCAAATGGTTTAAACCTGATAATAACATGCATTTTCCATGTTAAGTCCAAATTCCATTATTATATGATCTTAAATTAAATGATAAATGTACATTTATATGCCTTATGTCTATATTTATAAATATAAAATTATAGTGTCATATGTTTATTTAATCTGAGGGTTACTTTTGTTTATTGCTGTAACCAGTAAAGGTTATAGCATCTGTTTGGCTAAGTGGTTGATTGACAGGTGAATAGGTTTGTCGACTTTTTAAACTGGTCAGTTTGGTCTAAATGCTTGACTAATTTTTCTTTTTTTTTTAGCTAGTAATTTTTTTGTAAATAAAAACATAGTATATATTTTAAAATAAACACTAAAAATATTATTTATATAAAATAGGAATATTACTTTTTAAAATGTTTACATTTATAAACTAGAGAAAGGCTACATTTATAAATGTAAATAAAGAATTATAATTTTTTAAAAAAAAAACACTTCAGCACAGGGGTAGTTTAGGCTCATTAGATGGATCAGTTTTAACAATCCAAATCTGATGCATTTCTACCTCCTTAAGTGGTTTCAGTGATCGGATCACAGAACATTTTGTACCCCATTTACACTTGTTTTTAATGCTGACTGAATAATGGAATCACCCGAAATGAATCAGGTGAAAACAGGATCAAAAGCTCAGGCCTAGCTTTTTAAAACATGTGATTCGTTGTTGATCTGCTTAAAATGCTTTCTTTTTAATGCAGCCTGTAAAATGACATTTTCTCAATTATCTCACAGGGTCACATTTAGTCATCAGCCTCACCACAAACGAATGTGTATACCTAAACAGAAACACTCAGAAGGTCCGAAGTCTATCACGTTGGAGGGGCCACCTGATTGAAAGTATAGGTTGGAACAAATTAATTGGCTCAGAGACCAACACTGGGCCGATTCTGGTCGGCACCAGCCAAGGAATCATCTTTGAAGCTGAGATTTCTGCCTCAGAGGGCAGTCTTTTTAACACCAACCCAGACCAGTTCTTCAGACAGGTTCATTCCCTGGAGGAGGATGGCAAGCCAGCTCCGGTATGTTGCCTCGAAGTGGAACGTGGCTTGGAATCCAAGTCCTTCATCGTTGCGACCACAAGAAAACGGCTGTTCCAGTTTGTAGGAAAGCTGGCGGAGGGATCTGAGCAGCAAGGGTTCAGCTCCATCTTTGCTCAGAACCAGGATCTCCTACCTAGCTTCCAGGAGTTTCCTGTCAACATGGGCTACAGCGAGATTACATTCTACACGTCAAAGCTGCGCAGTTGCCCCAAGAGCTTCGCATGGATGATGGGCAACGGAGTTTTGTATGGACAGCTGGACTACGTGCGTCCCGACTCCCTACTCAGTGACGTTCAAGTGTGGGAATACACACAAGACATTGATTTAAACTTCGTCAAGCCGATCTCTATAGTACTCACCCAGTTTCACTTCCTGCTGCTGCTTCCTGACCGTGTCAGGGGCATCTGCACTCTGAACGGGCAAGTTGTACATGAAGATGTATTTCCAGATAAGTTCGGCACCCTAAAAAAGATGATCAAAGATCCCGTCACGGGGCTCGTGTGGATCTACACAGAGAAAGCCGTGTTTCGCTACCACATCCAGAGAGAGGCGCGGGACGTTTGGCAGATGTACATGAACATGAATAAGTTCGATCTGGCGAAAGAGTACTGCAAGGACCGACCAGAATGCCTAGACATGGTGCTTGCCAAGGAGGCGGAGCACTGCTTCCAGAACAAGCGCTACCTGGAGAGCGCCAAATGCTATGCGCTCACTCAGAATTACTTTGAGGAGATTGCGCTGAAGTTCATTGAGGCCAAGCAGGAGGAGGCCTTGAAAGAGTTTTTGATCAAGAAACTGATCAGCTTGAAGCCCAGTGAGAAGACTCAGATCACTCTGCTGGTGACCTGGCTGACCGAACTCTATCTGAACCGGCTCGGTCAGCTGGAGGCCGACGACGGCAAGCAACACCTCTTTCTGGAGACCCGTGAAGAGTTCCGCACCTTTCTTAAAAGCCCCAAACATAAAGATTGCTTCTACAACAACCGCAGCACAATCTACGACCTGCTCGCTAGCCACGGCGACGTGGATAACATGGTGTATTTCTCAGTCATCATGCAAGATTATGAGCGTGTTGTGTCTCATTACTGCCAGCATGATGACTACAGTGCAGCTTTAGATGTTCTCTCCAAACACTGCGATGACAAGCTCTTCTACAAGTTCTCTCCGGTCCTTATGCAGCACATCCCCAAAAAGGTGGTCGATGCGTGGATTCTGATGGGAAACCGGTTGGATCCGAAGAATCTGATCCCAGCTCTGGTAAACTACAGCCAGATGGGCAGCATGCAGCAGATAACTGAGACCATCCGGTACATGGAGTTTTGCGTGTATGAGCTGGATGTCAAAGACGAGGCCATTCACAATTACTTACTGTCGCTTTATGCCAAACACAAGCCAGATGCCCTGTTATGGTACCTTGAACAAGCGGGAACCCACGTCACTGACATCCACTACGACTTAAAATACGCCTTGCGGCTTTGTGCCGAACATGGGTACCTGCAGGCCTGCGTCTTGGTTTACAAGATTATGGAGCTATATGAGGAAGCGGTGGACCTAGCTCTACAAGTATGTGTGCTTTGACATTCTTTTTTATTTCTGTTTAAGGGTATACCAGCATTACATTTTTTCTTTTACAATAACCGGTAACACTTGGATGTACGATGTTTTCTTGGGATCTTAGCCGTTTTTTTGCAAAAAGTTTTATATATATATATATTTAATAAAAATTAAGAAAACATTTTATTTAATTTTAATTTAATTTATTAATTCATAAATATTCTGTTTTTTATTTATTGCACCAAGTAGCATTTTCTAGCCAAATTATCTGAAATTTTAAAGACTTGAATTTGGCCATACAGTCATGAGGGTCTGCTGGAGTCCTCTCTATGATGTCGTTTTTTAAATATTAATAAGCAGTAAAGCAGTTGTGTTAATTTTTTTTTTCCTTCATTGTGATATTATGTTGTTTCACTCCAATTTTTTATACTCTCCCCCCAAAATATCAAAAATGAGTTTTAACTAAAAAAATGAAACATTCTCTTCATAGAAGAGGTGTCAAGTCATTCTATTTATGAATTGCAATTTTAATGTATTTTTTAATCAATTCATACATTTTAAAAAGCATCACAACCATTGACCTTAAAACCATCTATATTGGGATAATTGTGTGTTAATTTTTTTTTTATATATATAATGTATATGTTTATCCCTTTAGGTGGATGTAGATTTGGCCAAGTCTTGTGCTGACCTTCCAGAGGATGACGAGGAGTTGAGGAAGAAGCTGTGGCTGAAGATTGCTCGTCATGTGGTTCAGGAGGAGAAAGATGTCAAGAAAGCCATGAACTGTCTGTCCAGTTGCAACCTGCTTAAGATTGAGGACATCTTGCCATTCTTTCCAGACTTTGTTACAATAGACCACTTCAAGGAGGCAATTTGCAACTCCCTCGAAGAGTACAACCAACACATAGAGGAGCTGAAACAAGAAATGGAGGAGGCCACAGAAAGTGCCAAACGTATCCGTGATGACATCCAGGAGATGAGGAACAAGTATGGAGTGGTGGAGTCTCAGGAAAAATGTGCCACTTGTGATTTCCCCCTGCTCAACCGACCTTTCTATCTCTTCCTGTGTGGACACATGTTCCATTATGATTGCCTCTTTCAGGAAGTCATTCCTCACCTCTCTGCCTATAAGCAGAATAAATTGGAGGAGCTTCAGAAGAAGCTGGCAGCGACCACACAGACCACCAAATCCAGGCACAAGCCCAAAGAGGAGGATACGGTCAGCTTAGGCAAGGGCCAGGGAAGCAGAGAGCAGATCAAGTCAGATATTGATGACATCATAGCGTGTGAGTGTGTCTACTGCGGTGAGCTGATGATCAAATCCATCGACAAGCCTTTCATTGATCCACCAAAGTTTGATCAAGAGATGTCCAGCTGGCTCTGAAGGACACATTTCTGCACGAGTTCATCTGAGGGCTGCACAATAAAACCTCTCTAAAGCTCTATGATTTAAAATGTACATATGCTGAAAAAAATGTAACCATTTGTGTATTGTGAAAATTGTATTTTGTTTTGAATTTTACATGCTATATGCTAAATTAATGAATATTAACATGCTTATGTTAACAGATATGTACTGTAAAAATGGCCTTCTTTGATTTATATGTACCGGTATGTTTGCTTCCATAGACCAGTGGGCACTACAAAATTTAATATGCAATTGTTTTCATTTTGCATTGTATTGTATGCAGCTAAATAAATAAATAAATGCTATTTGACCAGACTTTGTGTTATGATGGGATGTAATAGCACAAATGTGTGCACTGAAGGGCATTTTTCCTACTGTAAAAAAAGAGAAAAACTTTTTGTATATATATATATATATATATATATATATATATATACATACACACACACCTAAAGGAGTATTAGGAACACCTGTTCAATTTCTCAATGCAATTATCTAATCAACCAATCACATGGCTTCAATGCATTTAGGGGTGTGGTCCTTGTCAAGACAATCTCCTGAACTCCAAACTGAGGCCCTGTTTACACGAGAACGCTCGCGGGTGAAAACGTAAAAATATTTTCTTGGATGTGCCTTTCGTTTACACGGCAACGGCGTTTTTGGGGCTTAAAAGTGCAAAAAAGTGAATCCACCAAATCTTAAAAACGCTCCACCGCCGCGCTCCCGTGTAAATGGTAAAAACGCAAAAGTCTGCTTGAAAGTGAAGGTTGTACGCAGGCGCGTTGACTTGGTGTTGTTGTAGTATGCACTTCAGGCGACTAGGAGTGAATTGATTTTCACACACTTTTGCGTCACCATTTCCACACGGATTTCCCACACAAAGCGCTCGTCTAAACGCAGAATAAAAAGTGATGACGCAACGCCACTTTTGTGTTTTCTCTTCAGAATAATTTCCGTGTAAACATAGCCTCAATGTCAGAATGGGAAAGAAAGGTGATTTAAGCAATTTTGAGCATGGCATGGTTGTTGGTGCCAGTATTTCACAATCTGCTCAGTTACTGCGATTTTCACTCACAACCATTTCTAGTGTTTACAGAGAATGGTGTGAAAAGGGAAAAACATCTAGTATGCGGCAGTCCTGTGGGCGAAAATGCCTTGTCGATGCTAGAGGTCAGAGGAAACTGGGCTGACTAATTCAAGCTGATAGGAGAGCAACTTTGACTGAAATAACCACTCGGTTATTATGTTTACAACCGAGGTATGCAGCAAAGCATTTGTGAAGCCACAACATGCACAACCTTGAGGCGGATGGGCTACAGCAGAAGACCCCACCGGGTACCACTCATCTCCACACATAGGTAAAAGAGGCTAAAATTTGCAAGAGCTCACCAAAATTGGACAGTTGAAGACTGGAAAAATGTTGCCTGGTCTGATGAGTCTCGATTTCTGTTGAGATATTTAGATGGTAGAGTCAGAATTTGGCGTAAACAGAATGAGAACATGGATCCATCATGCTGTGCAGGCTGGTGGTGGTGTAATGGTGTGGGGGATGTTTTCTTGGCACACTTTAGGCCCCTTAGTGCCAATTGGGCCTACCTGAGCATTGTTTCTGACCATGTGCATTCCTTTATGGCCACCATGTACCCATCCTCTGATGGCTACTTCCACCATGTCACAAAGCTCAAATTATTTCAAATTGGTTTCTTGAACATGACAATGAGTTCACTTTACTAAAATGGCCCCCACAGTCACCAGATCTCAACTCAATAGAGCATCTTTGGGATGTGGTGGAATGGGAGCTTCGTGCCCTGGATGTACATCCCACAAATCTCCATCAACTGTAAGATGCTATTCTTTCAATATGGGCCAACATTTCTAAAGAATGCTTTCAGCACCTTGTTGAAACAATGCCATGTACAGTAGTATTAAGGCAGTTCTGAAGGCGAAAGGGGGTCAAACACCATATTAGTTTGGTGTTCCTATTCCTAATAATCCTTTAGGTGTGTGTGTGTGTGTGTGTGTGTGTGTGTGTGTGTGTGTGTGTGTATATATATATATATATATATATATGAAGAGTTCAGATGCAAAAGCCTCTAAATGCCATTTGAAATTTTCTTCTAGAATGATGATTTTTATCAAGCTTGTATATTTAAGTTCAGTAATTTCACTTAAATGGCAATGATAATTACCTATTAATTGTTATTTAAGTGAAATTACTGAACTTAAATATACAAATTTGATAAAAATCATCATTAAAGAAGAAAATTTCAAATGGCATTTAGAGGCTTTTGCATCTGAACTCTTCATATGTTAAAGTGCATATCTATGAATCTATATTTTTATATAGACCACTTATATACAACACATCTCCCCTCTTAAAAATTAAAAAAAAATATTCCACACTCCAAAAATGACACTTTTGTGTGCTTTTTTACATGACATGGATAAAGATATTAGATCCTAACATTACTTTCACTTTAAAAGTTAGAAATTAGGGGGTTAATTTTTAATACCTTACATTTATGGATATAATATTTGTCAAGCAAAATGACTAAGTTGCATAGACATTACACATTCTATATTGCATTAGTGTTATGTATAACAAGACAGTGACAAATTCTACTTCAAGTCCCAATCACGCGATATTTTGAGACTACATTCGGAAAGTGTTACGTCATGAGACCTTCGGCAACGTTCGGTTTTTCTAGGCACAATCAGTAGAACTCCGATAGCCAATATACTCTCCTCCAATTACCTGCTTAATTTACAATGAGTCAGTTTCTCACATCTATGCTCTCTTAATCGAAACTACTCCTTTCTTTTTGCTACTACTACTTTATTATGATACCCTCCCTAAATGCTTATAAGATTGCAGCCGTCAGTCTATAATCGATTGGTTTGCCTGTTCCCCACTCTGTCCTCGCCATGGCGCCGTGTCCCTGTTCTCTCAGTTACTGAAAGTGGCCGCCTCTCTGCTGCTACCGACTCACGGTCTCTCTCCTCGCTCACAACCGCCATTTTGGAGACAGAGAGCTGCGAGTCGGCTGCAACAGAGACAGAGCAAAAACGGCGGACACGGGGACAAGGTGAGCTAGCGTTTATGAG
This sequence comes from Pimephales promelas, assembly GCF_016745375.1. The sequence goes on along the minus strand of NW_024121432.1, from coordinate 14,796,150 downwards.
GAACGTGGTGGGGGAGCAATGGGGGAAGATGGCCGGGAGGGAGAAAGAATTAGAATATGGGAATCGCAGATCTGCTGGCCTCCTCGACTCCCGCAGTGCATGTAGACACGAGACGGGGCAGATGGTCCATGACCTCACGTGGAACAAGGCCACAGAATATTACGAATCATTTAAAATCATATCCCTACATTTCATTTGACAAAGAGGTGGTGGCCTTAAAGAGACAGAACCAATTTCAATTATTCAAAATAATCAAGAACTTGCCATGATCCTAAATCGCGTTGCTAAAAAAAAGTCACCTCTACACGGCTATCATTAATTTCAAAGGCAGGCAGCTAAACTCCATAGCCGTCCTTAAAAAAACTCATTAATGCTATTTTTGGTGGTTGTGACTCAAGTTTACCTTCATAACGTTAATTGCAGCGTTGCTAACTAGCAACATGTAGCAGTAACTGATGTAGATTAACAAGCAACACTGGCTGCTGAAACGATTAGCGTTAGCTAAACCTAGCCAGCTTAATGTGCTAGCTAAGCTAAGTCAGATATGAATCATCAGGCTTTCGATTATATTGTGTACACTAACTTAATTTTACCCGTTTTGTATAATGTTTGTTGAGACACCTTGCACCGCTATACATGATTACCTCTTTGTATAAAGGATACGCTCGTATCGTCATCAGTGTGCGTTTGGATAATTGTTTGTCGCAAATGAAGAAACCAAAAATTGACGAGCATTTGGCTGTATTTACACATGAGTGTATTGATGGTGTAACAAATAGTTCCCCGGCCATCAAAGTGATATGAGTTGCCAAACTAAGAGATGAGAATAGTTTCACACATTGTAACTCGTCATGACCATTGCCACATTATATGTGTTATGGCATTCAGGAAATGGTTAAATGGGGGCACTAAAACACTAGTGGTGTCAGTTATTATGGTGCTATAGTTATGTTTACAGAACTCTCAAAATCTGCAAATACACCAGTATTATAAGAGGTTTAATATTGTGTATTGCACAAGATTTCCATTTGGATGAATTACTACTAGAGTTAAATGTGTAAAAATCCATTTCCAGTGGCGCTTTGCCAATAAAACAATGTAACAATTAAAAAAAAAAAAAATAGAAATAATATTTGGGGTTTGGAGAAAGAGTTCAGTAGTCCTTAAAGTCAGCATAAAATCGAAATTCAATATATTTTCTAAATGCATGTTATTGATTTTATTAAACATGAACCATTAATCCATGTAAGTTTATTTTTTTTAGTAACAATGAAATGGAAGAAGTAGAAAATCTTTTCTTTTGTTTTGTGACACATCTGCATGTAATGATTTATTGAAAAGTAAAAGAGGGACTTAGATCTATGCATTGGTTGTTGATTGCATTTTGAGATGTGGGCGTTGCACGTAAAAGTGAAGGCAGAGCTACACTGTCCCTAACAGCTTGTGTGAAAGTGGACTAATTCATTGGAAAAGTCCTGCATATATCACCAATGAGAAGTCTGTAATTTTCCCCAGAAAATCCAATTGACATTTTGATTGATCGCTGCCAAAAAATTAAATAAACACATGCCCGAATGAATTGCTCACAATAAGATCTATCATGCATTTGGAAAATAGGGTGAATTTCCAGATCATGCTGACTTTTTTTTTTTAAAGGGGTCATGAACTGGCTTTTTAAATTTTATTATATTGTTGTCTGAGGCCAACAATTATGATGTTGGCTTGGTTTTTGCATTCAAAAACATCAGAAGGAATAAGTAATAGGCTATTTTGTGCCCTAGTTTTGAGCCTAGCTGAAAAACGCTCAGTTTTATGGGCGTCTCGCACTGAAGACTTGGAAGTAAATGTGAGTGGATTACAGTTTTGCATATTATAATGATGCAGGGCTAAACCGGCCATGTTGTAGGCGTTGGATCTTCTTCTGTGGGGATGGTGTTTCATCCTCTTTGACGTCGTAGTTCCCCACTTTGAAAAACGAGTCGTATGCTGAGGCTGGTCAAGGAAAATTTGATTTCTCAGTTCATCACACCTTTAACCAAATTGTCAACTTTGTCCTTTGTAATAACAGTTTTATTTTTGTTGATTTATGCTAGATTTTTCTAATCATTTAGTAAGCTTAAACCCTACCCTCTTTCTTACAGTCATCGGCAAATTTGCATTCAGTCAACAACCGATCGATAAAACCCTGCACTACATTTATTTTACAATGATCCATTTCACTCAGATGTGTGTCACAGTGGAGAAAAAAGATCTGTCGCAACATCTGCTACATCTAGGAAAGCAGGATGGGACTTATTGAAGTGCTGGTCCCATTTAAAAATGATTTTAGCTTACACCACAGCCACAAAACATGATGTGCTTGTTTGTCAGTCATTACAGTTGTTTTTTAGTGGACACTCAACATTCTCATTCTAGTGAGCATCTGATTGGAGAACAAACAAGCGAGATCACTCATCAATGTCCTTTGTCTATTTTCCTAAAGGACAAGACTATTTTAAACTGATTAATGTATCTGATAAAAGTTAATTTTGTCTACTTTTAGGAGTATACAAATTACGAATATAGATGGCCTCAAAGCGGATGCACAGGCATTAAAGTCTACATGGGTAGATACACACTACCATTCAAAAGTTTTTTTTGTTTTTTAATGATTTCCGAAGAAGAATGATATGTTAAGGACCATGTGACACTGAAGACAGTAATCGCTGCTGTAAACACATGCACTTCTGAAAAACCCGCAGTAAACAAAGCAGTTCACTAGATTGTGGTTAGCTGAACCTTAGAAGGCTCGTTGTTATCAGATTTGTTTTGGACACCTCTCCTGTCCTACAGAGGGCATGTCCTGCTGTGACAATGGAATGAATTTGCTGTTACATTTCAGTATGCTGTCAACCTATCTACTGTGTTCATCTCAATCCACTTCAGCCACTGCCAGTATCACATTCTGCAAATGCACGGTTTCTAAAATTTGTCAGTTGCTTGCTATGAATTAATGTTTGAATATTAGTATGCAGTCTTATTGTAAATGTGCAATAAATCTTACAGTGATCATGTCTATAGAAGAGCACAGCACATGTAAATGCTGTATATGCTGGTCATGTTCATCAGTAAATGCTGAAGTAAACATCACATACTTTTCTGTTTCAGATTTATCGTTTGTGAGACACTGAATGTTAAAATTGTGAAATATGAAGTCTCGCTTTCCAAAGGTACTGTACTGCTCTTTGCTCACAGTTATGTTTCCACCTTTAGAGCTTTCAAATCATTCAGGTGATCTTCAAAATCTCATTTAGAGTTAACCAACAAACTTTGTGTGTGTGCAGTGATCGCCATTTCAGGCTCTTTTAACCTCTGCCTATGGCCTCAGAGCAGGATGGAGTGGGAGACGCCACTTGCTCAAAGTTGGCCAAACCACTTCACCTGCAGTACCTTGAACGATCCCTCCGCCTAGACACCTTTCTAAGGCAGACTGCTGCTGTTTTTAACCAGAACATTTCCAGGTAATTCAGTCCTCTTTGAACTTCTGTAATGTTGAGTCACAGCATAACCTCTGTGACACTACCAAATCCTTAGAAACTATAATGTCACAATCCTGTTTGTGATTCTTGGCTAGTTTGTTGTCCGTTTTCCATAATTCCTAAAGCTAATAGCTTATAGTAAATTTTTATAGGAAATGCTGCACTGTGCTTCTCTGTTTAAGCGATGACAGCGATGACGGTTTGGGCGAGGGGTCTTCTCTGGCCTCGTCTAACCCACTGCTGGCAGTGAAAGAAGATCACATCAACCTTGAGGACGAGACCAAGGACTCCTGCAGAGATGGAGAGACGGACTGTGGCACTCTCAATGGAGCTGTGCTGCAAGGTACGATACGTAAAATAAAAAAGTTATCTGTTGTGTAACATAAGAATACATAACCTCCTCTTCAAAGTATTGTTCTGTATATATGGAAGTATTGGAGTGCATTTGATCTCATTATGTTGATGAAGTGAGTAGGATTTAGCTGGTCATGTGATCTCAAAAGGGTGGCTTCCATGAGGCATTCCAGTGTGTGTATGATTTTCAACGTGTTTTTTAAAAGTGCTCTTCACTTCTTTAGGGGTAAAAGTTTTTAATGAGTAACCCCAAACTGTCTTCCTCAGAGCACAAAAGTGACAAGGCCGGTCTGTATAACTTCTCGAAACTGAAGAAGAGCAGGAAATGGCTGAAGGTATGTATAGATAAAATAGATAGAAAAGAAATAGAAAATAGTATGTATTGATATCCAAATCCAATCCTTGTTTCTGCCTCAGATTAAAAAAATAAAACTGGTAATCGTGATATAAAGTTTAAAATAGTAAAGAAAAGGCACTTTGCAAAATCAAATTTATATATTTTTTTTTACAAAAAAATAGTCACAATTGCAGATTTAAATGTCGAAATTATGAGAAAGTGGCAGTACTAGTGAGATTAATAATATCACAACTATCTAAGGCTTCTTTACATGGCAGAGTTTAAGCTGCTCAGGTCTTGTGCAAAATTCTGCGTAAAGAAATAATTCTGAATAAAAGCCAGACCAAATTCTGCTTGAAAAACTTGTTCTCGCACAAAAACGTTTCTCTAGAGAAAGAGATTTTGTGAGTGAACAAAAAACTGGTGATTGAAATAATGCGGTAGAATGAACTGTATTTTTTTATGCTTCTGCGAGTGAACAGAACATTTCTCAGGGGAACATTATACTTTTGTGAACACAAAACGTTTGTGAGCAGATACAAAGTTTCTCTGGGGAACGCAAAAGTTGTGAACTTTGAGCATTTTTGTTCTCCAGTTTTTTTTTTCCACCGCAATCTCCATTTAGGGACTCCATAGTTGTTGCAATTCTGAAAAATAAATTTGCAGTAATAAGATATTAAATTATCTTTTCTTTTTTGTTCAACTCACACGTTCATAATTAATTATGTCTCTTTTTTTATATCCATGTCTAAGCAGTCTGATGTTTGTAAATTGCAGGGCATCTTGCTGAGCGATGACACCACAGATTCAGATACTGATTCGGATGATTCTGACTTTACAATGACACGAGAAGAGCTCCAGGACATGCTGCGCCTGCACAAGTTCACCAAACTCCACCAGAGCAAGTTCCACTCTGACAGAGAGGTAAGCCGTGTTCGCTGAGTCTGGGACAGCTGCCCCCCGCATTGATAGCTTCATGGAAACTGTTGGTAATGCGTGTTTGTGTTCACAGCTGCAGCACTATCAACACTACAGCACAGGCCTCCTGTCCACTCACGATCCTTTCTACGAGCAGCAGCGCCACCTATTGGGCCTCAAGAAAAAGAAAATCAAGGAGGAGAAGAAATGTAAGGGTAAGCCAAGACTACAGGACAAAAGAGGATGACAGTAACTGTTTTCTGGTCATCTGAATACTGATCCATCTTCTTTTGTAGCCAAGCTAAAAAAGATGAAAAAGAAGAAGAAACGGGGAGAGGAATTCTCCATGGATGGACGGACGCACATTACTAAAATCTTTGCTAAGTTTTCACATGATGCACCTCTTCCCATGATCAAAAAGAAGCACCTAACCATCGAGCAGCTCAATGCTCGTAGACGAAAAGTCTGGCTCACGATTGCCAAAAAAGAAATCCCAAAGGTACAAACATTTTTCGTGGTCAATAATTTGCAATCGCCTTGTTTTCTTCTGTTCATGCATTAGTCTAAATTTTTATTGTCTCATTTCAGGCATTTAAACAGAAAGTCTCGGCAAGGAACTTTGTTTCAACCAATGCCAGAAAGGTAAGAGATGCTTCTATTTTACATACACTACCGTTTAGAAGTTTGAGATCTGTAAGTCTCTTATGCTCACCAAAGCTGCATTTATTTGATCCAAATTATTTAAAATGTTTGTTTTTTTCTTGTGATGGCAAAGCTGAATTTTCTAATATGCTGTTTTGGTGCTCAATTGGTATCATTGGTATGGTCAAAACATCTGAGACCACATTACAAATCTGGAATTCAACATTTTATTTAAACCTGGAAATAAATGATTTAAAACTTAGTTAGAATTTTTTTATTGTTGCTAATGGTGTCAGAAGGTCTAATTTTGTGGACGTCTGTTAAGTCTTTATGCATCTACACACTTCTCTAGTTGGCCCACCAGTGTATGCGTGAGGTCCGGAGGGCTGCAATCCAAGCGCAGAAGAACTGCAAAGAGACTTTACCACGGGCCCGTCGGCTAACCAAAGAGATGCTGCTGTACTGGAAGAAGTACGAGAAGGTGGAGAAGGAGCACCGCAAGCGTGCTGAGAAAGAGGCTCTCGAGCAACGCAAACTGGATGAGGAGATGCGGGAGGTATTTATACATATACGCTCAAAATCACATTTCGCTGAGAATCTTTTCCTAAAGCATCATCATTACAGTTCCTCCTGTGTGTCCCATCAGGCCAAGCGTCAGCAGAGGAAGCTGAACTTCCTGATCACCCAGACAGAACTGTACGCTCACTTCATGGGGGGCAAGCAGAACGCTGGGGGAGACGGCACACAGGAGGAGATCCTGTGCAAGCTTGAGGACAACACCTCCCAACGGCAGATCGACATCGGTGGAGGGGTTATGGTCAATGTCGGCCAGGAAGACTATGGTAAGACTCTCTAAAGGACCTTTCTACGTGGAACTTATGGAAATGTATATCAGAATCATATGGTTTCCTTGTTTCCGTCTTGCAGATAGTGAATATTACAAGTCTCAGGCTCTTAAAAATGCAAAAGAGGCATATCAGATCCACCAGGCTAGAGTAAGTGCTAGTCGGAATTATATGGTATATATTTGCATTACATCATACATGTTTCCCTCATGAATTTTGGCTGGAAATGAATTATTACAATGTCACTCTTTTTGTTCTGTAGACCAGATTGTTTGACGAGGAAGCAAAGGACAGTCGCTGCGCCTCTCTGCATGCGGCTGGCTCTGGCTCTGGCTTCGGCGAGAGTTACAGCTTATCAAACCCATCTATTCAAGCAGGGGAAGACATTCCCCAGCCCACCATGTTCAATGGAAAGCTTAAGGGCTACCAACTCAAAGGCATGAACTGGCTGGCCAATCTTTATGAACAGGTGATTTTTTTGATGCTCTCTTATGCTTTTTTTCCATATACTGCTGTTCAAAAGTTATTTTTAATGAATTAAAATTAATACTTTTATTTAGCAAGGACACATTAAATTGGTCAAAAGTGACAGTAAAAACACATTTTAATGTTACATAAAATTTATATTTCAAATAAATGTTGTTCTTTTGGACTTTCTATTCGTCAAAGAAATATTAAGCAACACAGCTGTTTTTAACATTGATAATTATAAGAAATGAGCACCAGATCAACATTTTAAAATGATTTCTGAAGGGGTCATGTGACACTGAAGACTGGAGTAATGGCTACTTAAAATTCAGTTTTGTCATCACATTAAATTATATTAATAACATTATAAATTACATTTCAAAGGATATTAAAATTGAGAGCAGTTATTTACAGTATAAATTTCAATCATTTATATATTTCATAATACTACAGTTGTGGTATTTCTAATCAAATAAATCTAGTCTTGAAAAACTTCTTTTAAAAAGGGTTTACCGACCCCAAATTTTGAGATGATTTATGTCTCTTTCTGTTTGTCTCCCATAGGGCATTAATGGCATTCTGGCTGATGAGATGGGGCTTGGAAAAACGGTCCAGAGCATTGCTTTACTGGCTCATCTGGCAGAGGTAAGGATTGACTTTCCAAGTTTTCTGATGTGATATAATAGCTTTGTGTGAACAGACTGAAAATTTAGTAGTTTCGCACGGGAAATCTTGATATTCGACTTGACTGAAGTCATTTTAAACATTATAGAAGTATTATTAATAAATATGAATTAGTTATTTTAAATAATATATATATTTTAAATACATGATTATATATATATATATATGTGTGTGTGTGTGTGCGCGCGTAGCGTATTGTTGTATTTGTGATTTATAAATGTATTATGGACTTGATAATGATGTTTTCAAATGATTCTCAAAAGTATAACATTTACAAATCTTAAAAATTATACAAATGACTTTTTCATACCATTTTTGAGCAAATACATAAATATCAAGACCTTATATAATTTAATAGCAAGATATTTTGTTTCACTATATCACCCAGCCCTACCATTAGCACAACATAGCATGATAACAGGGCTTGCTAAACATTCTCCTTCTGTATTCTATCATCTTTTAGTCATCCAATTTCACTCGAAAGACTCTGTATTTCCTAATCGCTAGGCTCTCAGATCAAAAATCTGGAACAGGTTAATTTTTTGGGAATATGACACCAGCGTTATATAAAAAACACAACTCTCTTTTCTGCTTTCCTGTGCTATCATACGCATTTCTACCAAACAAGCCCGGCACCACAATCAGTTTTTTGGCATCGATGTGAACCCTCCAGCTGTCTCCGCTGCCCTCTATGACCTCCAGGGTTTGCGAAATGAGGAGGATACAGAGTTTTAGGATTTGATATGAAAGCGTAGCGCTGTGGGCCCATAGGAAGCCATGTTAGCTTGTTACCTTGTTCTTCAGTTGTTTCCTGTTTTGACCCCCTCTCTCTTCTCTCATTCTTTCCCACCATCTCCGTCCCAACCCCCCTCTGCCGCCTGCACCTGTTGGGATTATTTTGTGTTGGTGTGCTCTTTCGGACAGAGGGAAAACATCTGGGGACCCTTCTTGATTATCTCCCCTGCCTCAACACTCAACAACTGGCATCAGGAGTTCTCTCGCTTTGTCGCCAAATTCAAGGTGAGTGTGGCAGCTGTGCAGGGAAACACCTGCAGCCGTTGAATCCTTTTTACCGCTCTGTCTCTCTGTCACTGTCACAAACCTTTTATAAACCCATTGAACTACGTCTATTTTCAGAACAATGGAAAATGTGTTTTTTCTTAGCCGTTGCATATTTTGCTGTAAGGAAACGCATGTCAGATTATTGCATTTCTGGTTTGATTTTTGTAATCCTTAGGGGGCAGTGTTGTATCATTTATAGTGTGTTCTACTAATATCAGCAACCTAAATATTCATTTTCTGCCAGTCAGACCGAATCTCACAAATCATCTGTATCCGAAATCCCAGACAGAATAACTTGAAGAATATGAGAGGGCTGAAAAATAATGATTTCTTTTTGTTGGCCTGGTCAGGCCAGTAGTTCAGTTTTATCCTTGCCCTGCCAATATTTTCACTGACCCTGCCACAATTTTATTTTTAGCAATATATTTGCCAGAAGGAAATATGTTTTTCATTAAACATTAGGTTTTTTTTTATAAAAAAAAAAAAAAAACATTACAACAAATAATTTATACAATTTTTAATTTGTGTAATATCTGGAAATAATAGAGCTATAATGTAACTTCATGAAAGCTGTTAAAAAATGCCTACACTTTTACTTGCTCATTCTTGCCCGGATCAGTGGGTCCGTACTTATTTTTAAGATCTGAATAATTTACTTTATACACTTTTTTCCCACCAATTTAACACATCCTTGCTGTATAAAGGTATTAATTCTTTAAAAAAAAGAAAGAAAAATTAGTGACTCCAAACGGTAGTGTATATTGTTCCCAAAGATTTCATTTTTAAATAAAAGCTACTTTTAACTATTTAATCATCAAAGAATCCTGAAAAAAGTATCACAGGATATAAAAAAAAACCTGTCTATCAAAAACATTATGAATAGTAATAAAGTTTCCAAACCTTTGACCATTATTTAAAATGAAAATGTAATACAATTTTCAACTTTGTCTCATTCTTTCTTGCAGGTGTTACCGTACTGGGGGAACCCTCATGATCGTAAAGTTATTCGAAAATTTTGGAGCCAGGTAAGAATTTCATAAGAACATTGCTCTACTATATCAGATTAATTTATATCTACTACTTCAACCCTATTTTATCCATGTTTGCCCCCTGTAGAAAACTCTGTATACCCAGAATGCACCATTTCATGTGGTCATCACCAGTTATCAGCTGGTGGTACAGGATGTGAAGTATTTCCAGAGGGTGAAATGGCAGTATATGGTTCTGGATGAGGCCCAGGCACTGAAAAGCAGCACCAGGTAATTAGCACCCGATTAGCACATACACGCATACATGTACACTGCTGTTCACAAGTTTGGGATCGGTATATATTTTTTTAAATGTTTTTAAAATAAGTCTCTTATACTCACCAAGGCTGCATTTATTTGATAAAAACACAAACTGTAATTATTACAATTTAAAATAAATGTTTTCTATTTGAATATATTTTAAAATGTTTAAATGAATTAAAATGAATTTTCAGCATCATTACATCACCATCATGACAATACATTAAAAATAAATAAATAAAATAAAATCATAACATTAAAGGATAACTAAAAATAATAATACATTTAATACAGTTCCAATACAGATAGAAGATTAACTAGCTATAAACTTTGTTTTACACAGTATTTATTTCAATGTTTTGGAACTGACACTGGCATTACCACTTCCACAAAGTGGTCAAACAGACTGGTTATCAACTCATGCTGATAATGAATGTATGAATCTTAAGTCTTAAAATGGCCAAATATATGCCAGTTTTCTTGCAAATATGGCTCCAAAATGTACAAAACTGGTTGTCTCAGTGCTACGCATCCTTGATTGTAGCTTTCAACAAGGGAAACTAGCATACAAAAAGCTCCAGATGCTACAGAGGGTCCCCAGTACTGGAGCAGATTTTCATATTCCCATCCTCATAGTCAGTGCGGTGACACTATGTCTGGACTGGAACCCCTCAGAGAAAGAGGGCCTCTCGAGCTCTGAGTGTGAGTTTGTGCCTCTCTGGAGATGACAGCACATGTGCCAGCATGTCCTTCTGTTGTGGTGGAACATGATTTATCACCCAATTGGATTCTTGACAGTGCATCAGAGCAGCTTTCTTGAGCTTTCTAGTCTCTAAAGTCCCCAAAATCAATGAAAGACTCAACCAAGTCTGAGAAGTGAGCTCTGAGGAGAATCCCTGTATTAGTATTCAGAGTTCAGCATTAAGCGTTGTTGTCATGCAGAGTTACATTCTTCATTAACCTCAGCTTGCTGCTTGTTTGGGAGGTCTTAGTTGCTGTGTCTGGTTCTTCTTGACAGCGTCCGATGGAAGATTCTCCTTCAGTTCCAGTGCAGGAACCGCCTCCTGCTAACAGGGACACCAATCCAGAACACAATGGCAGAGGTGAGTGCATTGATTCATGTGGGACGTTGTTTGAGAGTCCACGTGTGCGAGACTGCCTGTGCAGTATCACATAAAAACATGACACTTTTGTTCTTCCGTTTAGTTATGGGCCCTGCTTCACTTCATCATGCCGACTCTGTTCGACTCTCACGAGGAGTTCAACGAGTGGTTTTCCAAGGACATTGAGAGTCATGCTGAGAACAAATCTGCTATTGATGAAAGTCAGTCAACTCAATTATCTCAATTTTGTTCACGGTCCATTATATCTCCAGGGAGCTTCAAATATGTGTCAGGGTTGAAGAATTTAGTCAAAATAATTATGTAAAAAAGCCGATTTGATAAAGCTGGGATAGTAGTAGAAGTAGTTTAAAGGCCTTCCTCATCCAGTCTATTCAGTTTATCATCTGATCTATAGATTGCTTGGATTTTCTGGCTGGTTGCTTGCTTGTTTTAGCACATAGCTAGTATGTTTAGCAATTTGCTCACATGTTTAACATGTTGCTGTCATATTTTATAAGGCTTTGCTAGTATGTTTTATCATTTAGCTACGTTGTCCTAAGCAGCAAGCCAACATAATTATTTAATTATTCAAAATGATTTGGGATTAAGGTGCAAAATAATAAGGATTTAACATTTAATACTGCATTAATATTAAAACACTAGCGCTCATGTTAAACAGGCGATGTCTTCATGTGTTGCCCATGCTCCAACAGAGGTAATTTCCCATGGTTTACCCTTTCAGACCAGCTGTCCAGATTGCACATGATCCTAAAACCATTTATGCTGCGCAGAATAAAGAAGGATGTGGAGAATGAGCTCTCTGACAAGGTGATACAGTCCTACAGTATCTCAGAGAGAATTATGGTTTGTGGTTTCATCTCTAGTCTCTATATGTGATAGAATTTTTTTTAATCTCAGATTGAAATCCTGACATACTGCCAGCTGACCAGCAGACAGCGGCTGCTCTACCAGGCTCTGAAGAACAAGATCTCCATCGAGGACCTGCTGCAGTCATCGATGGGCACGGCCCAGCAGGCCCACTCCACCACCAGCAGCCTCATGAACCTGGTCATGCAGTTTAGGAAGGTGAGGCTGGGTTTATCAGCTAGATATAGTTCACCCAAAAATGGAATACAAAAGAAGATATTTGGAAAAATGTTGGTAATAGCTTTGATTCCCAACATTTTTTATGTTCCACCAAAGAAAGGAAGTCATACAGGTTTAAAACAACATTAGGATGAGTTTTCATTTTTGGGTGGACTATTACTTTAATTACCTTTTGTCCTTTCAGACTGTACATATAGTAATGAGCTGCAGTTTTTAAACAGTGTTTTTTTTTTTTTTTACAAATTTAATAGGTTTGTAACCACCCAGACCTGTTTGAGCGTCAGGAAATACGCTCGCCTTTCCACATGTCCCTGAAGCCCTTCATCATGTCCAAGTTCCTGTTCCGACATGCCATCCTCCGCACTTCTGACCTAGGAAAGATGAAGTGAGTTGATCTCCATGTAGCTTCCAAGTTTACTGTTCCTCCCTCAAGGCTTGTTCACACCAAGGACAATAACTATAAAGTAAATTGCCTTAATTCAAAGAGATTAGGGAAGTCCGTACCATAATTATAACAGTAACGACACAGAGGAACATTTATCATTGGAATCTCTTTCAGAGCATTTTTTTTTCCAGCCGATGAAGGATAAAAGCATTATTAGAATTTCGAGCTTGAACAGTTAAAGTGCCAGACACAGATAACTGCATAATGTAATTATAATAAACAAGAACGTTAATGTGGGCTAATATAGTTAACGTTATATTAATTGTTCTTGGTGTGATCGGACCATTAGGATTTGTGCTGCCAACTGTTCGGCATTGTTGATTCTATCTCCGATCAAAAGTTGTTATACATCACGTGTAATAGCTTTGACAAGTTTTAAGTTGATTGATTTATTCATTCTCTTCACTCCTCAGGCTGAAGCAGACTCTAGTCTCTCCGTTCTCCACACAACACATTCAACAGTCCTTGTTTCACAGAAAAAGTGAGTCTCTTTATTAATTCCACAATTATATTTCAATTTTAATTTTGTCATTACAAAACTTACACACTCTTATTTCTGATCATCTGCATGATTGGTATAGCTGATGATGAAACCAGCAGCTTTTCCTTCCTGCGTTTCATCGATGTGTCTCCCGCTGAGATGTCAAACATCATGCTTCAGGGGACTCTAGTGAGGTCAGTTACAGTTTATTTTTTGCTCTCTACAACGTCTGACGCAAAATGGTAATTAATATGATTAGCCTTTGGCTTTACTGTGTATTAAACAGCTATTAATGTGTTGCTAATGTTACTCAAACCATGTTTCCGTTCCCCATCTCTGAGTCAGATAGCTGCCTTCTAAAAAATCAGCATTCTTACAAACTCTTTGAACAACTCAGAACATCAGTGGAAAAAGACATAGTACATCAAAACATCATATACATAATTCACCCTCTTTATTGCTAAATGTACCTGATTTTTCATGTCAAAAGACAAATATACTAGGATAACCTGGCTTCTCTTAAGACTCCCCTACTTCGCAGCATAGTAATGATGATATGCTAAAGCCCACCGGCACGTTGACGTGATTAAGTACAACATATTTGTGACGTAGAGAACTGGGACGATTTGTCTGATGAATTTGCACATGGTTTGTCTTAAAGCATATTAAAAACACCACACAGACATATAAATAACATTAAAAACTTGATTTTGAAGTGGTTACTATCTTTTTGAAATGATTTCTCAGAGATCTCTGATGCCAGAATTATTAGACTTTATTCACAAACAAATCCGAGCGCCTTATGCAAAACAGTCACTCCAGTTCAGTGGCTAGCTTCTCAATATATACCTTCATCTTTTCCACAAATGGTAATACATTCTATAGATATTTTAAAAATACCTTGTACCATGTGACATACTTAAATAGTACTCTCTGTTGTATCAGCATTGGGCCTTTTTGGCTTCCAAATGTCAAATCAAAGGACACACACAGGAACTAATAGTGTCCAAATATCTAGCTAAGTTACTTATTTTCTAAATAATAAAATCTTCAACAATTTTCACCACAGGGGGTCTTTCATATTTGCTTTACTATTCATTTAACCAGTGGATATCTTGAATAAATTGCATTATTCAGGCACGTTCTCATGCGGTAGGATCCATTACTCTAATAAGAACTGAATAAAGCAATAAGAATCAAATTTATTTCACACTTGGATTAGATCAAATTTAGCTGTGGGATTCAGGCCATTCATCGTTTCCTACGGCATTGATTCCTTAATAGCTGTTTAGATAATAAAATCTCCTCTTTTCCTCTTTTCTCAGGTGGCTAGCCCTATATCTGTCCTTTAAATCAGCATACCGGCTCCACCACAGTCGTCTGTGGGCTGTAGAGGAAGAGCAGGAGAATGAGGCTAAAGGGAGAGCCTGGTTACACAAGTCTCTTTCACGCAGAGATCTCATCCTGTGGATCAACAAGCCAACGTCTTTCCCAAACGTCCACAGCAGTCCTGTTCTACAGGTGAGCTCTGTCGTTCTTTTTTATCGTTCTTGCTTTGTCATAGCTTAGTCAAGCCCATAGCTTAGTCAAGCCCATATTCTCTTCCCGGTAACAATACCGACATTGACCAAAGTAATATTAAAGTTGGCGACCTCCATTAAAGAGAAAGTCTTTTGACAAGAGTCCAATATTCTTCAACCTACAGCAGCTTTTCTATCTGGGTCGAGAGTTGAGCATTTGAACTGACTTGAATTACTTTAACTTGAACTTAAACGCGAGAGACCGTGAGATGCTACAAAGCGCTCGACGTAAACATATCTCTCAGTCATGTCCATCTAGTGCATGTTTACATTAAGCAGAGAAGTTAAATACAAAAGCACGTTGTGTGTGCCTTTTTTTTTTTTGGCATACATTCTAGATGTATGTCCAAAAATAATAAGTACTGGTTATTTCTCAGGCATGACTCAAAGACAAAGTGGAACAGTTCTGCTTTTGGATGTTTAGTTAACATGCTTGTACAAAACTGAATATCTTCCAAAGATTTGATTGCACAAACTTTGGCAAATTTCTTTGTTCACTGTTTTGGAGTTCTACGCCTGCCTTGGGTTACCCCACTAAACCAGATTAAATGACCCTCATCTTTCGTTAGTGCCAAGGGTTCGTATTTCGTTGTGGAAACCAATTTCCACTCACCCATGAGTCACTCCTATGTAGCTGTATATCATATGCTGATGGGAATATCAAAAGTCCAAACTGATTCCAGAGGAAAGGAAAGACGATAGAGGAAGTGATGCTGGATGTCCCTGTCCAGAAGTTACAGTGTCGTCCCCTGGAGGCCAAACAGCGGCAAGGGTTAACCTGTAGTTTGGCGCGCTGACGTGCGTTCAGGCTACGGTCAGGGGAAGCTGTGCTCAGAAGGTGCTGACTGAGGTGTAATATAATCCACTTCCCACTACAGCTTTTATACCACACAAGCGTCTCCTAGCTCCACTGGGGCATGGATGGGGAACACGACACCACAACAATCAGCTCCCCATGTGGAAATGTGGACCGGCCCATATCGAGCGCTCTGAAGCTTTACTTTAGACTTGTAATTTGCTGTAGAATCTTAAACCATGCTACTAGTTAGCACCTGTCTTTTTCTAAGGTTTTCTCCTCCAAACTCAATCTGGTTGCAGTTCAGTTTTCTCCAAATATTGCAACATACTGTGATTTTGAGAACTAAGATGCAAACTGCAAATTCAGCAAGACTGATTTCTAGTTTCTAAATGTACAACCCCAATTCCAGAACAGCTGCTGTGATTTTAATTATCTTTAACTTTTATTTTAAAATAAAATGTTTGTACAATATTTTGTGCTGACTAACTTAAATTGTATTTTGTAAATATTAACAAATTTTGTTTTTGATGGCTGCAGCACACTCCCAAAAAGTTGGGACAGAGGCATGTCACTGTACGCTCACACCGCCGCCGACTTGAGCTTCCAAAGCGGCCGGAAGTCATTAATTTTCAGTGGAAGCTGGCTTTTTTCCGCTGCAAGGAGCGTCAAATTCATCGTTTTGGGTGTTTTGAGCGTTAATCAGAAAGTTGAAAGAAGCTCAACTTTATGGTAATGAGCTGTGACGCGGTTCAGCGGCAAGCAGCGGCAAAACGCCAGCAACCAATCGGAATATAGACTTCCTTCACGCTGGCTGATTCCAGAGAAACATACAATGTAAACTTTCGTTCCTACCTGAACATTAGTTACGAGAAAATGGAAGAGAAGCTAATAATCACCGTTGCAGTGTTTCCTACTGGTTTCCTATAATTTATGACATGACGTTGTTTGCTTATAGGGACCGCAAGAGCGCAACTTTTATATGAAATTTTTACGAACGCTCGTTTTAAAGCAAATAATAATAATAATAGGGGGTGGTGATGGCACAGTGGATAAGACACATGCCTTTGGTGTGAGAGCCTCGGGTTCGAATCCACTGTGAGACACCAATGTGTCACTTGGGTTGCTCCAGAGGCGCGAGACCTCTGACATGTATAGCAATTGTAAGTCGCTTTGGATAAAAGTGTCAGCTAAATGAATAAATGTAAATATAATAATAATAATAATAATAGCTAACTATTTTTTTTTCCTGACCAAATGTGACCCCAAAAATGCTGTCATTATAAAAGGTTTTTTCAATGTATTGCTTGTTTTTTTCCTGTTTATTACATTTCATGTTGTGACGTTCAAAGCATCCAAAGGGTCAACAAGCTTCCCCGTGCTTTTTGACAAGCGTCCTTGACAGGGCGGCAAGTCGGTGGCGGTGTGAACATATCACCTTTCCTTATTACACTTTTTAAATGTTTTAGATTGGAATGAGGATATTGATTGTTGCAGTTTTGCATGTGGAATTTTTGCCCAATCTCACCTGATACAAGACAGCTGCTCAACAGTCCGTGGTCATCGTTTTCTGATTCTTCTTTTCATGATGGGCAATATATTTTCAACGGCAGACAGAAATTTTTGCAGGCCAGTCAAGCACATGGACTCTATGGTGTAAGAAACCACTCTGTTGTAGAATGAGGCCTGGCAAGATGTCATCTTGATGGCAGTATCTCTGTCCTGTATTCTTCAATGGTACCTTCACTCAAATACAAGTCACCCATAATGTTACCCCCATACTGTCACATGACCTGTTGCTGATGAAAGTGTGGATGTCCTTTCGTCTTTGGAACTGAGAACTCAATGCCTGTTTTTCCCAAAAACAAGCTAAAATGTGGATCTGACGACAGCACAGTCTTTATTTAGACCATCTGAGATGAACTCAGGCTCAGAGAATTCGGCGGCTTCTCTGCATTGAACAGATGTACCGGTATAGCTTTTTTCTTTTTCAAGTTGCATTTGTTGATGCAGCGGCAGACTGTGTTAAGTGACAAAGTTTTTCTCAAGAACTTCTGAGTCCAGTGGGATTGATGGTTTCTCATGCAATGTTGTCTGAGGGCTCAAAGATCACGCATATTCAACGAAGGTCTCCTGTCTTGCCCTACACATTTCTTTGGATTCCCTGAATCTTTCCACAGAATGATGTATAGCAGAAGGTGAAAGACCCTAAATACTTGTCAATCTTGCATTGCTAAATGTGATTTTTGAATCGTTTGATAATTATCTCATGAAATTTGGCATAACGTCATGAGCCATGACCCATTTTTTGCTGGCAAAGTTGGTGAATGCTTCTTTTATACCCAAACACAATCCCCTTATCTATTACCAATTCACCTACTTATTGTGGACTTTTCAACAGTTAATCTTTACACGATTATTTTGCCTCTGTCCCAACTTTTTTGGAGTGTTGCAGCCATCAAAATCAAATTGTCTTTATATTTACTAAATGCAATTAATTTAGCCATTGAAAACATTGGACATTTTAGTCAATTAAAAAAAGTTTTATTTCGATTGTTGACTTTATTATATTATTTCAAAACGTCCCAACTTTTTTAAGCTGGCAGTCTATGGTCTTTGTAAGTAATCACGTATTGTTCAAGCTCAGTATTTAAAGTGAGCCCAGGGAACAACCTCTGTGCAGAAGTTGATGATCTGTGTGTGTTGTTGTATGGTAATTAGTGTCAGTCAGTGAGCAGCCGCAGGCAGCAGTGCTGTGAGAATCTGTGTTCGTACAGTCGCTGTCACTGACGTCTCCAGCCGGTGCTTTATGAAACAAGACACGAGCACTCCTGCTGAGGCTGCCACACAGCACCACTTTCTTTCTTTCTTTCTTTCTTTCTTTCTTTCTTTCTTTCTTTCTTTCTTTCTTTCTTTCTTTCTCTCTCTCTCATCACATGTCTTTCACACCTCATCCATCATTAGCTCACAGTCTCGTCTAAATGAAGTCTGACTGGTCTGTTTATTCTTGTCACTTTGTGGATGCAGACAGGAAACAGGCAAATATATAGGCTGGTCTTTATGATTCATGTGGGTCATTAGAGCCGTAGTTCTGACTGTGACCCCGTCTGGACATCTGTTAGCACTGTGGGCTCATTTAGGGTATCACTTCTGCTCAGTGTGACCTCTTGACAAATGGGTCTGATGAGATGGGAGTTGGGTTTACATTAGATTAGGAGTAACTCATTGTAGAGAGTAAAGTGATCACTAGGAGGCGCTGCAGGCCCATACACTCCTATTTGACAAATTCAAGCATTGTGCGGGAAAAGCAGCAATTCTCTCACACTCAGTCATTCGTGTTGACATTTTGTCGGTATGTGTTTTAGTAAGGGTGTTCTATGCTATACTGATTTTTTTTTTCTTTCTTTTCCTGTAGGATTTAGTGTTCACGTCCACAGGGTCTTCGCCGATCTGTCACACCGATGTGGTGATCCACAGCAGACGCTCATCAACTAAAACGTTCAGACCGTGCCGGCCTACCCAACCTCCCAAGTTTTTACTCACCGTCACACCCAGGGTGAGAAACACACAACTGCCAGAACTTTCACTCAGTTTAGCGGTTTGAAATAAATCCGGGATTCTATATGCATCTCTCTGTTTTCTTTATCCAGTAACTGTTTGGTAAGAGTCAGAAACTCATCTGCGTGAATTTCTACTGAGGGTGGTCAGCTGCTGACAGGGATCTCCCGCTGTCTCAGAAACAAACTTCTGATCAAAAATGAAAGCCATGTTCTCTGTGTGGCCTTCACAACAGGCCTAGTTTATTTATCCTCTTTGACCCCATGACAGATCTTCTGCTCAGCTGATCATGACCCCGGTGGAGAGTAACCAAACAACACAAGCCCACCAGTGAGAAATTGGAGGTCTTGGTTAAGGGCTGCTTCTCTGGCTGTGAATACAAAGCCCATCAAAAACCACACCGCCATTTGGGATAGGCTCCAAATTTTGGGATTGTCTGAAGATACTGTGAAGTGTCTTTGGTACTGCAGGGAATGTGCTAGTCAAGACCTACAACATTGTTCGCTGGTTCCTATCAACATTCCTATCAAACAATCCTTGCCAAATGTATAATTATTATCAGTTTTAAATCTTGAAATAACCTAACTTTAACCAGTAAATACATTTTATTAATCATAATAATAGTGATCAAATTATTTTGATTAATTAGTCAATCTTAATGGTAATTTATTGTAAGAATTTTATTTTTTATAATAATGTTATTATTCATAGGTGTAATTATTTTATAATTATTATTTTATATAATTAATAATGCAATTTATTTTATAATTGTTTTATTTATAACTTTAATTGATTACTTTAAATTGTTTACTTATTAATTTATTTTATTATTATAATTAATGTTTTAATTTGTATAATTGATAATGTTATAATTCTTCTATATTCTTATTCTTTTTTCTGTTTAAATTTTTTGTTAATTTGTGTTCCTTTTCTTCCATGTTTTCCCAATTGAACCATTGCTCTTGACTTCTCCTATCCCTTACCTTAACCATAATCCACACTTCAAACCAGAGAAGATGATTTTATGATAAGTCAAAAGCATGTTCAAGTTCTGAAGCCTAACCCTAAACCTAATCTAATCTGGTAGATAGGAATGCTGTTCCCGAACCAGCAAAAAATGTTGACCCAGTAAAACGCCCTATCTTTTATAAGTGAGCGTGTTGTACTGAAACGTATCTGTGACGTTATTGGTTAAGTCACGTATGAGGGACTGTTTTCTTTTTCCTCCAACATCTGCTGTTAACTTGGCTAATATGAGGCTATCTCTGTGTTATCCCAGCCCCGAGAGTCGGGATTGTGTCTGGCCTCATGGCCGCATTGTGAGAATTGGCACTGCGTTGGCAAAGGCCCCTAGGCACCAGGGGCATATGGGCACTGTGGGAAAGTGATAAGATAGATTAGTTGCCTTTTTTCTCTTTATTCATGAGGGACTCTTGACCCTTTGACTTTTTATGGCCACATCTGCGTGTTCGCGCTCCCATTGGTCAGCTGTTCGCTACAAAACTGGAAGCCTGGCCAAAGCTGAGCTGTTTTTCATCAGAGATAAGGAATGAAAGGAAGATAATATCATCCGCTTGTCAGCACGCCATAAAATTCTCCATAAAGCTGAAAGAGGGATAAAGCGAGAAGGAGAGGGAGAGAAAAGAAATGGCCAGTGGAAGGGATTGTGAGCGGTGTGAATCACTACAGGAAATGGTCATCTGTTACTCAAAGGCCTGTTAGCGCTGTTAGCACCGCTGACCTCTGCCACGCTTTCCTGCCAGAGCGGCGGGGTTCGGACAAAATGTCAGAAAGACAGGGTTATGCGTGCCTGTGTATGTGTGTTCACATTCGACAACTGGAAATGATTCTTCTCCCCCCTTAAGGCCCAATTTGTTTGGTGTTTCTTAGTGATAAAAAGACTGAATGGGGAAATAGATGACAATTATCTGCATTAGTGTAAACAGCCTTGGAGGTGTTGACTAAGGAGTTTTCTTCATTCCCCAGGTGACTTCAGTTCCCATGGAACGCTACTGTGCGGATCGCAGTGCGGAGTATGAATGGAGGTTAATACGCGATGGAGGGAGTCTCATTGCTAAGCAGTGCTTCCTTTACGGATCCCCCGAGCTGGCTTGCGCCTGGGCTCAGCGCTCTCAGGCCTTCCTCCCACAGAGCCCAGGGGGCATCATGGCCCTGCAGCAAAGACATGGCTGGTCCTTCATAAGGATTCCAGGTAGGTGAGATCCTGGGTGGGAGTTAGCATGCTAGTTTGTTTATGTTTGCCCGTGTGTAACAGAGGATGAAAGGCACTTTGCTGTGAGATTTTGCAGGCAAAAAGGTCTAATGTTTATTGGGAATAGTGTAGCAATTTATGAAGCACAGCTCACACAGCAGTCAAACCAAAGCAGCTTTTGTTGGTGAACGTAGAGAATTTGCGTGACCAACATGAGCACAAATAAAATCTGTGAAGGGAATTTTTTTGCACCCGCACAAACCTCCTGATTGCATGGATTCCTTTCGAAATGACTGGATTCGGCCCACAAAATTTTGCAGAGGAACTGTAAATGTGGCCGCAGCTTTAGACTGAACATAAACCAGAGAACTGCATCCCAGCTCCTAATGGCAAGACTTTAGGCCCTGGGGGACCCCATGGTACTGCTGTGCTCTGGGTTCAAAGTGCATTTCAATCAAAGAAAACTCACATTGTGGTTAAAAAACGAGATGTAGGCCCATGGGAGAGGGCTGGGGGTCACGAAAGAGGCCACGTCTCAGGGTCGGTGCACCTCTTTGTCATTGTCACTGTTTTGGCACCAATGCGCGGCCATTTGTCACATGTTTAGCGCCGCAGTGCGATGGGACTAGCGCCAGGCGATGCTTAAGACTTATTTTGCAGATAAGACAAATTTTTGCATGAGCCTGTAGCGTGAATTGTGCGCAGGCCTGTGTTTGTGTGTGCGTTCCAGTGTAATTGCTGGAAACAGACTGGGGAAGAGAAAGAGGTCTGGGAGCGCTTGTGAAGTTGGGAGGGGGGACAAAGCAAGGAAGTTGGACTATTGGACATTGTTTCTGCACAGCGTTAGGTAAGCGCTTTGAATGTGTGTGTGTGTATCACTCTGAATGTTCATTCACAGGCTTAAGGTGTTTCAGAGCGCACTTCTCCCATTTTCTCAGAGTCATACTGTACCCAGGGAAGGAAATGACACAAGACTGGGTAAGAGTCATTGATGTTTACAGGCGCTCCCACCACTGGCTAATGGAACTAAAGGCCTACATCTCCATATAAAGGCTGGTGGAGTGTTTATTAGCAATAATGGGATACTATGTTGATCAATTTCTAATTATAGGACAACTAGTTTGAATAGTCTTGAATAATCTAATCTTTAATATGCAACTCAAAATATAACTGTTTTTGTAAATCTGTAATTTAAGTTGCAAATTAAAAAACTATATAGAAAGAAGTTAAATAGATCAGGGCAGGGGTTTTTCAACCAGGGGCCTTAGCAAACTGCCAAGTGGACTCAAGATGACTATAGATTCACACATATTCAAGACAAAACAAGTGTTAAAAAAAAAACAAAACGCTGAGAATCAAGATGTTTCTTGTTCTAATTCAACCCCTCAACATAAACTAGCCTTGCTCTATTCTGTGAGGCGCGTTTGTAACGTCACGTAATACGTAATTACGTTCAAAAGGTCACGGGCGACGTAGCCAGAAGTACAGAGTCAGAGAACAACCGAGGTGTTTACAAGTTGAACGCATAGGTTGAACGTGCAAACTAACTCAAACGCCGTTTACAAAAAAGGAATTAAAAGGTAAAACAACGATGTCGGACGATTTTGATTCTGTACTTCCGGCTACGTCGCCCGTGACCTTTTGAACGTAATTACGTATTACGTGACGTTGCAAACGCGCCTCACAATATATTACAAGGCTAGCATTTGTCCTTAGAAAAGTTACATTTTTGGAATAAGCTTAGAAATAACCGATCGTTTCGCATGATAAGACCCTTATTCATCGTTTGGTGTCGTTTAAAGACATTTGAAGCTGCATCTGAAACTGTTATTAACTGTCGTTTGGACCTTGGACCGTCTGGTTCCCATGTAAGTCCATTATATGGAGAAAAATCCTGGAATGTTTTCATCAAAAACCTAAATTTCCTTTCGACTGAGGAAAGAAAGACCCCCAATCTTGGATGACATGGGGGTGAGTAAATTATCAGCAAAAGTTTTTTCAAAAGTGAACAAATCCTTTAAAATAAATGGGTAACTATCACTATCATAAATGGTGTTGTTGCTGTACCTTTGGTGTCACAGTAATTGTGGGCAGGCCACAGAAGGAGAGGCTCTCTCTTACAATAGCTCCGCACATTGTTGTAATGCGACTGCTGCTTTGAGCTGTTGTTTTGAGGGAGCAAGAGTGAGAATGCTGCAGAGCTCAGCTCACAGACAGCCTGTGGGAAACTCTGCTTTCCCTTCCTGTTCTTTCAAAGAATCTCTGCACTCCAGCAAAATGGCCGGAAATATTCCTGGCCTTTTTGATTTGGGGCCCAAACAACAGTGACTGCATAATTGTTTGTGATCTGCTCCCTCGCCCCGCCTTTCTGGCTGAGTGACCAAGGTGTTTGGGAAGCTTATCCTTCAGCTTATCCTTTTTTATCATGTTTTCTTGTCAATTATTATTTTTATTTATTTGTTTTTAACTCCTTAGTTTGTACCCAAAAATAAGAGTATAATCACACTAATATATCACATATCTAAACTCAGAACAGTATGGTGAGGGGGGAACAGTATGGAAACATGGCCAGGGATAGACTCGAACCCTGATTTCCCGTGAGCTCCACTACTCAATGTGTCAGGCCACCATGTATTTTATTTTTACAAGTCAAAGGCTGCAAATGTCATAATGTCTACCTTACATGAAACAAGTTGCTTCACTGATGCAGTTCTCCCTCTGCAGTTCTCCTCTGGCCTACAGAGGGAGCATTTTGCTCGGTTTTAGCCTGCTTTGCCTCTCCATTTTGTGTGAAATTGAAAATGTGGTCACATATTTCATCCCCTGTGCTTTTTTGTTTGGGTTGGTGCATAGATCCCAGGTGGGATCTGGTGTGTACAATCCATATATGACAGCTTAATGACAGTCTCCCTCATTTGCTCGTTTTACCTCCCACCTCAGAAAGATCTGTCATCGCTTAACTACCGGTACTGAAAGACCCCACAAACAAGTGTGTGGCAGCAGATGTGTCGCATTTTATACAATCCTTACCTGTAGACTACAAAAAGACTTTAGATATGAACATTTCTTTACCTGCTGGTCTGTAGGTTTTATGTCTTAAATGTTTTATTCAGCACTTTCTATGAAGTTTAAAGGGATATTTTACCTAATGTTTTTTTTCTGGACCCCATTTCCTTCCATTTTATGGACAAAAAGAGTTGAAACATTGTTCAAAATATCATCTTTTGTGTTCTACAGCATGAAAGTCAAACATGTTTTAAACAACTTGAGGGTGAGTAAATGATGACAGAATGTGAATTATCTCTTAATTTGGAAGTATATGAATACGTCATTTGTTTTTGCAACTCTGCCCTGTTTTTAAGGTGCAGTAATCACTGTCACTTAAGCAAAGTTTCGTGAAGTGTCATAGAGTGGAAAAACAAGTATTGTTTGTGTTGAGCATCAACTTTACCCCTTGGCCCCGTGCCCATGTTTAGGTGTTGGCCAGTGGTTGTACAGGGTGTCAGTAAACACTAAAGATAATCTTATAGCATAGAGGTCATAAGAGTCTAGTGCTTGTGCTTTCACCTACTGTCCCTTTGCCAGAAGAAATGTCCCTAAAGCTCAGATTGCTTTAATGAAATTAGCATTCAGCGGAAGGGCAATTAAGTATGCAGCGGGGTTAATGAGCTCGTCCAGGGCTCTGTGGCAGATTTTTAAACTGGATCACCCTCGGGTCAGACCTGAGTTCTGGACGGGAGGGATTGGATTAGAGCCGAGGCTCCTGGAAGAGCCACTTTTAAGGGGTTGCCACCAGCAGGTGGGTTGGATTGATAGTGGTAACCATGGTAACATCAGATGGTACAATGCTTGGTAACATTGAGTTCCCTTTTGCAGTTGAGTTGGAAATCATCCCGAAAGTACATGAAACGTCCTCTATGAACTTTAATGCCAGTACAATCCGTTATTTTGAAATCTAAATAATGTTGTCTCCCTTGTTAGTTTCCTCTGAAAATATTTTTTTTGTATGAGATTAGCTTTGTTTGATAAGCATGGAGGACTCACCAAATGTTTTCGATGAAGTAGCAGCATGTAAAGTCTAACTGAAAAAAGTGAGTAATTGCAGAGTCGTCAGGCTTGTGAAATAGGACGTGGGGGGATTTGATAAGAAGGGAATGGAAACACCAGAGGAGACTCTGTGGTGCCGGTTTCATTGAGTTGTGGGTACCAACGGGTCACATCATCCCCTTAGATCACCATCTTCATCCCACAGTCATTCAGGGGCTTCATAAAGGGGGATCTGGCAGCTTGTTGCCTTATTCCGCTGACGCCAGACCCATTAGATTAGAGCTTTATGGGGAAGAGCGTATGGGAGTCTCTACTCTTCATGAAACCGTCCTTTTCTGTCAGGAACCTGAAACCTCTACTTTTTGCTAAAGAAACCATTGCTGCTAGCATTGTGGGATATGGTTGTTAAACATGTATTTCAGCAGGCAATGAAATATGATCACTCAAGCAGTCTTTAGTGGTCTAAAAGTAGTATAGTATATAATCATTATGTTGTGTAGTGTATAACTATTATAGTGTGTAATAAGTTTTATTAGATCTTTATTAGTTTAAATGTGCATGCTCAGCTGCAAGTCACTGTAAATCTAAATCTAAATTATGTAAATTTGGGGTAAAATAAAAAAAAGAATACTTCAGTATTAAGTACCAATATTCGGCAAGGGTGCCTTATCAAAAATAAAAATCTAATAAATGCTTTTTTCTGTTAACTTTTTCTATTTAGCAAAGAATCATGTTTCAAACTAAAAAACTTTTATAGTGGTTTCCACAAAAATATTTAGCTCAACAATCATTTTCAACTGTGAAAAGAAAAATAAATGCTTTTTGAGCAGCAAATCAGCTGTACAATCACAGGAATAAATTACATTTTAAAATTTGTAATATTTTGGAAATCAGTTGTTTTTAAATTAAATTAATATTTAACCATTTTTTAAATGAAAAGTTACTTCTTTTAAAAATATCTTAGCATCCCCAAACTTTTGAACGTTAGTTATATAGCCCAATTAAATTATTTAAATATTTAACTAATCCATTATAATAAATTAGAATATTGTAGATATTTAGAATATAATTTCTTTACATTAAATAATAATAATTTAATGTTTATTGAATTATATGTAATACAGCAGCAAGTGAAATCCTTTATTTAATTTTCAATTCACATCTTCAGAAAAGCTAATCAAGAAATGAATAAACTTAAGATGACCCATTTTAACCCTTAATGTTTTGAACATTTCCATGAGAATTTTAATGTCTGCTCTTTCTGAAACTGATGAGAATGAGAATGTCATTACTTTTTCTTTATTATTACCGTCCTCTCTGCAAACAAATTGGTTAGATTAAGTTTTGGTATTTGGTTATTATTTGGTTATTATTGGTTACTAGTTTTCTGATCTATGTAGTTCAGTGTAGCTGTATGAAACCCAACTATTTTGATGAATATAAGCATGCAGGCTTGTTGGTTAGTTTTGAGTAGCACTTGAGGGGTCAATTATAAAGTATCTCTCAGGCTGAATGATGTTTGAGACCCCCTGCCTTAAGAGTAAATGTTCATCTTGCTTGGAGTAAATTAGATCCATGTGGTCATTTTCTTGTTAATCATCAGCACGGTGAGTATGAGATTCTTGAGTATATGAGCTAATTTGAGCCATTCTCCTCCACTCATTAGAGGTTACACACGTAACCCTTTCAGGGTCATGGGTGGTGTTTAGTCAGGGTTCAGCTATGGTTCACATTAGCATGGACATGATGTGGTAATAGCAACGTGGTCATGCTGACCGTGTGTTTGACATGCTTTTTGTACTGTCTAAGGCTCAGCCAGCAGGCCTCAAACTCTCTCTGGGGATCTCTAGATTGCTCTGGCAGCCGGCTCACTTTGTGTGTATAATCACTTTCTGAGTGCCCATAACCAGCAGGGTCATTTAACTTACCCCCCATGAGCTGACCTTAGGGTCAAGGGTTGCACCAGTCAACAATGGGAAGCCTGAGCTTCCTCTTTTATAAGCACTGTTGGGGTGAGAGCATTGACATCCCATTGCCACTAGATTTTCTGGTCCGAGAACGTCAGTCACATGTGTAACATAACTGGTGTAAATTTGATTATTTGAAATCTGAAATGTGGATTCATAAATGTAGGATGATGTGAATTACAGACAATCAGTTCAACTTGAATGAGGAAAAAAAGCATTAGACATATAACCAATATTAGCTGACTAGTTGACATCAATAAGCCAATGGTTATTTTCATGTTATGGCCAATATTGAAATTCTGTACAATTTACAACATTATAATGTACGGTATGAAAAATAGAGATTTGCTAAAGATTATATTTAACAGTGTAGTAAATTAGTAGTTTTTTTAAAGATAAAAAAACAACTCTATTGGCCTGTAACCAATGTGGTAACAATATGTCATGCATCACTAATGTTTACTGCAGAATAAGGCAGTATTTTATTTTTTAAATATGAGAAAGTTCATTCTGATAACTTTATCCTGAGCGTAGTTAATATGTTTTGTTCTTGGGTGTCCAAGATATTATTAATCAAACCTATTTAAAGAACTTCACAGTGGATCGGTAACCGGGTACAAATTTTGCTACTGAGAGTAGGATTTCTGTCATCGGTAAGTGAGGAGCAGGAAATGGAAAACCCGGAGTGGAGCTGACGTGGAGTGATTATAGAAGCTTTGAGCGAGGAGGGGAAATTGCTGTCACTCCACAAGCTTATTCATTATATTCCTTTGATTTGTCTAATCAGCTCCATTCCGACAGTGTGGGATACAGTTTGGATCTTGTGAGATGACACATTATTTACCGTTTCTCAGTGTTTTTGAAATGTTATTCTCTGCTTTGTTCTTCAGACAAAGAGTCTCTGATCACAGACAGCGGAAAGCTTCACACTCTAGACCTGCTGCTGACTCGACTGAAGTCTCAGGGCCACAGAGTTCTCATTTACTCTCAGATGACCCGCATGATAGACCTTTTAGAGGTGAGTACTTCCAGGACCTTCTCACAGTCGGTGACTGACTGCTCTGTGGCCTGTGCACACTATTTAACTACGTCATGTCATGGTCTGTCCTTCATGTCCACAGAAATCTGTCTACTGAACCGATTATAGATTTCTGAGGTCATACTGTACTTGCTTTTTGTTTACCTGTTCAATGTTTTTTTAAGTGTTAATCTCACAATAGAAGAGATGACGAATTTTGATCAAGCATTGTGAAAGGAGTGTTTGCTGTTAAATGGTTCCATATTGTTGTAGCTGGACAAAGGCGGTTGAGAGAAGATAACTGGAGGAAACAATCACTTGTTCCAAAGGCACAGTTGTTTGCCACATGTTCAGCAGCAAGCCAAACATGGAGCTAAATGTAGAAGCCTCCAATAGCATTGTCAACACAGGCCGTTTATAGTCCTACACAACAGCTCTCGTAGTCTAGAAACACCTCAAGTCAAAAGGAATATCCTTCCAATTCGGGTTTTGGCTTAAGCATTTTCCATGGCAGTCTCACTAAAGTCCGATTACGTAGACTTCCTTTATTTGTGAATTAGATTGTCTATAGAAAAAGTTAAGCATGGAAAAACATAGGCTCTTATTTGTCTAATAGTTTTGGCATTGCATGCAAAGCTACACTTTATATTTTATCGGTGCTATCGGTGCGCATAATTCGAAAGAAAAAAAATGTTTGGCATCATAAATAATCTTCAATACAAATGGAATAACTAATCCTGCCTCTGAAATAATTTTTTTTTAGCTGACGTGAAAAATTCTTCTTGTATTTTAACCATCTCTTTGTGCGGAGAATATTTGTTCCTAACGTTATCATTAAATAATGGGGTAACACTTTACAATAAGGTTTTGATAAAATGTTTTAAAACATTACATTAAACATTTAATTTATATCTGGACTTAAAATGTCAACTTTGACAGCCCTAAGTAAGCATTTTGTAAAATCTTTTTTTCTGTGGACCACCGAGCACCCCCTTGCAGGTCGCTGAATCCCATTTTGAAATGCCTTATTCTATAGCAATACGTGTCTTACCAAGCAGACCCCTTGAGTGTTTTGGTCAAGTTTCCTCATCTGTTATGTGTTTAACAGCTCGGGTCCCACTTGAGGTCTGTTCAAGTGTATTCCGGGCATTGTTCCTAAGTCCCAAGCTAAATCACGTTATGTTTGACACTGCTAACCTAGAGTTATGTTCTCAGCGGGATAATGCAGTTTAAGATGGTCCCATTTGTTACTTACAGCTGCAGAGAAGCTTAGTGTTTGTGATCTAATGTTACTTCAAGCTGGAACAAAGTCCTAATCAAAGACGTTTAATGTCAAGGAGAGTGCTAATGCTGGCTTCATACAGTCCAGATGTGCTTTTGGGAGGCCGTCCAGTGGAGTCGTAGGCCCGATGGAATTGAGACTTCACTCTGGGTGGCGTAGGAGAGTGGGAGGTCATCTGAGAAAAGTCACTAAAAGGAGTCTGCCCAATGTTAATGAGGGTCTGTGGCAGCGTGTTAAGGGGAACGTTATTAAAAACCAGAGGATTAAACTGAAATAGACACACCAGTTTCATATCATCGCCCGAATGATTTCTTCATTTTCCTGCTTGAAATGTTTCTCAACTGTCCTGCAGGAGTACATGGTGTACCGCAAGCATACTTACATGAGACTGGATGGTTCATCCAAGATTTCGGAGCGGCGGGACATGGTGGCTGACTTCCAGAGCCGGTGAGTTTTCAGCTAGTTTTCAGCTGCCTGACAGCCAGGATTGAAAAGGAGGCGCACACGTCTGTAAGCGCCCCGTCTCTCCTTAAACCTAATTGGGGCTTGTTTTTTCTAAATGTCACCAAGCATAAATTCCTCATCCATGGCGGTGCTGTCAGACGCAGAGGGTTTTGCGCTCTTTTCTCTCTCCCCGCCCTTCCTCACAGGCTCTGGTTTGCATTAGCTCAGCTCTCTGTGGGTGCAGTGGGCTCTGGTTTTCATTTTGCCGAGGAGTGTGCTGTATATTGAAACGTCTCTCTGTGTAAATCCTGGGTGGTTGGGCCGGCCCCTTAAAGAGCACGATCTGCCGCCGCTTTATTTTCTTTCTCTCACTGTTCTGGTCTCCCCTCCCTTTGCAGGACGGATATTTTTGTCTTCCTCCTCAGTACCAGAGCCGGAGGCCTGGGGATCAACCTGACAGCTGCAGACACGGTGAGGCCGTAGCCCATCAGCACATCATGATTACCAGATCACCTTCCCCCACTAGAGGCTATGAGAACGGCCCCTAATATAGTATGAACCTGAAGACATTTAGCGCTGCACTCATTGACCTTAATATGAACACTTTGAATCTTTGACTAAAGGGTCAGCATGGAAAGCGACCAACCACTGTTTGTTTTGTTTAGGGGTGGGAAATTGTGGAAACCGCAATTATAGCAAGGAATTAAAGAAACATAAATAATAATGCAGCAGTTTCTATTTATATTGTCACTTTACTGAAATGAAAGAATATTATTATAACATCAAATGGGAAATATTTACTTTTATTTATTTTTTTAAAACCGATGCATACATTTTTAATGTTTTGAAAGTTATTGCATGAAACATAATTCGTTTATTAAATTAAATGACAGAATTAATGATAAAAACTCATTAAACTAAAGCTCTTTGATGGTACAAGGTAGTACATTCTTGTTTCTGTTAAATGTTGACAATATTTAAATTAATAGATAAAATGTTTTAATATTTGGATTTAATATCTAATTTTACACTCCTGGTCAACTATTTTTGTTTGCTAAAATCCGATGCCGTTTTAGTCAAGAGTAAAATGAATAGGGTGTGACTATTTTGGAGTCAAAAGCTATTGCTTAAACATAAAACTAAATAAAAAAAACTTATTTGATGTCACTATCCTGTCATACTTTGGCAAATCCAGTGATTATTTCATCCTCCCTTGATGAAATTATCACTGGATTTGCCAAACATTTTTTTTTGAAAAACATTTTTCAAGCAGACTGCTGAAAAAAACCCCTGTGTGCTCTTACTCCTGAAGTTGCGTTGGCCAATCAGATTAGAGCTTGCCAGATCCAGAAAGTGCTTTTCAGTTTTGTTTACAATATGCAGCGAGAAAGACAACGAATGAACTGTGAAGATGTGCAATCTGAGGCTTTTAAACCAAAATGACTTTTGTGTGCAAGAACAAAAAATGCCATCTGTGGATTAGACATGACAGTTAATATGGGGAGATCATTTAACGTGACGATTTGCTCTCTTTCCAGGTGATCTTCTACGACAGTGACTGGAACCCAACTGTTGACCAGCAGGCCATGGATCGAGCCCACAGACTAGGACAAACCAAGCAAGTCACAGTCTATCGGCTTATTTGCAAAGGGACAATAGAGGAACGCATCCTACAGAGAGCCAAAGAAAAGAGTGAGGTTAGTACTACACAGTATCAATTCCCTTCCTTGGGCCAGAAGGTTACAGAACATATAATGTAACACATTTTCCTTTTAATTCACCTAATTCCACAATGGATAGACAAATTACCCCCCTTTTCCCCTGACAGCTTACATTTGTCAGTTCAAGTTACAAAAACGATATTTAACTAAATGTCAAACCTCAGAAGAGTCTTTGCAGTGACAAGGGCGTTAAAGTATTATTTAACCCATGGGTTCAACTGCAATTACCACTAATTATACTGTAATTACAAATGTGCTCTAAACAGTCACATGTAGTCCAGGACGTCTGTATCAACACATCATTATCGTCAGTATATGTTTCCAAGAGTCGTGTCTTCTCCCCTTACTGCTCTTAGTTCTTTGATTTATTTATTCTCTGTCTCAATAATTACTTTCTGCTGTGGGATCTCCTCTTCAGATTCAGAGGATGGTAATATCAGGAGGAAATTTTAAACCTGACACTCTGAAGCCCAAAGAGGTGGTCAGTTTGCTGCTGGATGACGAGGAGCTTGAGAAAAAGTGTGAGTTACTGCACTGTTATGATCATAAAAGAATATGTAGAATCTAAATAATGTAATAATAAATGAATCGATTGGCTATTTGCTCTCCTCTGATTGGATGGTGCGGTTGTGTTTCTGGGCAGTACGCTTTCGGCAGGAAGAGAAACGGCAGCTGGAGGAGTGCAGTAAGGTGAAAGAGCGGAAGAGGAAGAGGGATAAGTATGCAGAAAGGGTAAGTTTCCTTATAGATGCACATTTATAGAATAACATTTTTTGCTAATAAGTTTATATTTCAATAAATTTTCTTGTGATAGAGAATATAGTTGTGCCATATATCAGTGTTATTATTAACTAATTTTTTTAACTATTACAAAACTAAAATGATCAAAATCTTGTTCAGTATTTGAAATAAATGTAAATTTTAGATATTATAATATTAGAAAACTTGCCTTAGCAACTAACTGAAATAAGTTGAAGTTGAAGTTCTAAAAAATAATACAAAGGAAATAATACTATACTATAATAGTATATAAATAATGGAGAGAAAAAAAACACAAGCAAACATCAGAAAATGCCCTAACCACTCTTGTCCAACTGTCCTGTCTCCCTGCATCCCTCTTATTTTAAGAAGAGAAAGGAGGATGACCCTGACTCTAAAAGGAAGAAGGAGGGTGTGAATGTGGTCATCCCTTATGTCCCCTCGGCAGACAACTCCAATCTGTCTGCGGATGGAGAAGACTCGTTCATCAGCGTTGACATGGACTCTGCCATGCCCAGCCCCTTCAGTGAGGTAAGAACCAATGAGGCTCGACCCATGTGCACTTCCTGGACTCGATTTAAAATAACTCTGTGATCTTGATAATGCGTGTTGAATTGCAGAGGTTATGATCATGTCAGGAAGAATTATTGTACAAGAATCCTGTAATGACATTCTTTAGGTGATGATGAGTCCACAAAACAATCATGTGAGAACTTTCCCAAAGAATAGATGATTTCTATAGAGCTATTATGCCATTGTCAACACACATCCTCTCATTTACTTGCTGCATTGATCTCTTCCTCCTCCTCATCCATCTTCTGGTCCTGCTGTCTCCTCCGTGGTGCTCTCCCTCTGTCCCTGTCTCACTCCCAGAACTATGTGTCTCTGCAGATCTCATTGAGCAGTGAGCTCCAGCCCAGCTCCATCCCTGCAGACGAGAGTAGCAGCGACATGCTGGTAATTGTGGATGAACCCATGTCTTCTGCTCCTCAGTCCCGTGCCACCAACTCTCCCGTCTCCATCGCCGGCTCTGTGTCCGACACCATGAATGGTGGGTACCTTCGGCTTACTCAATTTTCAATTGGTCTCATGTATATCACAGCAAGCCATGTCATATTATACTTACAATTTCATACATTGTCGGAAGTTGGAAAAGGGCAGGGAATCCACACTGATGTCTAATAGGAACAGGTTAAAAAAATAAACCAGCAGTTAGAGGTCAGCGCGGGATGGATTTTTTTTTAGTCCACTCCCCCAAGATTCTGTCCCTTTTCTGTTCCCGTTAGGCCTGCATCCCGTTGTCCTACTTTCACCTGCACAAACCCACAGTCCCGTTCCTGTTAGATTCCGACTCGGTGTTATAGACTACTTTTTTAGATTTCCACATACACAACAGTTCAGACCCACAGCCGTTTTGTATTCGTCTCAGTAGGCAAAAAGAAGGTGCTTTCTCTCTTTGGTTCACTGCATTTTTAAAGTGAAAATACTCAGCAATGGTGTTGACTTGTGGATTTGCACATGGTTTGTCTGAAAGCATATTAAAAACACCACAGACATGAAACAACACTCAAAACATGTTTATAAGGATTTTTGCATAGGCGTGGTTTTAGTTGTTCCTACACATTTTAGAATGACCGTTATTGAGAAAGCATTTTTGTTTGTGAAAATGTTTGAATGCGGATTTCAAGCACAAATTTGTGCGTTGGCAATTTGGCATGCTTAGTAAATGAGAATGAGAAACCAGAATCTATTCTGTTTTAACTACGTTTGTTACAACTTTTCACTTTACTGTTTTCATATATGTTTGTAGGGGCTTGTTGCTTTACTACTCAAATCCCTGGATCTCCTATATTTAGCACACATTTGGCTGCCTTCCTGTCAAACGAGCAGTGCTGCAGTCTAGGCTAAAGGTTTGTGGGATTGAGCTTGCCGGTGAAATGCGAGCAGAACTGTGGCTGTAAAGGAGACAGGGTTTGTGTTAGTCTAGGCTGCAGTGGCTCTGCATTCAACCTCATAATAAACTGAGGATTAGTGGATGATGAAAAACTCCAACAATTCAGAAGAAACATTATGATTTTGTTTGGCTGGCACATAATCCGTTAAATTGTCATGGATCTATGAAATCAAAGTTTGAGCATACTCTACTTTTCAAAAGTTTGGGGTCAATATGATTTTTTATGTTTTTGAAAAAGTCACTTATTTGATAAAAAAAATACAGCAAAAAAAGTAATATTATTACAATTTGAAACTCCTGTTTTCCATTTTTATTTCTTTTTTTAAAGTTAATTTATGTAATTCATTGAGCTTTCAGCATCATTTCTCCAGTGTTCAGTCAGTGTCACATGATCCTTGCTGCTCAATAAACATTTCTTCTTATTATATCTTCTTATTTACAATGTTGAAAATGCTTAATATTTTTTTGTGAAAACTGATATGTTTATTTCTGGATTATTTGATGATTAGAAAGCTCAAAACAACATTGCTTTATTTGAAATAGTTTTTTTTTTTTGTAACATTATAAAAATGCCTTTACTGCCATCTTACTGACCTCATGCTTTTGAACAGTAGTTCAACAATAAGCTAATTTCTTCATACATGACACTCTCTCAGGTGTCTCCTCGCAAGATATCTCCAGTCCAGGCAGGGGAAGGTCCGGTCGGAGTCGAGGACGACCCAAAGGCTCTGGAGGATCAGGCAAGTGTTCTGTGAGGAAGGGAAGAGGCCGGAAGTCCAGCGCGGGCAGTGCTGCAGCCATGGCAGGAGCGATGGCAGGGGCGGCAGCGGCCTCAGCGGCGGCCTATGCTGCGTACGGCTACAGTGTACAGTCCAAAGGTAGCACATTTGACTTTGACTAACAGAACCGCTGGTGAAAACTAAGGCCTATAATAGTTCATCCATTGTTATTCAACTTCTCTTCCAGGTATTCCAGCAACTGGCTCTGTGCAACCGACTCTCATTCGGTCTTCAACCACACCTGGCTTTGTTCCAGCTGGCACCTCCTCCCCCCAGGCTAAAGGAAGCGCTGTGACCACCAACTCACAGACTTCAGCGCATGGCAGTTCACAAAGCCAACACAACCCCACTAAAAGAAGCAAACTACCAAGCAACCACAGTGGGCGGTAGCTGCTTGTGAACCCTTGCTTTTTGATTGTAGCATGGCCAGTACATTTTCAGTCCCAGGTTGACGATTCTCACGCTTATGATGTTGAGCCGCTATAACACCACAAGCCCTACTGTCACTGTGAAACCCAATCCCATGCCCACACCCAACTGAGCATCTATTTCAGTGGCTGGTGAGCAATATGGGAGGTTGTGCACTAGAAGCAAAAAGAGTCATCGAGAATTGTATCTTCAGTATATGAGGTTTAGCTCATTTATCCATTTATCCCAGAAAATGACCAAGGGTTTGTTATTCCAGCAATGGCTCTTTTTCGTTTTCAAATGACCATGTTAGCACATGGCAGCATGGCTGAATGAAGGTGTTTTCTTCGTCTTCTGGCACGTCATGAGATCTGAGTTCTGCGTCATTATCAGCAGAGAGGAGTTGAAATGGGAACAGGGAGGGATGTTGTTATTAAACACCGCCTTGAACAAAGTCTTTACCTGAACTCATATGAACAGATGAGACTGCTTTTGTAAGATTGCTATTATTTTTGTAGGACAGACTTGTTGACATTTGTTCAGTTTAAATACCGAATGGCCTTCTCTTTCTGTGTTTATTTGCTGCAAATTCAAAGATTTTGGCTTAAATACTAATATATTTTCTCTTGGGAAGAATAAAAGAAATCAATGTTTTTTGTAGTAAATGCAATGAAAAAACATCTGAAGTGAGTGCTGCTCGAAAAACAAAGTCACTGCTCAGATCGTGACTTAAAAATACTTGTGAAATGTAACATAGCTTAAGTTAAAAGTTTGTAATTTATGATGATCTGTGCTAGTTGTAAATTGTATTGAATCTGTTTTATTTTTAAATAACATGATGAAATTTCCATCATTTTGTTGCATTCGTGACAAATGGCTTGTTCGTTTTGAGAATGGCCATTTCTGGGTTTATTTTGTCTTTAAATTGTGATGATAAATGTTCTATGTATGTAAATAATTTAAGGGTATCATCCCTTTCAAAGTTCTCCATTTGCCCCCAGTTGCTTGTCTATTTTTATAGGTCAGTGTAAATACCTAAAGAAAAAAACCCAAATGGTCCTTTTACTAACTTGAAGAAAAACTAAATAAACATTGATTCAATGATTTGAAATTTTCCCAGTGGGATTTGATGCTTGATAAATCTTTTCCCCTATACAGGTTACCAATTTACTGCTGAATCTTACAAAACTATTCGTTTTTAAAATACAAGTCTACTTGAGCTATAAGTAGAGCAAAAACACTTATGCCATTGAGCTCTCAGGTTCAAACCTCATTCTTACATATTTAACTGTCATGATTCTGCCATCATGTCTTTGATTTTTCTAGTCTTGTGGCAGGATCATGGCAGACCCATGTTTTGTGTACAAGCACTTGGCCTTTTGCTCGGGCCATGTGCTTCTGTTGTCTCGTTACGTAACCCCACCCCCTTGTTATCCTCGTCTTGTCATTATTGTCTAGTCAGTTTCACCTGTTCTTGTCATTAGTGTCTCCCTTTATTATCCCCTTTTGTTTGCTGTCCTGTGTCGGTTCATCGTCAAAACTGCGTGTTTCTCTTTGTGAGTATCTTGTTTAAGAAGAAAGTCTTGTTTTGTTCTCTATCTTGTATTTACTGCCAGTCTAGTCTTGTCAAGTGTTTTCTAGTTTAGTCATTTCTGTTCCAGTTCTTTTTTGCCCCCTCGTGGGTTTTGTTTTCCCTGTTTTTGTCAATTAATCCTCCGATGATCTTCCTTTTATGAGGCATGTCCTGGGCCTTCCTCAACTCATACTTCATCGCAGGTCTCAATGGTCATCTTCCTTTGTCTGAACGGGAGGGGCTGATCCGCCGTCCGTTTCAGGAGGTGGTGGACTGTTTGTCTCAGAAGGAGTCAAAGGCAGCATCCACAGGGTCTTCACCTTCTGCCTGGCTGCCAGCTATTCCTGAGGGTCGAATGATGGGCGTCGCGACGCTTGCGGACCAGGCTGGTTCCCCCACGACTCCTGGCATTGAGATTCTGAGGTTCTCCTTGTGAGTACCTTGTCTAAGAAAAAGTCTTGTATTCTCTATCTTGTATTTACTGCCAGTCTTGTCAAGT
Organism: Pimephales promelas; assembly: GCF_016745375.1. Next base: position 14,758,300 of record NW_024121432.1, on the reverse strand, counting down.
GTTTTCTAGTTTAGTCATTCCTGTTCCAGTTCTGTTTTGCCCCCTCGTGGGTTTTGTTTTCCCTGTTTTTGTCAATTAACCCTCTGATGGTCTTCCTTTTATGAGTCACGTCCTGGGCCTTACTCAACTCATACTTCATCGCGGGTCTCAATGGTCCTCTTCCTTTGTCTGAACGAGAGGGGCTGATCCGCCGTCCATTTCAGGAGGTGGTGGACTGTTTGTCTCGGGAGGAGTCAAAGGCGGCGTCCACGGGGTCTTCACCTTCTGCCTGGCTGCCAACTATTCCTGAGGGTCGAATGATGGGTGACGCTTTTGGAAAAGGCTGGTTCCCCCACGACTCCTGACACTGAGATTCTGAGGTTCTACTTGTGAGTACCTTGTTTAAGAAGAAAGTCTTGTATTGTTCTCTATCTTGTATTTACTGCCAGTCTTGTCAAGTGTTTTCTGGTTTAGTCATTCCTGTTCCAGTTCTGTTTTGCCCCCTCATGGGTTTTCCCTGTTTTTGTCAATTAACCCTCTGATGGTCTTCCTTTTATGAGTCATGTCCTGGGCCTTCAGAAGTGACTGGAGGCCTAAAAATAAAACATCTTCCATCCCAGTAAAACCAATGCAATTTATTTTTCATGTATACTATTTATTCTTAAGTTTTGTACTTTCAGAATTGGATTGAATATATTAATATGTATACAATATTTATGGTCTATTTGTTCAATGGAAGTATATATTTTTTTAAACATTATTAATGCAGTATTTTTGTTTAATATAGAGTCTAGGTAGCGTAGAATCATGGTGTAACTACTATATGGCATGTACAGCTCTCTATGGAGAGGCATGTGAATTCCCCAGCTGTTTATGAACAATTTATTTATTTTTTTTTTTTGGTGGATTTGAATATATAATTGAAACAATCTCAAATTATTTCTTATTAAAAAAAATTAGAATTTTTGTGTGTTTGTTAATTTCCCATTCATTTGCTATGGGGGTCATTTTTGACCAAAGACCAAAATCGTGACTAATTTTTTTTACGACATTTCGATGAAGCTGTGATTTTTTAAAAACTCAAAAAAAATGTTTGTAGTATGAATTTATTGGTTTGTATAAAACTGGGTGTAAATTTTTTGCACTCTTGATATTGTAGAGTGTCACCCCTTTACTGCGGTGTACTTCTTTTAAGAATCGTGGCTGATTTGTAGATTCAGAGAATAGGGGATTCTCATGCTTCCGGGTTTCATGGGTGGGATTTGTCAACTTTGTGCATGTCCAGTTCTGACGCAGTTCAACAATGCCAGAGACAAATGCTATTTATGTCACTACTCTGTTCCACTTTGTAAATCTAGCCAACAACGCCAACCCTACTTAGGTTTTCATGGATTCCCGACTGAATTGAGTATAAGGAAGAAATGGATTAATTTTAAAATAAAACAAGATAGCATGTTTGTTTGCAGCTGGCACTTTAGGGAATCAGACTAATTTACCAGGGGTGCTGTATAAAGATCACAGAATCCGGAAGTACTACGTATCAGCGTGATGGTCCCCTATTTTATTTTATTTTTTTTGTAAATTTCCCATTCATTTCCTCTTGGTCAGTCATTTCTGACCTTAAGTCCACGAGTGTGACTTTTTTTTTTTTTTTTACGACCATTTAGCATGCTTGGATCATGACCTCAATTTTTTTTTTTTGTATTCACATAAGAAATGCCAAAAGTCACTAAGTATCATAACCTTCCGAAGCTTCCCAACCTTCTGAAGGCGTGATTATTAATAATTCAAAAGAGAAAATTATTTGACCAGAAGTGACCAAGGACTATCAGAGGGTTATTAAACGTTGTCACTGCATCCTGTCTGCGCCTGACTTCTCCTTCCATATTCATGACATGACAAACATACCGACTTCATTTCACAACAGACACACTTGACAACAAGGATACAGGTTCGTTGAATGTTTAATGTGCAAAAGGACAACAATTATAATGGCATTACAGCATTCTACTTCAGTGCAAATTAAAATGTTTTGAGGTGTCATGCCCACATATTTGAAATAAAATGCTAACGGCTTTAGAACTTGACAAACTTTGGCAATACATTGTCACAAGCATGTGTTTGTACTACAGCACCACATACTTCAAGAGCACATGACGAAAACTGACAGTATACATCTCGCACCATAGAATCAAAATAAGAACAACCAAAAATACCATGCTCCCTTAATGCAGTACCTTTACTGTAAATGTTTGAACACAGCCACTAAAATCACAATTATACCCCAAGGATGGCAATGCTAACTTTGTCAGGAGGACCTTAATGGTGTTTGGCTAAGATGCTGATAGCTTCAGTGACATGTTTAGTGTTTATTAGAAGATACAGGTTTCTGAGATGCTAACAATATGGGTCTAATGGTGGCAAGAACAGCTGCCTCAATAGAGAACAGGTGAGGGTCATCGACATCAGGGCAGCTGACTCTCATGAACTCCGCAAGGCGAAGCAGGTACTCGATGTTGTGGCCTGACTTCCCCTTGCACACAGCGATCTGAGCGGCTATTTCCTCTGTACTTGCAGGACCCAGGTAAATGGGGTTGTCAGCTGTGGCGATGTACACCAGAGCCTGGACAGGTGACTGATTCATGCCCTGCGGAAAGAAATCTAAGGCCTGGGTCAGGTAGCCTCCTCTCACCGACTCCCTCACGTTCAGGTACTTGAGAGACTCTTCGACCTGAGAACCAGTCACCTCGAAGGCAACACCCCAGGTACATGCCTGTGTACAAAAATGCAAGGTTAGTCACATATAGTGAGGAAAACAAACATTTAAAAGGGACAGTTCACCCAAAAAAATGATTATTTAAAAAAAAATCAGTTCACAACGTGTTGTTCCAAACCAAAAACGTTCTGAAAAATTAAAAGTTTTTAGGGTATAATGACAGCCTCAGTCAATTATTTTCATTACATGTTTTCTCTATACAACGAAAGTGAATGGAGACTGACACGGTCATTGAATTTAATATCTTTCGTGTTTTGCGGAAATCAGTCATGGGTAAATGGAAAAATCATGCCCACAAAATGTGACGTTTCTCTGAGGTCTACATTCATAGCATTGTTCCTATAAAAAGGGGAAGTTGCACTTACGTCATCCTCCTCGATGAGCGTCACCACTCTTCCGGGCTGTTATGGAAACACGAAAATGTCAATGAGTTGCAATGGGAGACCTGTTCAGCTATTTATTGTGCGTTCTTCTTAGCAAAATAAAATATATATTTAAATGGAAAACTTACCATTTCATCATCTCCACGATGAAAATTATCTCCGTGCCAGAAGCGTCTCTTGTACCCCTTTATATAACCGACCTTGCTCCTCTTGTACTTGAAGTCTGGTTTCCAAACCAACGAGCCGTAACCGAAGATCCACAAGCTGGATTTTACAGCGACGACGTCTTGGGGTTTCATCTTAATATGGTATGAGAATAGGACGGGTATAATTTGTAACGTTACGGTTTGATGTAACAGCAAACGTTAGGAGAATGGGCCCACAGGCTAACTAGCTAACGTTAGCTTCCTCCTGTCAAGTAGGAGAGGTATCGGTTGGCTCACGGCTATACCACGGACGGTATTAGAGCCCAACTGCTCGGCAGTTGTGATGGTGCAGTCCCGCAAATCGCTTTTCTGTGCCTGGTGCATGCCGATGCCGTGCAGTTACCGCATCATTGCCTTAAAAATCCATCTCGGCCTCTTCGGCTCTTTTCAATTCGAATAAAACACAAAAGCTGTTGCTAGCTCACCAGCCAGCCTCCTATTTACTAACAAACCGCTAACCAGCCAGTCACACGACTCATTATATTCAGAAGAAATAGCCCTTTGATGGTTGTTTTCGGGAACCCAAGGTTGCCGTGCTGCTTTTCCTCTTCAGCGGATGATGAACCGTGGACTGCTTTGAAGAACGCTTTATGCGAGATGTCTATGGGCGTATCTGACCTTGCTCAAAATTCGGACCAATCATTAGCGTAGATAGGGCGGGGCGTCCTGCCTTCTATCCAACCAATTCGCCTCGCTGTGACTCTTTAAGCGCATAACTGTCTGATTGGCTCACGAACCCGGAACAAACTTGTTTAATTGACTCATTTCATAGGCGTGCTAGCAGTCAGTCACAGAAAACTCTGCACGCTCATTCGCCAGCAGTTCTGTCGCTCAAAGTCTGCTCGGCTGATGCAACTTGAAACAAGCGTTTCAAGCCGCATGCGATAGTACAGGCACAGTACGTACTGAGACTTTTGAGGAGAGTATTGCATCAGTCCTCCCAAGAATGTTTTTTTTAGACCGAGTCAGGCCTCATACAAGGTATCAGATTATAAGAAGTCTTCATTGGAAAATTATATAATAATTTATATTATTTTAGTATGAAAATGAAGTGTAACTCAGCGTGTCGGGCAAACTAATAATATAATATGAAGAGAAAATAAGATAGTTTTGCACAGACCATATCCACCAATTCCTTTTTTTTTTTTTTTTGCTTTAAATGCAATTGTCTAGTCAAATTGCCATATGAAACGGCAACATCCTTGAAACATCCATTCAGTTGTATCCTATCATGACTGCTGAGGCAGATTAGTTTCTTCCTGAAGATCTTTTAAGCTATGGCATCGGCTTGTATTTTAGATCTCATTTGTCTGTAATCTCCATGACATATTTCTCCATGACATATGCATTTCTAATATTTCTACAAATCCGTGGCATCCAATGCTATACCTGTTGGTTTCCACTGTGACAACCACACATGTTCATCTCTAGTTGTTTACATCTCATGTTCTCTTTATTTACAAATTATGATAAAGTTAAGGTTATCTGTACCTTAAACTCGGAAAGAACCCAGTACATGTTGTTTGTCCTTTGAGTTGCATCATGTTCTCTGCAAAACAAATATTTATGTACTGGGTTTTTTTTTTTGTCTTTATGATTCAGTGTTATTGCATTAATATATTTGCATAATACTGAGTCAATCAAAGGTATTTGACCAGGCTGAGAAAAACAACATGTCAGCATCATAATTAAGACTTGTGATCAGACTTGTGAGCTCAGTAACGTCACAGTTCCTTTGTCAGCCCTGCTTGGGAATTGCGTTTTTAGGTTGACACCTTTTATCAGCCAAGTTCCGAAGCCATTAGACACACTGACTCAACTCCTTGACAATGAGGATAGTTACAGGGGTTGGACAATGAAACTGAAACACCTGGTTTTACAACACAATAATTTGTTAGAATGGTGAGGGCCTCATTTTGCATCCAAATACAGCACCAATTGACAGATAGAAGTCCTTCACAGTGACCAGAGGGATTATGAGCCATTCCTCTTCCAGAACAGTGTCCAGGTCACTATATGATGCTGGTGGACTCGCTCCTCCAAAACACCTCAATAATATTCAGATCTGGTGACTGTGCAGACCATGGGAGATGTTCAATGTCACTTTCATCTTCATCAAAACCTTCTGTCACAAGTCTTGCTGTGTGTGTTGGTGCATGATCATGCGGTTTGAGCATCAGGTGCTCATGATCCTCCAGAAGGGTTTGGTAGTCCTCGGCAGTGTCGTGTCCATCAAATACTATCAGGATTGTCATGATATTGGAGCTCAAACCATCACTGATCCACCCGTGCTTCACTCTGAAGATTGGCCGCCAGGCATATAGATGTGAAACCTCCAACATTGGCCAGTGTTTCAGTTTCACTGTCCAACCCCTGTATTTTTCTAATTTTATTATATTGCAAACTAACATTTTCAATTAAACATTGAATGTCACAAGAATTGGATGAATGAAAATATTATTTGTCATTTTTGCTGCTATTTTCTTGTTCAGTTCAGTTTCAGTTGATAAACAAAACCCCCCTCGGCCCCCTGCCACTCCCGGACATTTCCTGTAGCTTAGGCTTTTATTTGGTTAAAATAGGATTATCTATAAATAGAGGTATTAGCTGGCATCATAAGATACAAGCACATGTAAGCTCCTTAAAAGTCTGCATGATGCACAAGCCTTTCTATAGCTCAAGCAGACGGGGGAGCTCCTGTGACCAGACCTTTCATGAGACAGCCTGTTTACTTTCTCTAGCGCAGAGACCTTAGACTTGGACACACTAGCCCCCGCTGACCTTATGTGAGTGACAAATACAGAATGGAAAGAGGGTCATGTGAATTGCACACTTGCCTTTTGTTTATGGCCATTAATAACAAATTTCTTAAAGCTTACCGTTGCTCAAATTCCTGAAACAATTTAACAGCATAATTGATTGAGTGTGTGTCTTAATTACCATAATTGTGCTGTAACTGATATGTGATTTGAAAAAGCAAATTATTTTAAAAGTGAATGACAATTGGATGTTCATGCTGCTTACTGGTTGTCGTGTAAGTTTGAAATTCTGTTGATGACCAGATGATAGTTTCAGTCTAAAACATACCAATACTATGTCCTGCAGGGAATTTGCACCAAAGAAAAACAACCAGAGCCAGAAAATCTAAGAAAATACACATTCCATATGCTTAACCCATTCAGACCCTGTGTCTATTACAATGGACATCACATGTCAGCCAGAGTTTTGAGAAGATTGGGGAAACTTAATTTTTGGCCCCCCCAAAAAAAACGTAAGGGGTACCACTGTCGTTTTTTTTTTCAGGTCGAAATTTAGAGTTTCGATATCTCAGCTCTGGAAGGGTCTAGAGCCTCCATTTTTGCACTCAGGACTAAGTCTCATGGCCCTCTATCAGAATCCAGAGTTTTGAGAAGATTGGGGAAACTTAGTTTTTGCCCCCCCAAAAAAAACGTAAGGGGTACCACTGTCATTTTTTTTTCGGGTCGAAATTTTGAGTTTCGATATCTCAGCTCTGGAAGGGTCTAGAGCCTCGATTTTTGCACTCGGGACTAAGTCTCATTGCCCTCTATCAGAATCCAGAGTTTTGAGAAGATTGGTGATACTTAATTTTTTGCCCCCCCAAAAAAAACGTAAGGGGTACCACTGTCGTTTTTTTTTCGGGTTGAAATTTTGAGTTTCGATATCTCAGCTCTGGAAGGGTCTAGAGCCTCCATTTTTGCACTCAGGACTAAGTCTCATGGCCCTCTATCAGAATCCAGAGTTTTGAGAAGATTGGGGAAACTTAGTTTTTGGCCCCCCAAAAAAAACGTAAGGGGTACCACTGTCGTTTTTTTTTCGGGTCGAAATTTTGAGTTTCGATATCTCAGCTCTGGAAGGGTCTAGAGCCTCCATTTTTGCACTCAGGACTAAGTCTCATTGCCCTCTATCAGAATCCAGAGTTTTGAGAAGATTGGGGAAACTTAATTTTTGCCCCCCAAAAAAAAACGTAAGGGGTACCACTGTCGTTTTTTTTTCGGGTTGAAATTTTGAGTTTCGATATCTCAGCTCTGGAAGGGTCTAGAGCCTCCATTTTTGCACTCAGGACTAAGTCTCATGGCCCTCTATCAGAATCCAGAGTTTTGAGAAGATTGGGGAAACTTAAATTTTGGCCCCCCAAAAAAAACGTAAGGGGTACCACTGTCGTTTTTTTTTTCAGGTCGAAATTTTGAGTTTCGATATCTCAGCTCTGGAAGGGTCTAGAGCCTCCATTTTTGCACTCAGGACTAAGTCTCATGGCCCTCTATCAGAATCCAGAGTTTTGAGAAGATTGGGGAAACTTAATTTTTGGCCCCCCCAAAAAAACGTAAGGGGTACCACTGTCGTTTTTTTTTCGGGTCGAAATTTTGAGTTTCGATATCTCAGCTCTGGAAGGGTCTAGAGCCTCCATTTTTGCACTCAGGACTAAGTCTCATGGCCCTCTATCAGAATCCAGAGTTTTGAGAAGATTGGGGAAACTTAATTTTTCGCCCCCCCAAAAAAAACGTAAGGGGTACCACTGTCGTTTTTTTTTCGGGTCGAAATTTTGAGTTTCGATATCTCAGCTCTGGAAGGGTCTAGAGCCTCCATTTTTGCACTCAGGACTAAGTCTCATGGCCCTCTATCAGAATCCAGAGTTTTGAGAAGATTGGGGAAACTTAATTTTCGCCCCCCCAAAAAAAACGTAAGGGGTACCACTGTCGTTTTTTTTTCGGGTCGAAATTTTGAGTTTCGATATCTCAGCTCTGGAAGGGTCTAGAGCCTCCATTTTTGCACTCAGGACTAAGTCTCATGGCCCTCTATCAGAATCCAGAGTTTTGAGAAGATTGGGGAAACTTAATTTTTCGCCCCCCCAAAAAAAACGTAAGGGGTACCACTGTCGTTTTTTTTTCGGGTCGAAATTTTGAGTTTCGATATCTCAGCTCTGGAAGGGTCTAGAGCCTCCATTTTTGCACTCAGGACTAAGTCTCATGGCCCTCTATCAGAATCCAGAGTTTTGAGAAGATTGGGGAAACTTAATTTTTCGCCCCCCAAAAAAAACGTAAGGGGTACCACTGTCGTTTTTTTTTCGGGTCGAAATTTTGAGTTTCGATATCTCAGCTCTGGAAGGGTCTAGAGCCTCCATTTTTGCACTCAGGACTAAGTCTCATGGCCCTCTATCAGAATCCAGAGTTTTGAGAAGATTGGGGAAACTTAATTTTTCGCCCCCCAAAAAAAACGTAAGGGGTACCACTGTCGTTTTTTTTTTCGGGTCGAAATTTTGAGTTTCGATATCTCAGCTCTGGAAGGGTCTAGAGCCTCCATTTTTGCACTCAGGTCTAAGTCTCATGGCCCTCTATCAGAATCCAGAGTTTTGAGAAGATTGGGGAAACTAAATTTTTCGCCCCCCAAAAAAAACGTAAGGGGTACCACTGTCGTTTTTTTTTCGGGTCGAAATTTTGAGTTTCGATATCTCAGCTCTGGAAGGGTCTAGAGCCTCCATTTTTGCACTCAGGACTAAGTCTCATGGCCCTCTATCAGAATCCAGAGTTTTGAGAAGATTGGGGAAACTTAATTTTTCGCCCCCCAAAAAAAACGTAAGGGGTACCACTGTCGTTTTTTTTTCGGGTCGAAATTTTGAGTTTCGATATCTCAGCTCTGGAAGGGTCTAGAGCCTCCATTTTTGCACTCAGGACTAAGTCTCATGGCCCTCTATCAGAATCCAGAGTTTTGAGAAGATTGGGGAAACTTAATTTTTCGCCCCCCCAAAAAAAACGTAAGGGGTACCACTGTCGTTTTTTTTTTCGGGTCGAAATTTTGAGTTTCGATATCTCAGCTCTGGAAGGGTCTAGAGCCTCCATTTTTGCACTCAGGACTAAGTCTCATGGCCCTCTATCAGAATCCAGAGTTTTGAGAAGATTGGGGAAACTTAATTTTTCGCCCCCCCAAAAAAAACGTAAGGGGTACCACTGTCGTTTTTTTTTTCGGGTCGAAATTTTGAGTTTCGATATCTCAGCTCTGGAAGGGTCTAGAGCCTCCATTTTTGCACTCAGGACTAAGTCTCATGGCCCTCTATCAGAATCCAGAGTTTTGAGAAGATTGGGGAAACTTAATTTTTCGCCCCCCCAAAAAAAACGTAAGGGGTACCACTGTCGTTTTTTTTTCGGGTCGAAATTTTGAGTTTCGATATCTCAGCTCTGGAAGGGTCTAGAGCCTCCATTTTTGCACTCAGGACTAAGTCTCATGGCCCTCTATCAGAATCCAGAGTTTTGAGAAGATTGGGGAAACTTAATTTTTCGCCCCCCCAAAAAAAACGTAAGGGGTACCACTGTCGTTTTTTTTTTCGGGTCGAAATTTTGAGTTTCGATATCTCAGCTCTGGAAGGGTCTAGAGCCTCCATTTTTGCACTCAGGACTAAGTCTCATGGCCCTCTATCAGAATCCAGAGTTTTGAGAAGATTGGGGAAACTTAATTTTTCGCCCCCCAAAAAAAACGTAAGGGGTACCACTGTCGTTTTTTTTTTCGGGTCGAAATTTTGAGTTTCGATATCTCAGCTCTGGAAGGGTCTAGAGCCTCCATTTTTGCACTCAGGACTAAGTCTCATGGCCCTCTATCAGAATCCAGAGTTTTGAGAAGATTGGGGAAACTTAATTTTTCGCCCCCCAAAAAAAACGTAAGGGGTACCACTGTCGTTTTTTTTTCGGGTCGAAATTTTGAGTTTCGATATCTCAGCTCTGGAAGGGTCTAGAGCCTCCATTTTTGCACTCAGGACTAAGTCTCATGGCCCTCTATCAGAATCCAGAGTTTTGAGAAGATTGGGGAAACTTAATTTTTCGCCCCCCAAAAAAAACGTAAGGGGTACCACTGTCGTTTTTTTTTCGGGTCGAAATTTTGAGTTTCGATATCTCAGCTCTGGAAGGGTCTAGAGCCTCCATTTTTGCACTCAGGACTAAGTCTCATGGCCCTCTATCAGAATCCAGAGTTTTGAGAAGATTGGGGAAACTTAATTTTTCGCCCCCAAAAAAAACGTAAGGGGTACCACTGTCGTTTTTTTTTTCGGGTCGAAATTTTGAGTTTCGATATCTCAGCTCTGGAAGGGTCTAGAGCCTCCATTTTTGCACTCAGGACTAAGTCTCATGGCCCTCTATCAGAATCCAGAGTTTTGAGAAGATTGGGGAAACTTAATTTTTCGCCCCCCCAAAAAAAACGTAAGGGGTACCACTGTCGTTTTTTTTTCGGGTCGAAATTTTGAGTTTCGATATCTCAGCTCTGGAAGGGTCTAGAGCCTCCATTTTTGCACTCAGGACTAAGTCTCATGGCCCTCTATCAGAATCCAGAGTTTTGAGAAGATTGGGGAAACTTAATTTTTCGCCCCCCCAAAAAAAACGTAAGGGGTACCACTGTCGTTTTTTTTTCGGGTCGAAATTTTGAGTTTCGATATCTCAGCTCTGGAAGGGTCTAGAGCCTCCATTTTTGCACTCAGGACTAAGTCTCATGGCCCTCTATCAGAATCCAGAGTTTTGAGAAGATTGGGGAAACTTAATTTTTCGCCCCCCAAAAAAAAACGTAAGGGGTACCACTGTCGTTTTTTTTTCGGGTCGAAATTTTGAGTTTCGATATCTCAGCTCTGGAAGGGTCTAGAGCCTCCATTTTTGCACTCAGGACTAAGTCTCATGGCCCTCTATCAGAATCCAGAGTTTTGAGAAGATTGGGGAAACTTAATTTTTCGCCCCCCCAAAAAAAACGTAAGGGGTACCACTGTCGTTTTTTTTTCGGGTCGAAATTTTGAGTTTCGATATCTCAGCTCTGGAAGGGTCTAGAGCCTCCATTTTTGCACTCAGGACTAAGTCTCATGGCCCTCTATCAGAATCCAGAGTTTTGAGAAGATTGGGGAAACTTAATTTTTCGCCCCCCAAAAAAAAACGTAAGGGGTACCACTGTCGTTTTTTTTTCGGGTCGAAATTTTGAGTTTCGATATCTCAGCTCTGGAAGGGTCTAGAGCCTCCATTTTTGCACTCAGGACTAAGTCTCATGGCCCTCTATCAGAATCCAGAGTTTTGAGAAGATTGGGGAAACTTAATTTTTCGCCCCCCAAAAAAAACGTAAGGGGTACCACTGTCGTTTTTTTTTCGGGTCGAAATTTTGAGTTTCGATATCTCAGCTCTGGAAGGGTCTAGAGCCTCCATTTTTGCACTCAGGACTAAGTCTCATGGCCCTCTATCAGAATCCAGAGTTTTGAGAAGATTGGGGAAACTTAATTTTTCGCCCCCCAAAAAAAACGTAAGGGGTACCACTGTCGTTTTTTTTTCGGGTCGAAATTTTGAGTTTCGATATCTCAGCTCTGGAAGGGTCTAGAGCCTCCATTTTTGCACTCAGGACTAAGTCTCATGGCCCTCTATCAGAATCCAGAGTTTTGAGAAGATTGGGGAAACTTAATTTTTCGCCCCCCAAAAAAAACGTAAGGGGTACCACTGTCGTTTTTTTTTCGGGTCGAAATTTTGAGTTTCGATATCTCAGCTCTGGAAGGGTCTAGAGCCTCCATTTTTGCACTCAGGACTAAGTCTCATGGCCCTCTATCAGAATCCAGAGTTTTGAGAAGATTGGGGAAACTTAATTTTTCGCCCCCCCAAAAAAAACGTAAGGGGTACCACTGTCGTTTTTTTTTTCGGGTCGAAATTTTGAGTTTCGATATCTCAGCTCTGGAAGGGTCTAGAGCCTCCATTTTTGCACTCAGGACTAAGTCTCATGGCCCTCTATCAGAATCCAGAGTTTTGAGAAGATTGGGGAAACTTAATTTTTCGCCCCCCCAAAAAAAACGTAAGGGGTACCACTGTCGTTTTTTTTTTCGGGTCGAAATTTTGAGTTTCGATATCTCAGCTCTGGAAGGGTCTAGAGCCTCCATTTTTGCACTCAGGACTAAGTCTCATGGCCCTCTATCAGAATCCAGAGTTTTGAGAAGATTGGGGAAACTTAATTTTTCGCCCCCCCAAAAAAAACGTAAGGGGTACCACTGTCGTTTTTTTTTTCGGGTCGAAATTTTGAGTTTCGATATCTCAGCTCTGGAAGGGTCTAGAGCCTCCATTTTTGCACTCAGGACTAAGTCTCATGGCCCTCTATCAGAATCCAGAGTTTTGAGAAGATTGGGGAAACTTAATTTTTCGCCCCCAAAAAAAAACGTAAGGGGTACCACTGTCGTTTTTTTTTCGGGTCGAAATTTTGAGTTTCGATATCTCAGCTCTGGAAGGGTCTAGAGCCTCCATTTTTGCACTCAGGACTAAGTCTCATGGCCCTCTATCAGAATCCAGAGTTTTGAGAAGATTGGGGAAACTTAATTTTTCGCCCCCCAAAAAAAACGTAAGGGGTACCACTGTCGTTTTTTTTTCGGGTCGAAATTTTGAGTTTCGATATCTCAGCTCTGGAAGGGTCTAGAGCCTCCATTTTTGCACTCAGGACTAAGTCTCATGGCCCTCTATCAGAATCCAGAGTTTTGAGAAGATTGGGGAAACTTAATTTTTCGCCCCCCAAAAAAAACGTAAGGGGTACCACTGTCGTTTTTTTTTTCGGGTCGAAATTTTGAGTTTCGATATCTCAGCTCTGGAAGGGTCTAGAGCCTCCATTTTTGCACTCAGGACTAAGTCTCATGGCCCTCTATCAGAATCCAGAGTTTTGAGAAGATTGGGGAAACTTAATTTTTCGCCCCCCCAAAAAAAACGTAAGGGGTACCACTGTCGTTTTTTTTTTCGGGTCGAAATTTTGAGTTTCGATATCTCAGCTCTGGAAGGGTCTAGAGCCTCCATTTTTGCACTCAGGACTAAGTCTCATGGCCCTCTATCAGAATCCAGAGTTTTGAGAAGATTGGGGAAACTTAATTTTTCGCCCCCCCAAAAAAAAACGTAAGGGGTACCACTGTCGTTTTTTTTTCGGGTCGAAATTTTGAGTTTCGATATCTCAGCTCTGGAAGGGTCTAGAGCCTCCATTTTTGCACTCAGGACTAAGTCTCATGGCCCTCTATCAGAATCCAGAGTTTTGAGAAGATTGGGGAAACTTAATTTTTCGCCCCCCAAAAAAAACGTAAGGGGTACCACTGTCGTTTTTTTTTTCGGGTCGAAATTTTGAGTTTCGATATCTCAGCTCTGGAAGGGTCTAGAGCCTCCATTTTTGCACTCAGGACTAAGTCTCATGGCCCTCTATCAGAATCCAGAGTTTTGAGAAGATTGGGGAAACTTAATTTTTCGCCCCCCCAAAAAAAACGTAAGGGGTACCACTGTCGTTTTTTTTTCGGGTCGAAATTTTGAGTTTCGATATCTCAGCTCTGGAAGGGTCTAGAGCCTCCATTTTTGCACTCAGGACTAAGTCTCATGGCCCTCTATCAGAATCCAGAGTTTTGAGAAGATTGGGGAAACTTAATTTTTCGCCCCCCCAAAAAAAACGTAAGGGGTACCACTGTCGTTTTTTTTTCGGGTCGAAATTTTGAGTTTCGATATCTCAGCTCTGGAAGGGTCTAGAGCCTCCATTTTTGCACTCAGGACTAAGTCTCATGGCCCTCTATCAGAATCCAGAGTTTTGAGAAGATTGGGGAAACTTAATTTTTCGCCCCCCAAAAAAAAACGTAAGGGGTACCACTGTCGTTTTTTTTTCGGGTCGAAATTTTGAGTTTCGATATCTCAGCTCTGGAAGGGTCTAGAGCCTCCATTTTTGCACTCAGGACTAAGTCTCATGGCCCTCTATCAGAATCCAGAGTTTTGAGAAGATTGGGGAAACTTAATTTTTCGCCCCCCAAAAAAAACGTAAGGGGTACCACTGTCGTTTTTTTTTTCGGGTCGAAATTTTGAGTTTCGATATCTCAGCTCTGGAAGGGTCTAGAGCCTCCATTTTTGCACTCAGGACTAAGTCTCATGGCCCTCTATCAGAATCCAGAGTTTTGAGAAGATTGGGGAAACTTAATTTTTCGCCCCCCAAAAAAAACGTAAGGGGTACCACTGTCGTTTTTTTTTTCGGGTCGAAATTTTGAGTTTCGATATCTCAGCTCTGGAAGGGTCTAGAGCCTCCATTTTTGCACTCAGGACTAAGTCTCATGGCCCTCTATCAGAATCCAGAGTTTTGAGAAGATTGGGGAAACTTAATTTTTCGCCCCCCAAAAAAAAACGTAAGGGGTACCACTGTCGTTTTTTTTTTCGGGTCGAAATTTTGAGTTTCGATATCTCAGCTCTGGAAGGGTCTAGAGCCTCCATTTTTGCACTCAGGACTAAGTCTCATGGCCCTCTATCAGAATCCAGAGTTTTGAGAAGATTGGGGAAACTTAATTTTTCGCCCCCCCAAAAAAAACGTAAGGGGTACCACTGTCGTTTTTTTTTCGGGTCGAAATTTTGAGTTTCGATATCTCAGCTCTGGAAGGGTCTAGAGCCTCCATTTTTGCACTCAGGACTAAGTCTCATGGCCCTCTATCAGAATCCAGAGTTTTGAGAAGATTGGGGAAACTTAATTTTTCGCCCCCCAAAAAAAACGTAAGGGGTACCACTGTCGTTTTTTTTTCGGGTCGAAATTTTGAGTTTCGATATCTCAGCTCTGGAAGGGTCTAGAGCCTCCATTTTTGCACTCAGGACTAAGTCTCATGGCCCTCTATCAGAATCCAGAGTTTTGAGAAGATTGGGGAAACTTAATTTTTCGCCCCCCAAAAAAAACGTAAGGGGTACCACTGTCGTTTTTTTTTCGGGTCGAAATTTTGAGTTTCGATATCTCAGCTCTGGAAGGGTCTAGAGCCTCCATTTTTGCACTCAGGACTAAGTCTCATGGCCCTCTATCAGAATCCAGAGTTTTGAGAAGATTGGGGAAACTTAATTTTTCGCCCCCCAAAAAAAAACGTAAGGGGTACCACTGTCGTTTTTTTTTTCGGGTCGAAATTTTGAGTTTCGATATCTCAGCTCTGGAAGGGTCTAGAGCCTCCATTTTTGCACTCAGGACTAAGTCTCATGGCCCTCTATCAGAATCCAGAGTTTTGAGAAGATTGGGGAAACTTAATTTTTCGCCCCCCAAAAAAAACGTAAGGGGTACCACTGTCGTTTTTTTTTTCGGGTCGAAATTTTGAGTTTCGATATCTCAGCTCTGGAAGGGTCTAGAGCCTCCATTTTTGCACTCAGGACTAAGTCTCATGGCCCTCTATCAGAATCCAGAGTTTTGAGAAGATTGGGGAAACTTAATTTTTCGCCCCCCCAAAAAAAACGTAAGGGGTACCACTGTCGTTTTTTTTTCGGGTCGAAATTTTGAGTTTCGATATCTCAGCTCTGGAAGGGTCTAGAGCCTCCATTTTTGCACTCAGGACTAAGTCTCATGGCCCTCTATCAGAATCCAGAGTTTTGAGAAGATTGGGGAAACTTAATTTTTCGCCCCCAAAAAAAACGTAAGGGGTACCACTGTCGTTTTTTTTTTCGGGTCGAAATTTTGAGTTTCGATATCTCAGCTCTGGAAGGGTCTAGAGCCTCCATTTTTGCACTCAGGACTAAGTCTCATGGCCCTCTATCAGAATCCAGAGTTTTGAGAAGATTGGGGAAACTTAATTTTTCGCCCCCCCAAAAAAAACGTAAGGGGTACCACTGTCGTTTTTTTTTTCGGGTCGAAATTTTGAGTTTCGATATCTCAGCTCTGGAAGGGTCTAGAGCCTCCATTTTTGCACTCAGGACTAAGTCTCATGGCCCTCTATCAGAATCCAGAGTTTTGAGAAGATTGGGGAAACTTAATTTTTCGCCCCCCCAAAAAAAAACGTAAGGGGTACCACTGTCGTTTTTTTTTCGGGTCGAAATTTTGAGTTTCGATATCTCAGCTCTGGAAGGGTCTAGAGCCTCCATTTTTGCACTCAGGACTAAGTCTCATGGCCCTCTATCAGAATCCAGAGTTTTGAGAAGATTGGGGAAACTTAATTTTTCGCCCCCCAAAAAAAAACGTAAGGGGTACCACTGTCGTTTTTTTTTTCGGGTCGAAATTTTGAGTTTCGATATCTCAGCTCTGGAAGGGTCTAGAGCCTCCATTTTTGCACTCAGGACTAAGTCTCATGGCCCTCTATCAGAATCCAGAGTTTTGAGAAGATTGGGGAAACTTAATTTTTCGCCCCCCCAAAAAAAACGTAAGGGGTACCACTGTCGTTTTTTTTTCGGGTCGAAATTTTGAGTTTCGATATCTCAGCTCTGGAAGGGTCTAGAGCCTCCATTTTTGCACTCAGGACTAAGTCTCATGGCCCTCTATCAGAATCCAGAGTTTTGAGAAGATTGGGGAAACTTAATTTTTCGCCCCCAAAAAAAACGTAAGGGGTACCACTGTCGTTTTTTTTTCGGGTCGAAATTTTGAGTTTCGATATCTCAGCTCTGGAAGGGTCTAGAGCCTCCATTTTTGCACTCAGGACTAAGTCTCATGGCCCTCTATCAGAATCCAGAGTTTTGAGAAGATTGGGGAAACTTAATTTTTCGCCCCCCAAAAAAAAACGTAAGGGGTACCACTGTCGTTTTTTTTTTCGGGTCGAAATTTTGAGTTTCGATATCTCAGCTCTGGAAGGGTCTAGAGCCTCCATTTTTGCACTCAGGACTAAGTCTCATGGCCCTCTATCAGAATCCAGAGTTTTGAGAAGATTGGGGAAACTTAATTTTTCGCCCCCCCAAAAAAAAACGTAAGGGGTACCACTGTCGTTTTTTTTTCGGGTCGAAATTTTGAGTTTCGATATCTCAGCTCTGGAAGGGTCTAGAGCCTCCATTTTTGCACTCAGGACTAAGTCTCATGGCCCTCTATCAGAATCCAGAGTTTTGAGAAGATTGGGGAAACTTAATTTTTCGCCCCCCAAAAAAAAACGTAAGGGGTACCACTGTCGTTTTTTTTTTCGGGTCGAAATTTTGAGTTTCGATATCTCAGCTCTGGAAGGGTCTAGAGCCTCCATTTTTGCACTCAGGACTAAGTCTCATGGCCCTCTATCAGAATCCAGAGTTTTGAGAAGATTGGGGAAACTTAATTTTTCGCCCCCCAAAAAAAACGTAAGGGGTACCACTGTCGTTTTTTTTTTCGGGTCGAAATTTTGAGTTTCGATATCTCAGCTCTGGAAGGGTCTAGAGCCTCCATTTTTGCACTCAGGACTAAGTCTCATGGCCCTCTATCAGAATCCAGAGTTTTGAGAAGATTGGGGAAACTTAATTTTTCGCCCCCCCAAAAAAAACGTAAGGGGTACCACTGTCGTTTTTTTTTTCGGGTCGAAATTTTGAGTTTCGATATCTCAGCTCTGGAAGGGTCTAGAGCCTCCATTTTTGCACTCAGGACTAAGTCTCATGGCCCTCTATCAGAATCCAGAGTTTTGAGAAGATTGGGGAAACTTAATTTTTCGCCCCCCCAAAAAAAACGTAAGGGGTACCACTGTCGTTTTTTTTTCGGGTCGAAATTTTGAGTTTCGATATCTCAGCTCTGGAAGGGTCTAGAGCCTCCATTTTTGCACTCAGGACTAAGTCTCATGGCCCTCTATCAGAATCCAGAGTTTTGAGAAGATTGGGGAAACTTAATTTTTCGCCCCCCCAAAAAAAACGTAAGGGGTACCACTGTCGTTTTTTTTTCGGGTCGAAATTTTGAGTTTCGATATCTCAGCTCTGGAAGGGTCTAGAGCCTCCATTTTTGCACTCAGGACTAAGTCTCATGGCCCTCTATCAGAATCCAGAGTTTTGAGAAGATTGGGGAAACTTAATTTTTCGCCCCCCAAAAAAAACGTAAGGGGTACCACTGTCGTTTTTTTTTCGGGTCGAAATTTTGAGTTTCGATATCTCAGCTCTGGAAGGGTCTAGAGCCTCCATTTTTGCACTCAGGACTAAGTCTCATGGCCCTCTATCAGAATCCAGAGTTTTGAGAAGATTGGGGAAACTTAATTTTTCGCCCCCCCAAAAAAAACGTAAGGGGTACCACTGTCGTTTTTTTTTTCGGGTCGAAATTTTGAGTTTCGATATCTCAGCTCTGGAAGGGTCTAGAGCCTCCATTTTTGCACTCAGGACTAAGTCTCATGGCCCTCTATCAGAATCCAGAGTTTTGAGAAGATTGGGGAAACTTAATTTTTCGCCCCCCCAAAAAAAACGTAAGGGGTACCACTGTCGTTTTTTTTTTCGGGTCGAAATTTTGAGTTTCGATATCTCAGCTCTGGAAGGGTCTAGAGCCTCCATTTTTGCACTCAGGACTAAGTCTCATGGCCCTCTATCAGAATCCAGAGTTTTGAGAAGATTGGGGAAACTTAATTTTTCGCCCCCCAAAAAAAACGTAAGGGGTACCACTGTCGTTTTTTTTTCGGGTCGAAATTTTGAGTTTCGATATCTCAGCTCTGGAAGGGTCTAGAGCCTCCATTTTTGCACTCAGGACTAAGTCTCATGGCCCTCTATCAGAATCCAGAGTTTTGAGAAGATTGGGGAAACTTAATTTTTCGCCCCCCAAAAAAAACGTAAGGGGTACCACTGTCGTTTTTTTTTTCGGGTCGAAATTTTGAGTTTCGATATCTCAGCTCTGGAAGGGTCTAGAGCCTCCATTTTTGCACTCAGGACTAAGTCTCATGGCCCTCTATCAGAATCCAGAGTTTTGAGAAGATTGGGGAAACTTAATTTTTCGCCCCCCAAAAAAAACGTAAGGGGTACCACTGTCGTTTTTTTTTCGGGTCGAAATTTTGAGTTTCGATATCTCAGCTCTGGAAGGGTCTAGAGCCTCCATTTTTGCACTCAGGACTAAGTCTCATGGCCCTCTATCAGAATCCAGAGTTTTGAGAAGATTGGGGAAACTTAATTTTTCGCCCCCCCAAAAAAAACGTAAGGGGTACCACTGTCGTTTTTTTTTCGGGTCGAAATTTTGAGTTTCGATATCTCAGCTCTGGAAGGGTCTAGAGCCTCCATTTTTGCACTCAGGACTAAGTCTCATGGCCCTCTATCAGAATCCAGAGTTTTGAGAAGATTGGGGAAACTTAATTTTTCGCCCCCCAAAAAAAACGTAAGGGGTACCACTGTCGTTTTTTTTTTCGGGTCGAAATTTTGAGTTTCGATATCTCAGCTCTGGAAGGGTCTAGAGCCTCCATTTTTGCACTCAGGACTAAGTCTCATGGCCCTCTATCAGAATCCAGAGTTTTGAGAAGATTGGGGAAACTTAATTTTTCGCCCCCCAAAAAAAAACGTAAGGGGTACCACTGTCGTTTTTTTTTCGGGTCGAAATTTTGAGTTTCGA
The DNA here is from genome assembly GCF_016745375.1 of Pimephales promelas. The sequence goes on along the minus strand of NW_024121432.1, from coordinate 14,738,750 downwards.
TATCTCAGCTCTGGAAGGGTCTAGAGCCTCCATTTTTGCACTCAGGACTAAGTCTCATGGCCCTCTATCAGAATCCAGAGTTTTGAGAAGATTGGGGAAACTTAATTTTTCGCCCCCAAAAAAAAACGTAAGGGGTACCACTGTCGTTTTTTTTTCGGGTCGAAATTTTGAGTTTCGATATCTCAGCTCTGGAAGGGTCTAGAGCCTCCATTTTTGCACTCAGGACTAAGTCTCATGGCCCTCTATCAGAATCCAGAGTTTTGAGAAGATTGGGGAAACTTAATTTTTCGCCCCACCAAAAAAAACGTAAGGGGTACCACTGTCGTTTTTTTTTTCGGGTCGAAATTTTGAGTTTCGATATCTCAGCTCTGGAAGGGTCTAGAGCCTCCATTTTTGCACTCAGGACTAAGTCTCATGGCCCTCTATCAGAATCCAGAGTTTTGAGAAGATTGGGGAAACTTAATTTTTCGCCCCCAAAAAAAACGTAAGGGGTACCACTGTCGTTTTTTTTTTCGGGTCGAAATTTTGAGTTTCGATATCTCAGCTCTGGAAGGGTCTAGAGCCTCCATTTTTGCACTCAGGACTAAGTCTCATGGCCCTCTATCAGAATCCAGAGTTTTGAGAAGATTGGGGAAACTTAATTTTTCGCCCCCCCAAAAAAAACGTAAGGGGTACCACTGTCGTTTTTTTTTCGGGTCGAAATTTTGAGTTTCGATATCTCAGCTCTGGAAGGGTCTAGAGCCTCCATTTTTGCACTCAGGACTAAGTCTCATGGCCCTCTATCAGAATCCAGAGTTTTGAGAAGATTGGGGAAACTTAATTTTTCGCCCCAAAAAAAAAACGTAAGGGGTACCACTGTCGTTTTTTTTTTCGGGTCGAAATTTTGAGTTTCGATATCTCAGCTCTGGAAGGGTCTAGAGCCTCCATTTTTGCACTCAGGACTAAGTCTCATGGCCCTCTATCAGAATCCAGAGTTTTGAGAAGATTGGGGAAACTTAATTTTTCGCCCCCCAAAAAAAACGTAAGGGGTACCACTGTCGTTTTTTTTTTCGGGTCGAAATTTTGAGTTTCGATATCTCAGCTCTGGAAGGGTCTAGAGCCTCCATTTTTGCACTCAGGACTAAGTCTCATGGCCCTCTATCAGAATCCAGAGTTTTGAGAAGATTGGGGAAACTTAATTTTTCGCCCCCCCAAAAAAAACGTAAGGGGTACCACTGTCGTTTTTTTTTTCGGGTCGAAATTTTGAGTTTCGATATCTCAGCTCTGGAAGGGTCTAGAGCCTCCATTTTTGCACTCAGGACTAAGTCTCATGGCCCTCTATCAGAATCCAGAGTTTTGAGAAGATTGGGGAAACTTAATTTTTCGCCCCCCAAAAAAAACGTAAGGGGTACCACTGTCGTTTTTTTTTCGGGTCGAAATTTTGAGTTTCGATATCTCAGCTCTGGAAGGGTCTAGAGCCTCCATTTTTGCACTCAGGACTAAGTCTCATGGCCCTCTATCAGAATCCAGAGTTTTGAGAAGATTGGGGAAACTTAATTTTTCGCCCCCCCAAAAAAAACGTAAGGGGTACCACTGTCGTTTTTTTTTCGGGTCGAAATTTTGAGTTTCGATATCTCAGCTCTGGAAGGGTCTAGAGCCTCCATTTTTGCACTCAGGACTAAGTCTCATGGCCCTCTATCAGAATCCAGAGTTTTGAGAAGATTGGGGAAACTTAATTTTTCGCCCCCCCAAAAAAAACGTAAGGGGTACCACTGTCGTTTTTTTTTCGGGTCGAAATTTTGAGTTTCGATATCTCAGCTCTGGAAGGGTCTAGAGCCTCCATTTTTGCACTCAGGACTAAGTCTCATGGCCCTCTATCAGAATCCAGAGTTTTGAGAAGATTGGGGAAACTTAATTTTTCGCCCCCCAAAAAAAACGTAAGGGGTACCACTGTCGTTTTTTTTTTCGGGTCGAAATTTTGAGTTTCGATATCTCAGCTCTGGAAGGGTCTAGAGCCTCCATTTTTGCACTCAGGACTAAGTCTCATGGCCCTCTATCAGAATCCAGAGTTTTGAGAAGATTGGGGAAACTTAATTTTTCGCCCCCCCAAAAAAAACGTAAGGGGTACCACTGTCGTTTTTTTTTCGGGTCGAAATTTTGAGTTTCGATATCTCAGCTCTGGAAGGGTCTAGAGCCTCCATTTTTGCACTCAGGACTAAGTCTCATGGCCCTCTATCAGAATCCAGAGTTTTGAGAAGATTGGGGAAACTTAATTTTTCGCCCCCCAAAAAAAACGTAAGGGGTACCACTGTCGTTTTTTTTTTCGGGTCGAAATTTTGAGTTTCGATATCTCAGCTCTGGAAGGGTCTAGAGCCTCCATTTTTGCACTCAGGACTAAGTCTCATGGCCCTCTATCAGAATCCAGAGTTTTGAGAAGATTGGGGAAACTTAATTTTTCGCCCCCCCAAAAAAAACGTAAGGGGTACCACTGTCGTTTTTTTTTCGGGTCGAAATTTTGAGTTTCGATATCTCAGCTCTGGAAGGGTCTAGAGCCTCCATTTTTGCACTCAGGACTAAGTCTCATGGCCCTCTATCAGAATCCAGAGTTTTGAGAAGATTGGGGAAACTTAATTTTTCGCCCCCCAAAAAAAACGTAAGGGGTACCACTGTCGTTTTTTTTTTCGGGTCGAAATTTTGAGTTTCGATATCTCAGCTCTGGAAGGGTCTAGAGCCTCCATTTTTGCACTCAGGACTAAGTCTCATGGCCCTCTATCAGAATCCAGAGTTTTGAGAAGATTGGGGAAACTTAATTTTTCGCCCCCCAAAAAAAACGTAAGGGGTACCACTGTCGTTTTTTTTTCGGGTCGAAATTTTGAGTTTCGATATCTCAGCTCTGGAAGGGTCTAGAGCCTCCATTTTTGCACTCAGGACTAAGTCTCATGGCCCTCTATCAGAATCCAGAGTTTTGAGAAGATTGGGGAAACTTAATTTTTCGCCCCCCAAAAAAAACGTAAGGGGTACCACTGTCGTTTTTTTTTCGGGTCGAAATTTTGAGTTTCGATATCTCAGCTCTGGAAGGGTCTAGAGCCTCCATTTTTGCACTCAGGACTAAGTCTCATGGCCCTCTATCAGAATCCAGAGTTTTGAGAAGATTGGGGAAACTTAATTTTTCGCCCCCCAAAAAAAAAACGTAAGGGGTACCACTGTCGTTTTTTTTTTCGGGTCGAAATTTTGAGTTTCGATATCTCAGCTCTGGAAGGGTCTAGAGCCTCCATTTTTGCACTCAGGACTAAGTCTCATGGCCCTCTATCAGAATCCAGAGTTTTGAGAAGATTGGGGAAACTTAATTTTTCGCCCCCCAAAAAAAACGTAAGGGGTACCACTGTCGTTTTTTTTTTCGGGTCGAAATTTTGAGTTTCGATATCTCAGCTCTGGAAGGGTCTAGAGCCTCCATTTTTGCACTCAGGACTAAGTCTCATGGCCCTCTATCAGAATCCAGAGTTTTGAGAAGATTGGGGAAACTTAATTTTTCGCCCCCCAAAAAAAAACGTAAGGGGTACCACTGTCGTTTTTTTTTTCGGGTCGAAATTTTGAGTTTCGATATCTCAGCTCTGGAAGGGTCTAGAGCCTCCATTTTTGCACTCAGGACTAAGTCTCATGGCCCTCTATCAGAATCCAGAGTTTTGAGAAGATTGGGGAAACTTAATTTTTCGCCCCCCAAAAAAAAACGTAAGGGGTACCACTGTCGTTTTTTTTTTCGGGTCGAAATTTTGAGTTTCGATATCTCAGCTCTGGAAGGGTCTAGAGCCTCCATTTTTGCACTCAGGACTAAGTCTCATGGCCCTCTATCAGAATCCAGAGTTTTGAGAAGATTGGGGAAACTTAATTTTTCGCCCCCCAAAAAAAACGTAAGGGGTACCACTGTCGTTTTTTTTTTCGGGTCGAAATTTTGAGTTTCGATATCTCAGCTCTGGAAGGGTCTAGAGCCTCCATTTTTGCACTCAGGACTAAGTCTCATGGCCCTCTATCAGAATCCAGAGTTTTGAGAAGATTGGGGAAACTTAATTTTTCGCCCCCCCAAAAAAAACGTAAGGGGTACCACTGTCGTTTTTTTTTCGGGTCGAAATTTTGAGTTTCGATATCTCAGCTCTGGAAGGGTCTAGAGCCTCCATTTTTGCACTCAGGACTAAGTCTCATGGCCCTCTATCAGAATCCAGAGTTTTGAGAAGATTGGGGAAACTTAATTTTTCGCCCCCCCAAAAAAAACGTAAGGGGTACCACTGTCGTTTTTTTTTCGGGTCGAAATTTTGAGTTTCGATATCTCAGCTCTGGAAGGGTCTAGAGCCTCCATTTTTGCACTCAGGACTAAGTCTCATGGCCCTCTATCAGAATCCAGAGTTTTGAGAAGATTGGGGAAACTTAATTTTTCGCCCCCCCAAAAAAAACGTAAGGGGTACCACTGTCGTTTTTTTTTTCGGGTCGAAATTTTGAGTTTCGATATCTCAGCTCTGGAAGGGTCTAGAGCCTCCATTTTTGCACTCAGGACTAAGTCTCATGGCCCTCTATCAGAATCCAGAGTTTTGAGAAGATTGGGGAAACTTAATTTTTCGCCCGAAAAAAAAAACGTAAGGGGTACCACTGTCGTTTTTTTTTTCGGGTCGAAATTTTGAGTTTCGATATCTCAGCTCTGGAAGGGTCTAGAGCCTCCATTTTTGCACTCAGGACTAAGTCTCATGGCCCTCTATCAGAATCCAGAGTTTTGAGAAGATTGGGGAAACTTAATTTTTCGCCCCCCCAAAAAAAACGTAAGGGGTACCACTGTCGTTTTTTTTTCGGGTCGAAATTTTGAGTTTCGATATCTCAGCTCTGGAAGGGTCTAGAGCCTCCATTTTTGCACTCAGGACTAAGTCTCATGGCCCTCTATCAGAATCCAGAGTTTTGAGAAGATTGGGGAAACTTAATTTTTCGCCCCCCAAAAAAAACGTAAGGGGTACACTGTCGTTTTTTTTTCGGGTCGAAATTTTGAGTTTCGATATCTCAGCTCTGGAAGGGTCTAGAGCCTCCATTTTTGCACTCAGGACTAAGTCTCATGGCCCTCTATCAGAATCCAGAGTTTTGAGAAGATTGGGAAACTTAATTTTTCGCCCCCCAAAAAAAAACGTAAGGGGTACCACTGTCGTTTTTTTTTTCGGGTCGAAATTTTGAGTTTCGATATCTCAGCTCTGGAAGGGTCTAGAGCCTCCATTTTTGCACTCAGGACTAAGTCTCATGGCCCTCTATCAGAATCCAGAGTTTTGAGAAGATTGGGGAAACTTAATTTTTCGCCCCCCAAAAAAAACGTAAGGGGTACCACTGTCGTTTTTTTTTTCGGGTCGAAATTTTGAGTTTCGATATCTCAGCTCTGGAAGGGTCTAGAGCCTCCATTTTTGCACTCAGGACTAAGTCTCATGGCCCTCTATCAGAATCCAGAGTTTTGAGAAGATTGGGGAAACTTAATTTTTCGCCCCCCAAAAAAAAACGTAAGGGGTACCACTGTCGTTTTTTTTTCGGGTCGAAATTTTGAGTTTCGATATCTCAGCTCTGGAAGGGTCTAGAGCCTCCATTTTTGCACTCAGGACTAAGTCTCATGGCCCTCTATCAGAATCCAGAGTTTTGAGAAGATTGGGGAAACTTAATTTTTCGCCCCCCAAAAAAACGTAAGGGGTACCACTGTCGTTTTTTTTTCGGGTCGAAATTTTGAGTTTCGATATCTCAGCTCTGGAAGGGTCTAGAGCCTCCATTTTTGCACTCAGGACTAAGTCTCATGGCCCTCTATCAGAATCCAGAGTTTTGAGAAGATTGGGGAAACTTAATTTTTCGCCCCCCCAAAAAAAAACGTAAGGGGTACCACTGTCGTTTTTTTTTCGGGTCGAATTTTGAGTTTCGATATCTCAGCTCTGGAAGGGTCTAGAGCCTCCATTTTTGCACTCAGGTCTAAGTCTCATGGCCCTCTATCAGAATCCAGAGTTTTGAGAAGATTGGGGAAACTTAATTTTTTGCCCCCCAAAAAAAACGTAAGGGGTAACCACTGTCGTTTTTTTTTCGGGTCGAAATTTTGAGTTTCGATATCTCAGCTCTGGAAGGGTCTAGAGCCTCCATTTTTGCACTCAGGTCTAAGTCTCATGGCCCTCTATCAGAATCCAGAGTTTTGAGAAGATTGGGGAAACTTAATTTTTCGCCCCCCAAAAAAAAACGTAAGGGGTACCACTGTCGTTTTTTTTTTTCGGTCGAAATTTTGAGTTTCGATATCTCAGCTCTGGAAGGGTCTAGAGCCTCCATTTTTGCACTCAGGACTAAGTCTCATGGCCCTCTATCAGAATCCAGAGTTTTGAGAAGATTGGGGAAACTTAATTTTTCGCCCCCCCAAAAAAACGTAAGGGGTACCACTGTCGTTTTTTTTTCGGGTCGAAATTTTGAGTTTCGATATCTCAGCTCTGGAAGGGTCTAGAGCCTCCATTTTTGCACTCAGGTCTAAGTCTCATGGCCCTCTATCAGAATCCAGAGTTTTGAGAAGATTGGGGAAACTTAATTTTTTCGCCCCCCCCAAAAAAAACGTAAGGGGTACCACTGTCGTTTTTTTTTTCGGGTCGAAATTTTGAGTTTCGATATCTCAGCTCTGGAAGGGTCTAGAGCCTCCATTTTTGCACTCAGGTCTAAGTCTCATGGCCCTCTATCAGAATCCAGAGTTTTGAGAAGATTGGGGAAACTTAATTTTTTGCCCCCCCAAAAAAAACGTAAGGGGTACCACTGTCGTTTTTTTTTTCGGGTCGAAATTTTGAGTTTCGATATCTCAGCTCTGGAAGGGTCTAGAGCCTCCATTTTTGCACTCAGGACTAAGTCTCATGGCCCTCTATCAGAATCCAGAGTTTTGAGAAGATTGGGGAAACTTAATTTTTCGCCCCCCAAAAAAACGTAAGGGGTACCACTGTCGTTTTTTTTTCGGGTCGAAATTTTGAGTTTCGATATCTCAGCTCTGGAAGGGTCTAGAGCCTCCATTTTTGCACTCAGGACTAAGTCTCATGGCCCTCTATCAGAATCCAGAGTTTTGAGAAGATTGGGGAAACTTAATTTTTTCGCCCCCCAAAAAAAACGTAAGGGGTACACTGTCGTTTTTTTTTTCGGGTCGAAATTTTGAGTTTCGATATCTCAAGCTCTGGAAGGGTCTAGAGCCCTCCCATTT